>OX104111.1:89151948-89626055 GCA_944474755.1 Limnoperna fortunei
TAATCAATCAATCAAACAGACCTTTCATAAATCTATCAATCTCAGATTTACTCAAATAAAGGACTCTCATACTATCTCTCAATCAAGGACATTAAGGACTAGACTGTTAAATATTAGTGAAACAACATACCTTAAACCAAGTGAAATTTCCAGAAACAAAAATACAATTTTACACAATTCTAACATCAATGGCTACCCTTTGTCTGAGAGTGAATAAGTGAATAACCAACTAGATTCCCGCCTAAAAATCTACTAAGTCATGTGACCAAAAGAACCAATGAGAAAACAAGAAGAAAGTAACTAAACTAATAAGCAGACTACAGATCTGAGTAATAATCAGGCAGATGCAAAACTAACTTAATATACTAAATACATATCAAATGACAGATATAGGTAAATCTGTTCTGATATGAAACTAAAAATAAAAGATATTAAATACAATATTATAAACAATATTATTAAAATGCAGTACTATCACATACTCCCCCCAGCTGTGGAATGACGTCCCGTCATTCGTCATCTCTAATGGTGGGATATAACATCTAGAATGGCGAGTGCTGCTTCCTTCTGCAGACCTGAAAATAATGGGGAACCTGCAAGAGAAGTTAAGTATTCAGCTTTTCTCTGCCACTCAGTACTGCTCTGGGTAGTCTTAGTAGTTGTGTCTGGAATCGACTTAGCTGGTGTACCTGCAATGACCATGTCATACTTACCTGAAGTCATCCAGCCTGGTGGACGACGGTCTCGACCAGAACGTCTTGGTGCAACTGGTGGTGGTGGTGGTCGGACTTCAGGTTCCTGATCTACAACTGTAACTTCAGGTTTTTTCTCCTGGGGATTTGCTGTAGCATCAGCCATGTCAGAAGCGCTTCTTGTTGTAGTAGTTTCTAATTCCAACCCTTGGTTATCCTCAGGCAGGGCGTCCCCTGATGGAATAGAAACGTCGGGTGCTGGCACATAAACAGTTGGTCTACTAGTGAGTATTGGTCCACTGTAAACTGTCTCTTCTTCCAGCATATATTCGGCATCAGACTCCTCGGAAGATTCATCTTCATCAGTAGACTCATCTGAAGGTGTCTGGTGTTTGGTCGCAGGTTGCAGTCGTGTTCTTGGTCTTGGTGTAGGTCTGGGTTGCAAAGGTATCGTGTTGTCCCTCAAAAATCCAATGGGCAACAGCAAATTCCTGTGGATTTTCTTGGGTCTGCCTTGTCCGTCCTCTCTGATGACAGTGTATACAGGAATACTGTCGTTGGTCTGATCGAGCACAATATAAGGTGAATCCTCCCAGGTGTCTGCTAGCTTGTGGGTACCTTCGTGGGCAACTATCTTTACTAGCACACGGTCTCCTTTCTGGATGGATGCACCTCTACAACGCAGGTCGTAGTATTCCTTCTGGTTGGCCTGTGACTGTTTCGACGCATCAGCTGCCAGTTCATAAGCTCGTGCTAATCTCTCACGTAGATCTTTCACGTACTGTGTTGCTGGTAGCCTCTGGTCCTTGTGTAGTCCAAATGCCAGGTCTATTGGAAGTCGAGGATTTCTCCCAAACATCAAAAAGTAAGGTGATACACCAGTGGACTCGTGGCGGGTACAGTTGTAGGCATGTACAATTGGCAGCACGTAGTCCTTCCAGTTGGCTTTCTGATGTTGTTCCAAAGTCCCTACGTGAGCGCCACATGCAGTAGTGTATAGCCAGGCTATTAAATAACAATTCTCAGGATAATGGGTTCTTTATTTCGTCATCATATTAAGTGTTGATAATATTAAATATAACAGGAAAAAATACAGCAAGGAAAACACCCTACAATAACAAAATAGGAATAATAAATTCCAAGTAACAACATAAATAAAACATGAATATATTAATTCAGCTAATTTGCAGAAATAGATATATTTCTGTGTGTAATGCAATTAAAAATATAATTCTCATAGACAAAACCTCATTTTGAATGAGTATTCAAAATGCCAAAATGAAATTAATCTCACGGCAAATAATACTATAATAATAATGTGAGTAATATGTACTTCACATTTAATACTTCACAGATTCATAACTGTGAGCAACCAAATATCAAAATATATACAATTCATGGTAAATAATAAACTTAAGCAATTAAGCTTTAGTCATGCTATAAAAATATAACACAAACAATGCAAATAATAAAAATACAAAAGGAATAGTATAACCCACCTTATAATATCTTATAAAGGCTGTCTACACATTTTCCTGCGTCAAAGACGTCAATATAAACAATTCATCAGACCTGAAGTACAAATATTTACACTTATAAATATTTTACTTACCGACTGCTTTATATTCAAAATTGGGTTATTCCCTTGTGCAATTTTATAGAAATTTATCCCTTAAGAGTTTATATGAAGTGTAAACCTATTTATGCCCTCACATTCATACAGTTAAAATATCTTGAACCCATTTAAATTACTTATCCTATAATTTACATAATATTTAGTCAATTTTATGCAAATGAATCATAATAATATTACCTTAACTATATAACTGATATTAAAAATTTACAATTATTCACACTTGTAATCAATCAATCAAACAGACCTTTCATAAATCTATCAATCTCAGATTTACTCAAATAAAGGACTCTCATACTATCTCTCAATCAAGGACATTAAGGACTAGACTGTTAAATATTAGTGAAACAACATACCTTAAACCAAGTGAAATTTCCAGAAACAAAAATACAATTTTACACAATTCTAACATCAATGGCTACCCTTTGTCTGAGAGTGAATAAGTGAATAACCAACTAGATTCCCGCCTAAAAATCTACTAAGTCATGTGACCAAAAGAACCAATGAGAAAACAAGAAGAAAGTAACTAAACTAATAAGCAGACTACAGATCTGAGTAATAATCAGGCAGATGCAAAACTAACTTAATATACTAAATACATATCAAATGACAGATATAGGTAAATCTGTTCTGATATGAAACTAAAAATAAAAGATATTAAATACAATATTATAAACAATATTATTAAAATGCAGTACTATCACACTCATAATCACACAGTTATAATGTGTTTTGAAGTCTTTTTAATGTCTACAAGGTGGTAAGGTTAGAAGTTGTGTCCCAGATGACATGCAAACCGCAAGTAAAGCCGTGATTTAGCTTTGCACATACATGTTTTAATTGATATATTTTGATATTTTCATTTGCTTGTAACAGATGATAATTAGTTTGATCTGTAGTTTTTTTTATAAGTGTTTTTCTGTTTGAAAATTTTCATGAAATTACCAAGGGGTCGTCCATAATTGTCAACCATTTTCATTCACAAGTGTGCAAAAAGCACACTTTTTTGAGACCCCACCCCACCTCCCATCAAAAAGTGTACATCAACCATTAAACTAATATAAAAACCAAACTCCACAGAAACGAAAAATTTCTGAAGATAAAAAAAAAGTGTACACAAAAATGTTGAAATTTTTAACCCCCTCCCTCAAGTGTGCGGTTTGCACACTTATGAAAATGGTTGACAATTATGGACAACCCTAACCTTCCAGTCTTTTTTGCCAGGTCGCCAATGTCTAAGGTGCATTCTAATATATTTTTCAATATTGCTGCTAGGTTTGATCTTGTACTGATTTTCATTTGTGCTTAATTTTTCTTATCTGTTTTTATCTATTTTGATGAGTTTTATGCAGGTCACTGCTTTAAGTCTTGTTGGCGGAAAGTCTCTAGGGTTGACACATTTGTATTGTGACGATTGCATGCTTCCTGGAATGACCTAGAGTTAGTCAAATTTTTTATCTTTCATACCTACCTGTACCATATATGGCAAGAAATCAGTCCAGATAATTTGAGGGACCTGTACAGTCTGTTTCTGTTATTATTTTGAATTCATTTCCTTCTTACTACGGATTATTATTGATAGATTTACTTTCTTGATTTAGAATTCTATTGTTTATACATATAGTTTGAATATGCCCTTTGGTAGATACCACATTCGTTGAATATCTGAGTTGTTAATTTACTGCCGGTCGATTCTTATCTATAGATCTTTTGTGTATTTCTGAAAAGGCCAGAAATTCTTCATGAAAATCAAGCTGGGTTCCGTCCAGGATAATCGATTGATCATATTTCCTTTACATTATTGAATTCTCAACAATATAAATGGAAAATTTCTCGGAGTTGTCAAAAACATGTACAATGACGATAAATCTCGGATTGTAAATCAAAAGGAAATGTCTAAAGCATTTTCATGTGATAATGGGAATTAGACAAGGAGAAATTTTATCTCCTTTACTACTTTCTTCATATTTGAATGATCTTCAACCCTTTTTCGAAAGAGATGACGTCAAAAGTCTTACGTCAATTAGTTGTAATTTCAAATCTGAACAATCTATATTCTTAAAGATTTTCCTTTGCTATATGCAGAAGACATAATTTTATTCGCTGTTTACAAAAACTTTCAAACAGTTTTCGGTATACTGCAATTTGCAGGTAATCAAGATAAAAATAGAGAAAACCAAAGTCCTTAATTTTACAAAAGGACGAATATCCAATAAATCATTGTTATTAATGGTGAAGATCTTGAGATTGTTAATAATTATTAATACCAAGGTATAATATTCTCTAGAAGTGGGTCTCTCTTCCGGACATGGAAATACCTAAAAGATCAGGCAGTGAAATATTTGTACGCAGTAATACGAAAATGTAAAACTAATGAATTATTATGTTTGAGAAAATTGTTGTCCCTGTTCCCTTGTACGGATCTGCAATTTGGTGATGTGATTAAAAGTATTCATTTGAAATTTTGTAAACATATACTGCACCTTAAAAAATCAACACCAATCTTGATGATTTACCAGGCTTGGGTGATTCCCAATTTCAATTCTTGTAAAAATACGAATGATAAATTTTTAGATTCGATTAAAAGAGAATGGAACAAAGATTTCATTACACATCATTTTTTAATTATTTTGCATTAATTTTACTAATTATTTTACTGAAAGTAAATGGTTACTTTTCATTAAGAAAATTCCAGATGGCTGTGGTATGTCAAATTTATGTTTTGCAAGTAATACCGTATGTGTTCGAAAAAAATAATGAATTTTACTTTATAACAATAGAAAACTTAAGGATAAGGGTTTACAGATGTGGATATCTGATATTGATGTTTGATCCTAAGGTCTGTATTATAGATTGTTTAAATCATATATTAAAATCGAAGATATTTTATATATCTCAAATATCATTTTTAACTAAATATATACGTTGTGCAGATTGAAATGTGGAAATCACTGCCTGCGTATAATGTCGGAAAGGCGGGGAAATATCTATCGAAACAAAAAGATATGAAAACTATGGGACTCTATGGACGTAGAAGATGAATTCAATATCATGGCATGCATTTTTTGCAGCGGAAAAAACAAAGATGTTACCACAATATTGCCTTACAAATATAAATAAATTCTGTAATTTTACACCTTTGATATCTGTGAAAGTTATCCCTATCATGGTTACACTCTACTGTTTATTCAGAATACATTGGTATGTATTTTCCAGATATGCATTGAGTTGTATAAATTATGATCGACAAATGTATCTTCGTTCAAGAAAATAAAATGTTCATTCATTCCAGTTATGCATAGAGGTAATGATCAGATAGACCTAGACCTGGAATATCAGTAGTGGGATATGATACACTCACTAAATGAGTAGGTTTTCTTCGTTGATTGATATGTTCTGTGTTTATGTTAGGTTCTGTTGTTTGTTTCCATTGTGCTCACCAATCATTGGGATATCTCTCACGTGTGCTGATTTAAGTCTTCCGTTTGTATAGTGTCTGTTATATTGTTTGATTTGATTTTCCGAGTGTATATAAATAATGCTCTGTGAAGTATCGTCATGAACCATTAAATATGCGATGTTCACATTTAGGCTGTGCCAATATTTATATTAATTAGTTTGCATGCTGGTTTAAGGCAGTTTTGGCGCTATTGGAGTACGAGTCGAGAGTTAAAATTATTCCAACGGTTTTGTTGCATCATACCGGTTACTAATATATTATGATCTAAATGTATTGTTTTTGCTGTGCAGTTTGGTGGGAAGCTTAATTAATTGCTGTTACTGGACTACATTTTTGTGAGGTGTCAACCTGAAAGAGATTCATGGTTGTTTGAATGTTTCTACTTCTTTTTGTTTGTGTTACATTGACACTTTAATTACAGAGTGATCATTGTGCAGCTGTTATACAACTAAGAATTACGTGTGCGAGGTTCGAAATCGGATTTGTGATGCAACATATTGAATAACGGGGAAGGGGTAACAGCATATATCGGAATACGGATGTGCGACACAAAAGTGTCTCGTTTCACCTTTCCAAAATAAATTATAAAGTACACAGCTCTTTTAAATGAATGTATATGTCATTGAATAGTTGTAAATTATCTAAATATATCAATGCCTTAAACTAATTTCTCATCTAAAGCTGAGGAGATAAACCACGGCGATTAAACTCCACTGATATCGTTTTATAATGTTTATGTCCTACGTACGTTTGGTTTATAACCACTAACCCTCTGGTAGTAAATGGACTGCTGTGTCAACGTGCAACTACAATCAATTAAAATATATGAGTAAGTATTTTGTTAAAAAAAGCTAAACATTAAATATATGTTTAAATCATATTTTATAACGTCCGAAAATGTATGAATAAAGGTTTTAAGATCTTTGTCCTCAGACCTGTACTGAAAAGTATTGCATGGACCACAGCAAATTCAACGTGAGTGAATGCTATCTGGTGTAGTTCCGAATAAATAGACATATGTTTTTTTCATTGACTTATTTGATTTTATAAATAAATATACAGGGTCTGTAATATTTAAAAAAATGTCCCTAATAATACTACATAAAGAACTTTAAACTTTCATCTGATCATATTCAACATCCCTCAAAATTCACCGACTAATAGGTTTAATTCGATTTTCCAAATAAAATCAAAATAAAGTAAATAAGTTTCGGTTTGTATAGGCTACATTTCTGTCAACTTTAACAACAACGAAGGCATAATATAATACTGAAGAACTGTATAAACACCCGTAAAGTAAAAAAAAATGTAATCATTGAAAAAAGGACCTACATTATTGTAGCTAAAGTATAGCTATTATTCCTACAATGGCTTGACTTCAAAATTTCGTACTACAGAGTTTCAGAGTGTGTAACCATTTTGAAAGAATGGGGGCATAAATATCTATGTAACAGTGATTAAGTAACCATAATTTGTAACTATTTTATAAAATTTAACTGATTTGTGACCATTTTTCAAAATTATATAGATGTAACCAAGTCAAGTAAATTTTATTTAAAGTCGGTGACATATGTAACAACAAAACATAAGCTCTGTAGAGCTTTTAAAACCGACTTAAATAACAACTACATGTAACAGACATAATAAGCAAACAGAACAATACAATACATAAGCTGACTCAAACTATACATAATACTAGTAAACATACAGTACAACACAGAGACAATAGACTGACACAGACATAGGTACAAGACATGCATTATAAGTTAAAATAAATACTATCAAAACACATAAGACAATTGCTGACACATGTTAAAAAGTGTGGCAAGACTGTTATGTTTAAGAACAAACAGCTAGCATTATTGCAGGCTAAAGAACTAAGCTTAAAGTTACAAAGCAATCTATGCAGACTCAAACGAAACTAAGGTAAAAGTTACAACGCAGATGAAAGTAAGCACTATGCAGACTAAAGCTAATTAAGCTTTAAAGTACAAAGCAATAAAAGTAAGCATTGGCACAGACATTACAGATATATATGACATACAGAGAAGCAGTTTATAAAATAAAAATATTAAAGGCACAAACAGACTGACCCTTTTTATACATTGTAAATATACGTTGCTAAATATGAAGGAAGCATAACTAAAGGTGGAGAGAGAAAACATTAACATATAGGACATATATAGAACTTATAAAGCTTAAAAACCCAATTTTAACTTTTTTGCCCGGAATGAGCAATTATGTAATTAATATGTAATAGTAATGTTTTATGTGACTGTTTTGAAACCGGTTACTAAAGAAGCCCCCTTAAAATTTCCAGGACAAATTTCTTGCTCTTTGATATAAGTCTCCGATGACCAGACTTTCTGTCCGTTTTCATATAATATCCGTTCCGATGTAATTTTTATACGTAAATTTGAAGTGCGCAGGTGCGTTGGCAGACGATGCTATCATGGCGAACAAGTTTTGAATAGCATCATTGTTTATTTTTCAACAGGCGTAAACGCATGAAAAATGCCCGTGCAGTTTAAGGTACAAAACTTAATTTTTGTGTATGTGATTAATGGATTGCAGTTATATTTCATTTTTAGAAACCCACGACTCATGAGGTTTTTCAGATGAATATGTTTGTCACAGTTGTTGATCTGACAATTAACAAAAATCATTCATCAGCGTCATACAAATTCAATGTAAATCATTAAATTTACATATTTGTTATCAGTAAATCAATAACCATCAAACTTTCCTATTACAATTAAGTTCATTTATCGAGAAAGTTACCTGTACCGATAATAAACATTAAAAAAAACGAAAATAAAAACATGTCCAGACAAATTCATAACCAGCGGTAACTTGACACATTGACTTATTTTCATTAAATTAAATCAAAATAGAAGATGCGGATGAAAAAGTTTGTGAGTATTTATTCAGTTTAGATGAATTACTATTAATTGCAATAGAAGAGTTATGTTGATTTTAATTTAGCTATATTTTACAATTATCAACAATGCATCATCTTGTGCTGATGGTGCAATTATCAGATGCTATCATGAAACTTATTTCCATATCATCTCACAATGCTCAAACAGTTCTGTGTATTCCTGTTCATTGTTTGCTTTGCCTCGACCAATTGATTTATTTTACTTTGTTATCCAATTAAGAGGTTGGCAACTATGTTAAATAACATAGGGTACACAACAAGCCATTTCAGAGTGGGGGGGGGGGGCCATCACTCTTCATTGCAAAGCACCACTTTAAAATCCATGTCCACCACACCTCAGTAAACATACATTGGTTATTCATTGCTAATAAGTAAACAAAATTACAAACATTAGACCATGTGGCAACATTCCTGGTTTCACTTTTTAACCTTGAGTGTATTGTCATCATTCTTTTTTAACTATATTAAAGGCTGACCATCATCTCTGGCTCCTTAATTGTTTAATATGTAATGTAAATGTAAATATGTCTTATGGCATGTTATAGTCATTAATTGACTGAGTGCAGAAATCAGAAGATAGATAAAGATACTTACCCATTATATCCGATCCCAAATGAAATTACACTGCAAGGAACCACAAAACTATTTCATCAACCATAGGTGAAGACTTCTCATATGATAAGGTGCAGTGCAGGTTTTGTAAGCTCTTGTAAAGCTTAATTTTAGTTATTAATGCGCAATTATGGAAAGAAATTAATTCATTGAATAATATGTTGGACATTAATCAAAGGCTTTGGGGTTAAAAAAAAAGATGAAACATATTTTGCAAATAGTTTTATTTGTATGCATTCAGTTGGTATTACGGAAAAGACAAAAATGACAAGTACGATTCCTCTACCATTTAATTTTTTTTCTTTGGTGAACCCTGTAACAATTCAGTCACAGAAAATATTTTGCATCTACCTTGGTTTTTTTAAATTTTGTACTTTCATTTAATTAATAAATTATTTATAAGATACTACATGTACTAGTATATCACAGATTTGACCTGCAGTCCCATATCATTTGTATGTGAAAATTATCAAAATATGCCTTGTGTATGTTTATTTCCACATCATCTTATATTAGCATGTGAACTGTAGAACACAAATAATAAATCAGAGTATAAACCAGTGACCTTTTAATTAGGAGCAAATGTGTACAACACAACTGTACAGGTTTTACTTTTAACACTCATTCTTAACATTAGAACCAGTTTTATTCTTTGAACTTAACTATGTGTTCTGCCTAGGCAGATACAAAGGATTTGATTTAGTTTGATAAAAAGAAATTGTTGTGTTGTACTTTTACTACTTGCCTCATTTGCTTTGGGATAAATATCCCATAACTTTTGTTGTTTTACCCCAAGTCTTCTTTATTTGAAGTCAGCAAACACATTGTAGAATGGTGAGGTAAATTACTCACTTACTAAAGAATTATCTGATGCTCTAAAAAGCTTCAGAAGAAAAGGTTAACTTGAAGAACTCAATATCAAAATGTTAGCATTGAAAATGAACGCTAAAACATACAACTTTTGTTTTAAATTCTCTCTTGGATGCAACATATTATCTGTACTGTAGTCTCACCATTGTATATGGACTCTGCTTACTTTAATTCCAATTTGAAGTAACCCACCACATCTCATGCAATTTAAATCAACATTAGGATTGATGGAAGGAAGCTCCCTGTTAAGTTTGATAATCTCCCCATTATCATTCTAGGGATCCATTTTTTTTCATTATCTAAAATGTTGTAGAATTACTCAACTTTATTTTTTATATTTAGATCAGATCTCAGTTAGCTAGCTCCATTATGATTTCTGATGATTGTCTCTGAAATCTTTTGGACTTATAAAGGATTTATTATTTTCCAATCACAGCACTGGTACATTTAAAAATTACTTCTTATTCCAGGGATCATCCGAATACTTTTCAGAGTATCAGTGGGTAGACTCTTTTAAAAGTAATCGATTTATTCCTACACCGGAACAAGCTGCTCCAGTTGCTGGGTTATCTTCAGCAGAACTTGGTGCTGAGAGTGGGTATCATCATGATAAATCATGCATGAGTAGTTTGTGATATTTAGAAAAGTTTTTGAAGTGTTCATGTAGATGAATGCTATCACCTTTATTGTACATGTATGTGGTTATGGCACTGAGTACATCCATATATCAGACTCATAATTCTGTAATATTTAGTTTACAAATTTTAATTTTTGTAAATCCATCATCATCATCTGATGATACTATATTATTAAACAATTTGTTAAAAATCACATCTATGTTTTAAATTGTTCCAAAATGTTCTAGATTTGTATTTTGCATAGCTTGGCCTTTTGAGAGGTATTTTATATAATGTAAGATATATAGATGTATTCACAGCTGTGTTTTTGCATTGTATTACTGCTAGATCATATCTATTAAGCATGCCTCCATATTTACAGAAAGAAAGCGAGTATCATTCCTCATTCAAAGAATTGTCAGCTCCAGACAGAGATTTTTCACCTGCTGGGCAGAAATCAACCAACCTAGGTATACTTGTCTAAAATAAGCGAAATCTAGTGTTTTCTGAGCACACATACATACCAGTATATACATCTTAATATGCTCAGAGGAATGTAAGTTATGAATACGTAAAATTTGAAGGTGTTTACTTTAAATAATTTGTGTCTAAATTAGGATAGATTATAATATGCAGGAAATATTAAGAAATGACTTTTCCTCGTGTAATGTACATGTATATAAAAGACATTCTTTATGAGCAACAGCAGATGAAAAACAACACTTGGTCAGTGGTTTCTAGATCTACTTTCAGAAATCTGGCTGAAACCAACATTAAATTTACTTTGAAGCAGATTTGTGAAAGTCAATTTTTAAACTCTCCACACATTTGAAAAATATATCAGAAGTAATTGTGGCAACATCCTTGTTAGAGTGGAGTAAAATGGTTGCTTTAGACAGGGTTTATTGTAATTTCATCTGTCCAAGCACTGCTGTTTTCTTGTGGTTAGTACACATAATCAAGAACAATTTGTCAACATGAAATATAATACCCTGTGACTAGTATAACTAACAGTTATATAGATTTATACGTTCCTAATGTACCATTCTATTTTAATATCAATTCTTCATTTATCAATTCTTCATTTCTGTTGTAATCTGTCATGATATAACTAACATGAGCATGTGAAGGCTACATTTATGTAGATATTTATTATCATGTTGACAAAAATGTTGATGATGATGAAGCTGAATGCTGTAAGGTAAATGGGCATGTAGTGTGCATGTCATATATAACATAATGTACTGGGTTCTCATGTTGTGTTAAAATATTTATACTAAAAAACATCTATTGTTTACCAGTAACAAATAATCTCTTTTAGTTTAAAAATGTAACATGACTTAATATTTTTGACTACCTGATTTATTAACAACAAAAATCTTGATACTTTTATAAATTTGAAGAAAAATTTATTTAATATTAAAATCTAGTCTTGTACATGTAGTATGATACAGAAAAAAGAACAAAAGACTTGTTGTTACTATTTGAAAAATACAAATACTTCTTTAAGTTGCAAACTTGATTAGAAAAAATTCTTTATTATGAAGAAAGTGCCGTTACAGTCTTCCCGAAATGTGCCGGTCCGCCGGACCCGACCGGCAAAAAACAGCCAAATTTAACTCCGGTCCGGCAAATTTGTTAAATTTACAACAAAAATGTTAAATTGGTCCGGCAGTATTTGTGTTTAGGTCCGACAACCCAAGAACTAATTTCGCGAAGACTGCCGTTACAGAGTTGTTTACATCTTTTAGGTATTCCATTTGAGCCACCTATCCAAAGAAAGAAAAGGACCAATGGACCACATACATCACTGAGTACCCAGTTCTATGAGAGTCCTGGTAGATTCAGCGATGATTATCAGTTGTTAGGGGCTAATGACAAATTTGTACCAAATGTGAAATACAGAAGTAAAAGTCATGGAAGAGCACCATCTCCACCAAAACAACAAAAATTAAGCAAGACAACAGTATGATATTATTAGTCTATCTCTCAAAACATATCAAACAATTGACAGAAATTGTGTTGCAGTCTCTTGAGGTTTACAACAAAAATTGATAACTTTTAATAGTCCATTCAAGAAACAAATTCTGTGTTTTTAAATTTAGAATTCTACTTATAGAATATACCAAAAACTCTGTTGTATCAGTGAGAAAATTTTGAAAGTATAAGTTGTGTAGATTATTTTCTCTTTGACTTTAATGCCAGGCTTAACATCATATTTGGTGATACCTGGGCACATAGTGTTTTTTATTTTTTATTGAAAAAAAGATGTGTTAACAGGTGCTAACTTGGATAAGATGTAATTATTAGGATCTATCATTATCATAAATGTATGGTGGATGGGTTTTCTTTTTAGAAAGAGAAAGAGGAAAATAAGGAGAATTTGAGAAAAACTGCACCAGCACCAGTTGTTAATGTAGATAGGTTCAAAGAACCACCAAATGCACCAAGACGAGAAAAGGCAAAGGTTAATGACCAACCGCCTACCCCACTTACACCAAGAAAGCCAAAAGAATACCATGGAATTCCTCCAGAAGACTTTAAATCTAAGACAGTTGATGTCAACAGAGAAGTTTCAACAAAACAACTAAAGGATAAGAATATCAACAATATGAACGAGTTTGCTCAGACTAATATGGAGAAAGGAATCATGGACTCAGCACCTGAAGCTCCTGTAAGTTATTTACCGTATAACTGGTAATTTTTGCGGTAATTTAATTTTTGCGTTATTTCGCGGTTGACACTTGACCGCAAAATTTAAAATCGCATAAAAAAGTATGAAGTATTCCTATCCGCAAATAGCGGTAAAGTTTCACAAACTTGTGTCGATCGATATTTTGTTACTCCTTCGGGATATTAATTATCTCGGTGGTAAATAAAAATCATCGAAGCGAAGTGAATAGTTTTCTCGTTTTCGGAGTTTTAATAAAATATTCAACCTAAATCATTCACTATAAAAACACCAATAAATGTTTCCTTTATTGTTATTGTCCATCAGATAGATACAAAATAAAGGATGTTTATACAAGAAACTGTGATTAATCAGTTGTTTAACCGTTATTATTACCTGTAAATATCAATTTCCAATTAAAACACCTACCTGTCATTTGTCTGCGTGTATTAACCAAGTTCTATCAGAAATTGATTGTTATTGCAATACCAATTAATAAAAAACTCATTGTTTTTAATGCTTTTAAGATATTAATGTATAGAAAAAATGTGTACTTCTGATTCACCCTATCTACTTCCGGTAAATATAAACGACAACAGAAATAAAAACTCGACATTTTTTTGTTAAAGATGTAAAACTGCAAAAATTAAAATCAGCAAAAATAAAATATCAGAATTTTAATCCCAATTCGCAAATATTTCACACCGCAAAAATTTCCGGTTATACGGTATTATGTATTTGTTCAATTAATTAAGTGCAAGTAGGTTTGTTTGGGAATCTTAGAAAAGCTTGAAAAACTTTTGTTTGTTTTCCTGTATACCTACTTTCAAAATTTGAACTGCTTACCAAAATTAATACTGACAGGTGATTACACTTGTCTTCATATGAACATTTGTTTCTTTAGATTGATGAAGTTGAAGATAATTAGATATTTATGTCATTTTTTTATCATATAAACATTCATGTTTTATTGTTTAGGCTGAATATGCTCTGAAATACAAGGCAGGTATTGCACCATATAGACCTAAGAAAAAGACGTCAGAATACCAAAAAGCCTTTGACTGGAAAGAAAGAATACCATCATCCCCACTGTTAGCAGCAGAACAAGTAGGTTTACTTAACCATACTGTTCCATTATTCTGAGTCCATATACTAAATAGATGTAAACAGAAATTCTGGCTTTAATTTTATTAAACTAAAGTTGTATTAATTCAGTTTTGTTTTCAATTGTAAATTTGTAGATCTCTTGGTTTGTTTTGGTTGTAATTCAAAAAAGCCTAGTCAAAATCAAAAATGATGTGTCTGAAGGATGTTATTTTTTTGCATGTATCAGACTTCTTAAAGTTGAAAAAAATATCTGTCCTGCATTCTTTAAGCTATTTCAAAAATTTGTCAGACCAAACAAATATTTGCTTAATGTAATTTTCATGAGAGTTTTAACAATTTTGTGCCAGACATTCATTTAGATTACTGGCTGAGAAATCAAAATATTCATGTCAGATCCATAGTAATACACATTTCTGGATGATGATCTGTTAGAAAATATGAAATTAAGGCTAAAAATATTATTTGAAAGGTTGCTAATTATCAGATTAGTAACAAATTAATTGGGTTCTACTTCATATTGTTTTGTGTGTAAAGGTCTGTTAATATGGACGTATGCACTTAAAATTAAGGGTACCTTCCACAGACACAATGTGTGGATCTCCATGTTCCAGTATTTGGACAGGAAATTGTTATCTTTCTGCCCATAAATATTTAATCTTAAAGTGTCTGGTATTGATTGAACAGTCTATAACTTGAAACAATATTTATAAAATAACTTTGGTACACCAGTATATAGCTATTTATTTTTCTTTTTTTTTTCTGTCATCTCTATGCCTACCTCTATTTGTATATGCAGTAAATAAGAATTAACTTTCAATAGCGTGTATATGAAATGCAATTTCTTTCAGAAAATGAATAACAAGGTACAATATATATAGTAATACCTTGTAGACACTTCTAGTTTCATTTTCGTATGATGCATGTAGTTGTCTTGATCTTTGTACCAGTTTTTTATTAGTTCGAATAAATTTATTTCCATTCTATAATCTGTATATATAGATATATATAGCATGTAAACTTTTACTAACGATGACCTTAGCTGTACTTAAGCTCTTGATAAAGTACATATATATATATATATAGTATTTATTTTTTGAAGACAAAAAAGAATCTCTGTTTTTAGTTTACTGTAATTCTGTTTCTTGTTCTCTTTATAAAATAATCAGAATTCACATTGTATCACAGAATTGTCTGGTGAAATTCCCAGAAAATGTTGTATCCAACTTAAAATTTATATTTTATTTTAGTGTCTAAAACTCCACAGCTTTCTAGTGTTAAATTATTTGCATATACAAATATTCTACAACATTAAATTGACATTCCCACAATATTTTAAGCTTGCTGGGGTCATATAGAACAGCAAAGTCAATGTTGTCTATGTAGTCACTAGCTTTACAAGTTGAAGGTTTTAACTGTTAGCTTTAAAGGAAATAACATGGTCATTTTTCTTACATGTATTTTATCTAGGGCAGACTTACAGCTTCTATCTATTAGCGTTATATATTTGATACTAATAAATTATTTTTGTTTTTGTGAAACAAGATGTGTTTTCTTGTCCGTATCTCATTGAAGGGCAATAGATTAGATGACAAGAAAATGTGTCGAGTTCCAAAAACCGTAAATAATCTGTTTATCACTGTTTTGTAACATTGTGATGTCACAGTGTTCACTTACTCAGCAAGGTGAGATGGCATGGGCCCATCTGACGCTACTAGAGTAATAATACTGCACATAAAGATCAAAGAAAAATACTGCAAAATAGTGATAATGTATTGTTTTGTTATTACTTAAATATGTATCAACACACATTGCATTACGATTATGTATCAGTATTTCTTAAAGAATTATACAGGAATTTGAATACAAATTTTAGAATTTCATTAAAAAGTTGTTACAATGCACAAAAATCACATATATTACTAATTGAGATTGGTCTTGAGGAATATTTTATTGGAATGCACTAAAAAACTGTGAAAAGTGGAGATAAATTTATTATATAGATATTTAACAGATGTGCTCGATTGAAAAACTAAATAGAAATAAATCATAGAACATTTAATTCCCCAATATTGCTTTAATGTGAACATGTTATTATTGAAGACCATTATGCATGAAATTTGATTAATTCACAGTGTCATTAATAATGAGTTGATTATCCACATATTTTTTTAATTCTCTGTGTAGTCTGTTAAACCTTATTTTAATACATTTTTAGGTAGTTTACAACAATAATCCAGCATTGTCCCCATCAAAGAAGGATGTTGTAGCCAAATCATCCGAATACAATGCTCAGTACAAAGGTTGGCAGACAGTGCCATCACTGAGGGAACTCAAGGGAGAGGAAATGAAAGAGGCAGACACCAACCAAAGACAGAGTAGGGGTAAAAGGAAACAGAAACCAAAGGTTAGATTATTGTATTTCATTTTTGGCTGGATTTCACAGAGCGAAAATCTGGGTTATAATATGGTGAATGTTGGGTGTACGGGCAGGGAAAAAATTTCGTAACAGTTTTCTCATCAACTACTAATCCCATTCTCTTGAAATTTGGTATGCAGCATCAGCATGGCCTCCCATAAGGTGGGATTCGATTTCAGGTCTGTCGCTCACCTACTTCCTGTTTAACGAAATCTGGCCATTTCTGTCTTTGATGGATTTTTTCTTGTTGATGTGACTATTATTTGCTTGCAAATAAGTGGAGTTAGCAGTATAGATTTTCAAAATTGTATGACCAAACTACGATACAAAGACATTTTAGTTTATTCAAACTGTCTATTGATTTAATTTAAACATATTTTATTGTTTAAATAGATATATCATTGAACATACAGTTAATACAATACAAGGATTCTGAAACAAGCTAAGAAGCTTTTACAAATCAATCTCCAGTTATGAAATTACATATTTAACAAAATGTAAGATACATGCTCTGACAGGCTTGATACATTTTATAATGAAGAATAGAGAGGAAAGAAAAAAATAAATTTATATATTTGATAGGATAAGGAAAGAAAGAAATGGTTGATGAAATGCTTTTAGGTGTTTAATGTCTATCCATCTACAAAACGTTTACTTTTTAGAATATAGGATTGCACTTTTAAAAAAACTTCAGTATTCTGTTCCAATGTTATAGCATCTGACCCATACCGAAATAGGTTTAAGTCGATTTGTACTTAAATTTTCAAAGCAAAAATAGTCCTTTCTGAATATTTATGACAGTGAAGTAGGAAATGTCTGTTTAACTCCATCTGTCCGCATGTACAATTTGAACTGTCAACCAGACTGTGAATGAACAGATGCTCATTCAGACAGCTGCTATTCATGCGCATTCTGGCATGCAAGATTTGACCCATCCTACTACCTGCATTATAAAATAATGGGCGTTTTTCATTTTGAGATCCGATACATGACTTGAATATGTTTAGCGATCCCGAATTCCGGATATCTATTGGCAAGTTATTTCACAATTTAATAGTTGATGGCAGATAATAATTTGGATATAAAGACGTCCTAGTATGAATATCAGTAATATTGTTAGATTGGCATGAGAAATGACGATGAAAGTTAGACCTGATATTTGGTAATAAATTACTCAAATACTCAGGAGTAGTCCCATTCACCATTTTTGTCTCGCCTGCGACGAAAGTCGCTGGAGGCGAGACATATGTATGGGAATCCGGCGGCGGCGGCAGCGTAAACACTTGACATCTTGCTTCATATCTTTGTAAGCCCAAGCCCTAGGTCCATCAAATTTGGTCCAGAGGTAGCTTATGATGAGTACTTGCCAGTCAGTCACCTGTCACCTGACCTTGACCTCAATTTCACGGTCCAGTGACTACGTTAAAGTTTTTTGGTTACGACAGTTCCTCTGTAACTATGCATGGTAGGAAGACAATATTTGGTGTATAGGTTGCTGATGACTAGTACATGACTGTCTGGTAGGTGTCACCTGACCTTGACCTCAATTTCACGGTCCAGCGACTATGTTAAAGTTTTTGGGTTACGACAGTTCCTCTGTAACTACGCATGGTAGGATGACAATATTTGGTGTATAGGTTGCTGATGACTAGTACATGACTGTCTGGTAGGTGTCACCTGACCTTGACCTCAATTTCACGGTCCAGCGACTACGTTAAAGTTTTTGGGTTACGACAGTTCCTCTGTAACTACGCATGGTAGGATGACAATATTTGGTGTATAGGTTGCTGATGACTAGTACATGACTGTCTGGTAGGTGTCACCTGACCTTGACCTCAATTTCACGGTCCAGCGACTACGTTAAAGTTTTGGGGTTACGACAGTTCCTCTGTAACTACGCATGGTAGGATGACAATATTTGGTATATAGGTTGCTGATGACTAGTACATGACTGTCTGGTAGGTGTCAACTGATCTTGACCTCAATTTCACGGTCCGGCGACTGCGTTAAAGTTTTTGGGTTACGATAGTTCCTCTGTAACTACGCATGGTAGGATGACAATATTTGGTATATAGGTTGCTGATTAATAGTAGATGACTGTCTGGTAGGTTCCACCTGACCTTGACCTCAATTTCATGGTCCAGCGACTACGTTAAAGTTTTTGTATTAGGACAGTTCCTCTGTAACTATGCATAGTATGGTGACAATATTTGGTATACAGGCCGCTGCTCATAATTAATGCTATAAACGTAATGCTTATGACGAAATTTATTTTCGTTACTGATGCGGAATTCAGGCGAGACGTTTTTCTGTGTCCACGCTTGTGTATATCATAGCAAGTTTGTGTTTCTTTCTATGATCAGAAAGTTTTTCCCATCCCGTTTCCTTGTATAATTTTTAAGATATGTTAATTTTGTGCCACCTGTTACGATTCGCATTGCTTCTATCTGAACGCTTTAGATTTTATTAACTAATGTGTGAATCCTGTTGTCCCAAACAACGTCACTACATTCTTCAATTGGTCTGATATATGAAAAATACATTTTTCAAGGTAAATCTATCTAAAACTAAGCGTACACGTCGTAAGGTATTGACTCTTAAAAATGCCTTTTTAACAATGTAATTGATATATTCATGCCATGAGCCATCATCCAAGAAGTAGATGCCCAAGTGTTTATGACTTGATACTTCCTGAAGATATTGTTCATCCATAATAGAGGGTGTACTTGTGGAGTAGTTTTACGTGATACAAGCATCCTCTCGGTCTCCTGGGGATTAAAACTCACTGGCCACTGCGAAGCCAAGCGGTGAATTTTGTCAATATCACTATTCTAAATATTTGCCACATTATCTGTGGTGTCAACCATGACATAAAGACTATTGTCGTTGGCAAATAATTTTATACACGCATTTATATTGTTGACGATATCATTAATAAAAATTAGAAAAAGAAGAGCACAGAGTATTGATCCTTGTGGAACAACATCACCCACCTGCTTCCAGTCAGAGAAACAGTCTATTGATTTGAAATGTACAATGTATTATCTATGTATAAGTCACATATTGTTTGCATTTGCCTAAATGTATTAAATTGTAAAAGAATTTGCATTTTATATTGAAGTTCCAACGTAAGAGGTAAAGATGTTTCAAAGACTATTATTCTTGGTTTAAGATATATATCTTTACATGCAGTTACCATACTGTATATATCCAGATTGTGAATGTCTCCGAATCGTTTATTTCACTTATTATAACAAGCTTTCAAAAAATTACTTATGTATC
This sequence comes from Limnoperna fortunei, assembly GCA_944474755.1. Classification (NCBI taxonomy): domain Eukaryota; kingdom Metazoa; phylum Mollusca; class Bivalvia; order Mytilida; family Modiolidae; genus Limnoperna; species Limnoperna fortunei. Next base: position 89,172,250 of record OX104111.1, read on the forward strand.
TTTTTTTTAATCAGATTCCAAGAAGCAAAAGTGCATGTAAGTATTCTGTATATTAGATAACATTGTGTTCTATACTTCACACCATTGTTACCTTATTTCTTGTCAATTAGCTGTGGGGGCCTCGGTGACCGAGTGGTCAAGGTAGTCAGGGTTTTAGCTAGGATTTTTGAACCATTAGTCACTTTTGCGTGTGACGATTTTTAAGACCTTATATGTGTGTATATTTATTTATATGTATAAATGCATGCAACATCCTTAATTAATGAATACAATAAACATCAATAAATATTTAATATTTTCTAGCACCATTTTTGTCTCGCCTGCGACGAAAGTCGCTAGAGGCGAGACATATGTATGAGAATCCGGCGGCGGCGGCGGCGTAAACACTTGACATCTTGCTTCATATCTTTGTAAGCCCAAGCCCTAGGTCCATAAAATTTGGTCTAGAGGTAGCTTATGATGAGTACTTGCCAGTCAGTCACCTGTCACCTGACCTTGACCTCAATTTCACGGTCCAGCGACTACGTTAAAGTTTTTGGGTTACGACAGTTCCTCTGTAACTACGCATGGTAGGATGACAATATTTGGTGTATAGGTTGCTGATGACTAGTACATGACTGTCTGGTAGGTGTCACCTGACCTTGACCTCAATTTCACGGTCCAGCGACTACGTTAAAGTTTTTGGGTTACGACAGTTCCTCTGTAACTACGCATGGTAGGATGACAATATTTGGTGTATAGGTTGCTGATGACTAGTACATGACTGTCTGGTAGGTGTCACCTGACCTTGACCTCAATTTCACGGTCCAGCGACTACGTTAAAGTTTTTGGGTTACGACAGTTCCTCTGTAACTACGCATGGTAGGATGACAATATTTGGTGTATAGGTTGCTGATGACTAGTACATGACTGTCTGGTAGGTGTCACCTGACCTTGACCTCAATTTCACGGTCCAGCGACTACGTTAAAGTTTTTGGGTTACGACAGTTCCTCTGTAACTACACATGGTAGGATGACAATATTTGGTGTATAGGTTGCTGATGAATAGTACATGACTGTCTGGTAGGTGTCACCTGACCTTGACCTCAATTTCACGGTCCAGCGACTACGTTAAAGTTTTTGGGTTACGACAGTTCCTCTGTAACTACACATGGTAGGATGACAATATTTGGTATATAGGTTGCTGATGATTAGTACATGACTGTCTGGTAGGTGCCATTTGACCTTGACCTCAATTTCACGGTCCAGTGACTACGTTAAAGTTTTTAGGTTACTGCTGTTCCCCTGTAACCAAGCATGGTAGGATGACAATATTTGGTATATAGGTTGCTGATGAATAGTAAATGATTGTCTGGAAGGTGTCACCTGACCTTGACCTCAATTTAGCGGTTCAGCGACTTCGTTAAAGTTTTTGTATTAGGACAGTTCCTCTGTAACTATGCATAGTATGGTGACAATAATTGGTATACAGGCCGCTGCTCATAATTAATGCTATTTACGTAATGCTTATGACGAAATTTATTTTCGTTACTGATGCGGAATTCAGGCGAGACGTTTTTCTGTGTCCACACTTGTATAATATATTTTATGTATTCAATGTAAATATTGCCATAGAACATATATTCGAGCAGATTTAAATGAACAACTTTAAAAAAGTGATTGCCAAAATATTAATTTGTGCTTATGTTAAAATTTTTCAAGTCATTTAAATTCTAGAAGCATCGTATTTTTCAATCTCCGGCACCGAATTCATATCCGCTCCTGGTAGTTCGTCTACTATTGATCACGTAGTTTGTCAACACTGAGATTGCAGGTTCAATTCTCACTGCAGTCAGGGTGTACTTGACTTCAATCTCAATTAACAAGAATTGCCAGTTTTCCCACCGCAGGTCGGGGTTTTCTCCTGGTACTCCGGATTCCTCCCCTAATAATAACTGGAGGCCATGGTATAGCTGAGAAATTGCTGAAAGTGGCATTAAACACCATAAAATAAACAATAAAACAATCAATTAGCTGTGGAACATTGATGTGCTTCATCCATAGGCAATATATAGATTCTAGTTTTAAAAGATAACCTTTTTGTTATACAATGTGTGTTTTTGTACTTATCTTGCTTGGTTTCTCTGTACTGAGACTTTAAAAAGTCAATAATTGTATAACATGAGTAGACAAAAGATTTGACTGCATCCAAGTGTATTGGGCTAACAGTACCAATGAAAAATCTTTTGCTTGGTAAATGAATAAAAAAAAAATTGATGTATTAGTTTTTGTCTCGCCTGCGACGAAAGTCGCTGGAGGCGAGACATATGTATGGGAATCCGGCGGCAGCGGCGGCGTAAACACTTGACATCTTGCTTCATATCTTTGTAAGCCCAAGCCCTAGGTCCATCAAATTTGGTCCAGAGGTAGCTTATGATGAGTACTTGCCAGTCAGTCACCTGTCACCTGACCTTGACCTCAATTTCACGGTCCAGCGACTACGTTAAAGTTTTAGGGTTACGACAGTTCCTCTGTAACTACGCATGGTAGGATGACAATATTTGGTGTATAGGTTGCTGATGACTAGTACATGACTGTCTGGTAGGTGTCACCTGACCTTGACCTCAATTTCACGGTCCAGCGACTACGTTAAAGTTTTTGGGTTACGACAGTTCCTCTGTAACTACGCAAGGTAGGATGACAATATTTGGTGTATAGGTTGCTGATGACTAGTACATGACTGTCTGGTAGGTGTCACCTGACCTTGACCTCAATTTCACGGTCCAGCGACTACGTTAAAGTTTTTGGGTTACGACAGTTCCTCTGTAACTACGCATGGTAGGATGACAATATTTGGTGTATAGGTTGCTGATGACTAGTACATGACTGTCTGGTAGGTGTTACCTGACCTTGACCTCAATTTCATGGTCCAGCAACTACGTTAAAGTTTTTGGGTTACGACAGTTCCTCTGTAACTACACATGGTAGGATGACAATATTTGGTGTATAGGTTGCTGATGACTAGTACATGACTGTCTGGTAGGTGTCACCTGACCTTGACCTCAATTTCACGGTCCAGCGACTACGTTTAAGTTTTTGGGTTACGATAGTTCCTCTGTAACTACGCATGGTAGGATGACAATATTTGGTATATAGGTTGCTGATGAATAGTACATGACTGTCTAGTAGGTTCCACCTGACCTTGACCTCAATTTCACGGTCCAGCAACTACGTTAAAGTTTTTGGGTTACGGCTGTTCCCCTGTAACTATGCAGGGTATGGTGACAATATTTTATATACAGGCCGCTGCTGATATTAAATGCTATTTACGTAATGCTTATGAGGAAATTTATTTTCGTTACTGATGCGGAATACAGGCGAGACGTTTTTCTGTGTCCACACTTGTTGTTTTGTTTCTTTGGTTTATAATGTTTAAGTAGGTCTCTTATTTTATTTAACTAATTTTTCAGCTGTCAGTCCAGACAGATTACCACCAGCAGGTACTGAAAAAATAGTAACCAGTGATGACAAGAGACAACTTAGAGGCAGCACAGAAGTAAAGGAGGAGGTGCCCAAAGTGCCCAAGGGACCAGTCAGGTACAGTGTATTATTGTTTCTATTCTGAGGACATTTGTGGACAATAAGTTAATTGTTTCTGTCAGAATTATAAATTATGATGGTAAAATATACACTTACAAGGCCACACAAAATTAATTTTAAAGTGCTCAGGCAAAAAAAAATGATTGTTATTTTATTCGTGTAAAATCAGATGAGGAATGTATGTTCTTAATCCTGATCATTCACAAAATGTGACTGGCAAAGAAACTTTCAATTCAAACATCGAACAATGTTAATATAAACAGTTATGTCTTGTATTTAATTATTATTAAATCCAATAAACTACTTTCAAAGTATTCCACTTTACTTTATTTATTGATATGGAATAAATCATTGATAACCGAATTATTTTTAAAAAACATTTACATTATTATCAAGCACTTGTGTGAATTATATTCTTTCAGAAGTTACTATACAAGTAAGTTATCCAAATGCAAAGTGGGGCAAAATGAACAAGCTGATATGACCAAATTATTTTTTTTAATATAAATGGCAGAGCATTTCTGGATTTTTATTTTATTAAACTGGAGCACAAAAACGGATGCACAAGGATCATTCTAGGTTTTTATGTTGATGGGCCAAAGGGGCAACGAAAACGAATTTTAGCCTTTTAAGACCCCTCTAGAAGCCTTTTCACTATTTCATTTTATTCTTTTCCTATATCTATAAATAATAAAATGTGTTTAAAATCAGACAAAGTGCACATGTTTCATGATATTTAGTAGAGTAAGTTTGATGAATGATTACATAAGCTAAAAGTACTGTCAACAGACTGCAGCTGCAAGTACTATATTTGCCTTTTAACTAGATCAGTGAAATAAAGACCATGATAACTGATGATTTTTATTTGGCTTGAATACTATTTATTTTTGACAACTAGGTTGAAAGACCAATCTGGTTTTTTTCTTTTCTCCATAATTGCAATGCCCCTTCAAAGTCAAAATCTGCCAACTTTGGACCATTGATCATTATCTGCATCATTCGACGGCATGATAACGGAAACCACGCTAGGTCATAACAGCAAAAATTCGGCCTGATCATAGCGAATTCGCCCCATAAGTTTTTCAGTTTTATTTCAAACTTTTAGTTTTTTTAAATAACACTGTAAAATGCGAAAACAATCTTATAAAAGTTTAGGTAAGTTTGAATTCTTTGGATTACTTTAAATGGTCGCATTTTTGTAAAAATTGATAGATTAATGGAACTCCTGTGGTGATGAGTAGGGCTGTGGCGAAAGAGTATCGATTTTCAGATTCTCTCTGCTGTGTACCTCGGGCTGGCTTTACAAAAACATGACCTAAGGTAAATAACCGAGAAGATACAAAAGAAACAACTGGTTCCCGATACACAGGAAATGTCGTTGTTCTTTAGAAACTAAAGCTATCAGAAACAGTTCATTACTAATGTCAACATTTTCCATAATAGGCAAGAGGCATTGTACGTGCCATCGATGCGCCATGTTTGATTTTTGTGCGCCTCTCTGGTGCATTTGAAAGGTTTTAGTGAATTAGCACATGGCGCGGCTTAAAATGATCCCTGATGCATAATGGTGTTAAAACCTGAAATCTTATGTTTATATAGCCCACTTGTACAACGCATTTTACTATTTTTAGAAAACCTAAAAGTGAATATGCATCCAACTACAAGTCTCCAAAGAAATTTAAAGTTGTTCATGGAGCATGGAAGGGTGCTGACCCACCACAACTACAGCCGCAGGTAATACATATTATAGAAAATGTGGAATTATTCCCATTGACAAGAAACCAAGGGAGATAATTATAAACCCCTTTTGGGTCAGGTTTGTTATTATGTCATGTTACCATGGAGGTCAGTCCTCCACAACACTGTTATCCTATTGCTCTTGACAAGAAGAAACATCTGTCATAGTCACTTGTCTGTTTGGACATGTAAAACTAAAGCCAATACAGAAATATCTTGAAGTATCTTTTCTGGAAAATGCAAGTTTAGCTTCAGTGAATTTATTATCCATAATTTTTTTAGCGCTAATAACTTGTCAACAAATCTTACTATTGGTTCACAACTATGTATGCATTACCATAGCCATAATTACTGGCTGCAAAGGGACCAGAACAAATCTTATTCATGATCAAGAAAAGATTGAATAAAAGAGCTAGCCAATAGTAGTTGTAAAACTAATTTGACATCAAAACATAAACAAAATTTTCAGACAAGTGGTGTTTTCATTTAGACTAGTAACTTTGGTATAGTTAAAAAAGATATTGTAGAAGCCTGTATGTAAAAAGTTTCATTTTGACTTTATAGTAATAATAAATTTTAGAAAAAGAAAGTGTATTACAGTATAGTGTTTGAAATGACATTATATATCAAAACACTAAAACTAATTATAAACACATGTGATTATAATAGATAAGGATTGCATGGTCAGCAACAGTAAGTGTCACACTTACAAAAAAAATTCTTATGCATTACTAGCATTATTCCTGAAAGTTTTTCCCAATCTTATTATACCCCACCCCCCCCGCTTTTCAAGCGGGGGGTATATAGTGTTCATGGTGTCTGTCCATCAGTCCTTCCGTCCGTCCATCTGTCCATCCGTTACACTTTCTATTATTTGCAACTCCTCCTACACCACTGAAAGGAATTTGATGAAACTTACACAGAATCTTTATCTCATAGTGCCATTGTGCAGGAGATATTTAACATTTTGATCGGAATGATATTTGGGGTTTCCCATAGAAAATTGTCATTGACCTATGGGGGTCCCTATCTCTTATGTGCATCTCCTCCTACACCACTGAATGGAATTTAATGAAACTTACACAGAATGCTTGTCACATAGTGCCATTGTGCAAGAGATATTAAACATTTTGATCGGATCGATATTTGGGGTTTCCCATAGAAAAACATGGACATTGTCATTGACCTAAGGGGGTCCTCATCTCTTATGTGCAATTCCTCCTACACCACTGAATGGAATTTAAAGAAACTTACACAGCATCCTTGTCACATAGTGCCATTGTGCAGGAGATATTAAACATTTTGATCGGATCAATATTTGGGGTTTCCTATAGAAAAACATGGAGTTTGTAATGGACATAATGGGATACCCATCTTTTATTTGCAATTCCTCCTACACCACTGAATGGAATTTGTTGAAACTTATACAGAATCTTGGTCACATATTGCCATTGTGCATTGGATATTAAACATTTTGATCAGAATATTATTGGAGGTTTGCCATAGAAAAACATGGACTTTGTCATTGACATAGGGGATGCCATTCTTTGGGGGATTGGGGAGGGTTACATGTATTATCTGCAATTTCGCCTTCACGTTTAACTAGATAAAGTTTCAATTTCATAATTAAGAACACCTGAATTTTCAAAGTAATTGTGAAGCGGGGGGTATCAATGGTGGCAGGTGAGCATTGCTCACAGGTGTTTTTACTCTAGTTTTTATGCCCCCGCGACGACATGTCGGGGGGCATTAAGTTTTACTCATGTCCGTCCGTCCGTCCGTCCGTACGTACGTACGTACGTCCGAACAAATTTCCGTCAAGCTTTTCTCAGAAACCGTACATGAGAACAATTTTAAATTTGGCAGAGTGGTTCAGTATCACAAGTTGTACGTCCTAAGCGAATTTCAGACCTGTCGGACAACTACTTCCTGTTTGGGACTTCATTTGTATGTAAATACGTCCGTCTGTATGTACAAATTTCCGTCAAGCTTTTCTCAGAAACCGTACATTAGAACAATTTGAAATTTGGCAGTGTGGTTCAGTATCACAAGTTGTACGTCCTAAGCGACTTTCAGACCTGTCGCACAACTACTTCCTGTTTGCGAATGGGCCGATATGAAAATGTGTTAACATGAGTATGAAAATTTCCGTCAAGCTTTTCTCAGAAACCATAAATCAGAACAATTTGAAATTTAGCAGGGTGGTTCAGTATCACAAGTTGTACGTCCTTAGCAACTTTCAGACCTGTCGGACAACTACTTCCTGTTTGCGACTGGGCCGATATGAAAATGTGTTAACATGAGTATGAAAATTTCCGTCAAGCTTTTCTCAGAAACCGTACATCCGAACAATTTGAAATTTGGCAGGGTGGTTCAGTATCACAAGTTGTACGTCCTAAGCAACTTTCAGACCTGTCGGACAACTACTTCCTGTTTGCGACTGGGCCGATATGAAAATGTGTTAACATGAGTATGAAAATTTCCGTCAAGCTTTTCTCAGAAACCGTACATCAGAACAATTTGAAATTTGGCAGGGTGGTTCAGTATCACAATTTGTACGTCCTAAGCGACTTTCAGACCTGTCGGACAACTACTTCCTGTTTGCGACTGGGCCGATATGAAAATGTGTTAACATGAGTATGAAAATTTCCGTCAAGCTTTTCTCAGAAACCGTACATCAGAACAATTTGAAATTTGGCAGGGTGGTTCAGTATCACAAGTTGTATGTCCTAAGCGACTTTCAGACCTGTCGGACAACTACTTCCTGTTTGCGACTGGGCCGATATGAAAATGTGTTAACATGAGTATGAAAATTTCCGTCAAGCTTTTCTCAGAAACCGTACATCAGAACAATTTGAAATTTGGCAGGGTGGTTCAGTATCACAAGTTGTACGTCCTAAGCGACTTTCAGACCTGTCGGACAACTACTTCCTGTTTGCGACTGGGCCGATATGAAAATGTGTTAACATGAGTATGAAAATTTCCGTCAAGCTTTTCTCAGAAACCGTACATCAGCACAATTTGAAATTTGGCAGGGTGGTTCAGTATCACAAGTTGTACGTCCTAAGCGACTTTCAGACCTGTCGGACAACTACTTCCTGTTTGCGACTGGGCCGATATGAAAATGTGTTAACATGAGTATGAAAATTTCCGTCAAGCTTTTCTCAGAAACCGTACATCAGCACAATTTGAAATTTGGCAGGGTGGTTCAGTATCACAAGTTGTACGTCCTAAGCGACTTTCAGACCTGTCGGACAACTACTTCCTGTTTGGGACTTCATTTAGCGGGGGCATCCGTGTCCCATGGACACACTCTTCAATTTTTTATTATTATTAATTAATAGTGTTTTGATTGAACCAAATTGTGTAAAATGTTAACAATTATTATATGCTTTTAAGACATAAAATGAACATTTTAGGGTGGTTCTGAGGAAACAACCCCTGTACTTACAAATTGGTTTGCTGAGGTAGTAGAATTAAGGAAAAAGGCTCAGGAGTACAAAAAGAGAGCCCAGGGTACCCATTTCTCACGAGAACACCTTGTACAGTTGATGGCAAGGCAAGCCGATATGTGGGACATAGAAACAGAAAGATCCAGTACATTATCAGCATTGTCACTTGAAACTGGTAGTGCTAGAGAGCAAAGGAGAATTAACAGGTAAGTTATACTTAGTTTATACATCAGTCATGTTGGTCAAAATTCAATTTATTTCATGATAATTATGCACAGATATAATATCTTATTATTCTAGTATATATTTCCATACTTCATGGCATGTAAATAGATGTATAAATAAGTTGAGGTGTTCTTACGTTACAGATATATTTACACATGTACCAAGTCAAGTGTCTTAGTGTCTGTCTATGACTAAACTATCTTTTGAGTCCCTTTATTTAATTTCATGCAATTATAGACTACATACTGCTACTTTGCAGGATGAAGATTTTTTTCTCTTGATTATTTAGAATTATGCCCCATTAACTTTTTAAATTTAATAGTATTCAGTCTGCACTTCTTGGATGCAACTTTACAGTATGCACTTAGTTTAAAAGAGACTGTTCTTTTAGTATATTTATTCAGATGTTCTTTATAAGTTGGTCATAAACTGCTAAATCCTATCATGAAATCAAACATACTAATACTGGCTTGTAAATTTTTTTGTTATTTGCGGAGCACTATAAAATTACACAAAGTCTTCCAAGCACTTTATTTGAAAGGGATTTTGAAGACCATTAGAGAGAATTATACAAAAAATATACATTGAAACATGAAACGCTAAAGGAATGAAAGTTCTTTAATAACAGACTTTTTTTAGCCAAACGATCTAACGGTAAATTTTTGCAATACAAGCTTAAATTATATATTACAAAGTTAAAAAGAAAAATTAAATAAAATAAAAGAGAAGAAACTCCATATTTGAACTTCAAGACTTTACAGCTTTGACTTGCCAAGCTTTCACAAATCAATTAGGTAAACCAATATTTTCTGTAATGTTTAAATTAGAATTTTACAGTTACACTCAAAAACCCTAAAATCCAAGAGCTTCAGGGGCTTTGACCACCCCTTGGGACCCCAAAGGGGACTTTAAGCGGTCCCAAGACCCCTCACCGTTTTTTGTGTACCTCCTTAAATTTTCAATTGTACCTTCTGCATAAAAAGCTAGTGAAACCCCTGGTTATTGGGCATTCTGGCCATGGTTTGTTAACAAATCCAAGAGTTGTGCCTCTTTGCACATAGAAATCTTTTTGAAGAGCAGGGTGTAGAAATTTGTTTACTGTACATAGCTTAAACTAGTTTTTTTATTTAATTTGATTTTGTTTTTCTGAACTTTAACTGTCATAATTTCAATTTAACACATTTAATTGAGTTTTATGTTTAATATTTTTGATTTTGCTGTTGCTTGTGTTATTTAATTAGGTAAAATAAAAAAAAATATGAAAATTTTATTGAATAAATATAAAAACTCACAGCACTACCTTTTATCATTTAATTTGCCCAAAACTGACCCACAACCACGCATGGATCCAAGGACAGGATTGTTGGGTGTATGTGAAATGAGTGTTATTTTTATATATTTTTTTATAATGCATATAAAATGTTTAGGTGTATAATTCAAGATTTGCATATTGTTCCAGTTAAAAATAGTTTGGTTTGCCCAAATCTGACCCAGCATTATAACTGGTATTTTTGTAGTATGGCAGAAAGGTTAAATTGTTCTGTTTTACCAAACAGACTTATTGTTAAATTTGGCCTAAAAATGTATTATTTTGAATTTATATGGACATTTAATAAGGGAAACATACCATTAATTGTTTTAATCAGAAAATCAAAATGGCAGAATGCTGTAAGCCACCTTTACACTTGAAAGAATAAGTTATAGCAAGATTAAGGAAACCATACTGATTTTGATTTGTAAGGTTTAAGACCAATACTTAATAAATTTCATTGCATGTAATAACTTTTAAATTTGGTGTCAGTCATCAAGATATTCTGTAAGTTTTTAAATAACTTTTTAATGTTTCGTACAAAGAATTTCTGTACTTAAAGTTAAAAATATATTATTTTATAAAATACTGAATATACCCACTGTTTTGTTTTTGTTCAGTGGCAGTATTACATCATCAAGATCATCGTAAGTAGTATGCAGTGTGATTTGTCTTAATAGTCCACAAGGGCATACTTAGATTAACTTCTGAGATTATTCAATAATATATAAAACATTTTGTATAAAAATAATGTGACTGAAAAATTTGAATAAAAAAGGATATTCACTAAAAATAAAATGGTTATTCACCGCGGGAAAATGCATGCGATTTATTCAATAATGCAACATTTTCCCGTAGTGAATAACCATTTTATTTTTAATGAATATCCTTTTTTATTCAAATTTTTCAGTAAAAATCATAAATTTGATATTTGATTTTTGTTGCATTATTGAATAAAACAATAACTGTCTTTTGATGAGGTAAATGTGTGGAGTTATTGACTTTTGAAAAAACTCTTTGTTATTCACCTCGCCCGCTGGGCTCGGTGAATAACAGTTTTTTCAAAAGTCAATAACTCCACACATTTACCTCATCAAAAGACAGTAATTGTATAATATCTGTAAATAAAATTTGGTTGACTTGTATGTGATTAAAATTTTACATATGTTACTATGTCTCAGTTAAAGTAGATTAAATATTACAGATTAACTCTGCGTATGTTTGCCGTGATAAAATGTTTACATGGTTCCTAACCCCTAAATCAGCAATATCTGTATGGTTTGACTAATTTAGTTTAAGCTAACCATTCTTGTAAATAATAACATTTTCATGTTAAGATGCATGACTTTTTGCTTTGCTGGGTCTGATTGTGTAGCTGTCATTAATTTATTACATAAGTAATGTCTTTTATGATTCAGTAAAATAGAACTGTTTTGGAGAGCCTGCTTGCTTCTTTTCTGCCAACAAAGCACTTTGAAGTATGAAACAAAATTTGTCCAAATGTACTTGTAGTGACATGTTAAATGGCTTGCTGATAATTTAAGTTTGACATCATCCATTATGTATTTTGTTTCCAGGGCCTGCTTTCATAAAACTTCTCAAATTTGAAGATTTCCTCAACTTATCCTCAAGTCAAATATTGGCCTATCAGATTGCTGGAAAATTCAAATTTGAGTAAAAACTCAAGGATTTGAGAAAAATCTCTAATTGAGAAGTTTTATAAAACTAAGGCTTGCAGCATATTTATAAAGTGTTAAAGTTTTTTTTTCTGTAATGAAAATGCACTAATTAAACTAAATCCTGGGTACCTAATGCCATGAAAAATGATCCAGTCTTGTATTAGCTGCTTTATCAATTTATAACCAAAATTACCCATAAAGTATATACTGGTAATAAAAAAAAAGAAGAGAAAAGTTAAATGAGTACCTTTATTTCAAATTATTGAACAGCCCCTCCCACCCCCTAAATTTCCAACTATTACAAGTCTATACTGGTATATATTTTTATTTATTTATAAAAGATTTTACATGAAACATTATTTATTGCAGGATTGCTGAGATGTTTTCATATTCCCATTCTTTTGTCTTTCTGTTTGTTTGTTCATCCTTCTGTAACAAAAATATCTGTCACAGTTTTCTAAGCAACTTATAGGATGCATGACCCAGATATTTTGCATATTGCTTTATCCAATAGTACTGTATGGTGTATAGCAATTTTATGATCCTTGGTCATCTACTTTCTACTTTTTGTGAAAGTGGGGTATGACTATAGCTCACAGATACACTTTGTGTTATGTATTATGATGTATATTCAATATAAAGGTTAATAGCAAAGTTAAACACAATGCTGAAATCATGCTAAATTTGAGACATGCAAAATAAGGTTAAACCACTTATACATTATATTACATTTCTGCTGCTCTTGATGAAGAGTTGAATATTCTTGCACATATGTTGTTCAAATTTTCTAATTTTTTAAGCAGTTTAATTGCACAAGCTTTGGAAAGACAAAGATATAAGATAAGCTCACACCCAAAATTACAAGATTTAATTCAAGAAGTCCCATCTTTAATCACTACACCACATATAGTCTGTAATGATGGAATACATCAAACTGTATTTTAATTGAAAACTAAGAAAATTACTGATTAGTTAAAATTTCTAATTTAATATTAGTTATTTCTGGCTACAAAGATGAACCGTTTTTCACGTTTTTATACATGCTTTATGAAAGCTTCATGTGTTTAAATATAAAATGAAAAGATTTCCTGTGTCAAAGTCTACTGACCATATATATCACAAAATCTCAAACTTTTCATTGTTATAAACACATTTAATTGCTATCTTCAGTAATATCTGAACTAGATTTGATATGACCATTACAGTAGAGATTTGCCAAGGGTAATATTTTGATCCTTTTGTCATCCTGGTCTATGCAAGCTAAATTACCATCACGATTAAAGGTTATACCATAGAGTTCACTAATACTATTCACTTTAATTTTTTCATTCATAAATTCATTGTTTTCATTCTCTTCCCAACGAAATAAATGAATCAGTTTATTTTTATTATCTGCTTGTAGAATATTATTTTCATGGTCAAGTGCTAAACACCCTGGTGTGGAATGTTTACTGTTCTCGATATCAGTTGGAATCGTATGATGAACTCCACTTTTTCTGCTAAATATTTTAATGAAAAGGTTATCCTTACAGACATCATTCAAAACTATGTCCCCATTTCCACTTATCACAATGTAATGTGGATTCATAAAGTTATATCCGTTTGCTCCCAATCCACCAAAGATTTTGATAAGCTTTCCATCGGCACTGTAACAGAGTATTCTCCCTTTGTTTCTGTCTGTTATATAAATTTGATCCAAGTTGTCAACACATACACCAAAAGGCTCGTACAATGGTTTGCCTTGTATACAGGTACTGACTTTTCCTTTCCAGTTAGATACCACAACCTTGCTTCCCCATGGTTGGGTGTAAACAATTTTTTTAGATGACAACCATGCCACATCGTGTGGTTTATGTTTGTCTAAATCAAGTAAAAGATAGAATGTTGACTTAGGAATCGTGCTAAAATGACTTAAATATTCTCCCAAACTGCTGTAAATTACAATAAAACAACTTTCAGGGTCAGACACCACATATTCTCCTGTTGCTGAAACTGAAACGCAGCAAGGAGATATTAATTTCTCTCTGACTGGTCCTAAGAGTTGAAAACTTGTCACACTATTATTTTCCTCGTCTAGCACAAACTTTTTGTTTGCCATTTCAACTTTAATATGGTAGCCTAAAAATTTCCAATGTAATATCAGAGCTCCTGGTAAAATTACTGTATCATAAAATTGATTCTTTTTCAAGTTTGCATTGCTCAAATGTTCATCAATAATATTTCTATACATAAGTTAACAGTAGTCACATCACAGATAAAAATCGTTTCCTGTAAAGAATTATCTGTCATTTCCTGGGGAGGGTTATAGTGTAAGATCAGGTTGAAGTGTCCATTATTCTTATCTACAAAAGATATAGATCATTTGTTATTATTTAAAGTTTGTTTTGTAATAGCTTCATTAATATATATCATGTTGAAACATGATCCATTTATTAAATAATTTCAATGTAAATAAAAATATAAAAGTACTTAGGAGATCTTAACTGAAATATGGCTGATAGTGGCATTAAACATCAAATGAAACAAAACAAAAAAACAAGATCTTAACTATCTATTTTTGTACATACTTGCAATCTGAATACATACTTGTGAGTTATGCCTTAGAACAAGCAAGAAATCCTATTAAAAATCCTATTGAAAGTTTTGAATTTTGTAAGCACACCCCTTCAAATCTTATCAAAGCACTACTGCTAGCTGGTAGTACTTACAGCTTGACAGTGATTCAGATTTCCCACTTAAGGTAAAAACAAAAAATGTTATAACAAACATGTTTACATAGAAAAAATAAATGTTGGTGTCTCTGACATGACAAATATTGTGGGGAATCCTTATTTTTTTCTCAGTCTTACCTGTATGAATCATAAAACAATTTAGACTGAAGTCCTTATTGTATTTTACACTATCCACTTGTTCATTTCAACTACAATAGGTGTGTATTTCTGAGGGTCATTGTGTCAGTAATAGAAAGAAAATGACTCGAGTTTGACATTTTCATGTGATCTTTACAAAATAACTGTTAATTTATATATTTACATGTCATTGTTATTATAATGGCTAATTTTGACTTGTAATACACATGTATACTAGTATGAAATGACAGTCAACCTATAAATGTCAATATTTGATAAATGTTAAATTGAATGGATTTAAAATTTGATTAAAAACCTAGTAGAATTTTCATCTCACAACAAGAATGATAAAGTTTGAAAACTAATGTGTAACAAACGTAAAAGTAGTGCAAGGACAAAACACAGAGACAAGACCCACAAAATCACTGAATGTGTTTTTAAAATAAAATTTATGAAATGAAAATAAATAATAGACAAAATTTTAAGACTTACCTACAATAGGATGCATCATACAACATGTTCCTTGGTTTATTGATGATATAATCAATAATTAGTATTGACTGTTATTGATGAAAGCCATAAGACTCTCAGACATGGAGATTCAATAGTAATGGACTTGAGCTGTCCAAATAACTATAGGTTGTAAACTTAGTCATCCTCAACATGTAAATTTGTTGGATTTTAAATAGTACATTATCATATATCTACATCTAGATTTTATAATCAGATGGTATTATATACCTCAAGTATTATGTATACTGCTGAGCTGGGAAGGGCACTTACCTGTATTATACCATTGAATTGACCCCATTAATAAGATAGATGTTACAAATAAAATATCTTCGGAACCCAACCTAACAAATCCTAGACCCTAAAACATAACAAATCCTATGGTTTAGAAATTTGAGCTTGAATCTGCATTTGTTTTAATAAACTTAAATATAATACACAGAAATGTGCAGTTTGTTAGGAAGTTTTCATTCTATTTGGTTCTGGAATTAAATTATAATCTTGACCAATAATAAGGCATTTGGAAACTGGGAATAGAGCAGGTACATAATACAGGTTTGAGATAAATTGAGATAAAATGTGTGGACAAATGCCTTTACCTTTCTGAGTCATAATCCCTTTGATGTGATCCCAGTACAACATACAAATAGGGATATTATGTAACCAAATGTAGTATAAATGGTGATTGTTAAGTAATACATACAGCTGTATTGTATAAACATGTATTGCAGAAAGGGTATTTTATTTTGAAAGTGAAATTACAGATGTCTATGTCTTATGTCATGGCTTTGATGTGAAAAGTTGGACTTTTTGACATTTAAAAATATTTAATAAAATTTGATAAATTTTAATCGTTTAAGGTTAAAAAAAAAGATATTCAAAATCTTTTAATGAGTATTTATCTTCAAATAACAGTTTACTTACTTGGATGCATGTCACTTTTTAGTTTGAAATTTTCCGAAGACAATACATAGAAACCAGCAGCTTTTGTAATAGAATGTTTGCACCTGAGTTGACATAAGTAATGAAACAAACATGATCTACATTTTCTCATTCAGTAGTAACTGTTATCATTTTAATTAACTTTGCATAACATAAATCAATGATTGATGCTGTTCATCGTCATGGTAACAAGACATATTGATTAGTTACCTGTTTCTTACCTGTTGGGTATATTTATTAGACATGTCTGTTTAGTATAAGAGATAATGTACTACATCAAACATTAATCTTTGTCTTATAAAGCACCATAATATTGCTGAACAATTTGTAAACCTTAAACTAACAAAAGATCTCATCCTAATTTATTACTTGATTTATAAGCAAGTATTTCATATTGATAATATTGCCCAAAGCTTGATATAATATTGTTTTGACTTATGAAAGTTTTCTTATTCTGTCATAGAAATAGATCATTAGGATTATATTTTTAACACAGCTGACAGACATTCTATTGCCATTGCTTTTCCATGCAATGTCTAGCGTTTACATTTTAATCTTCGCATGAAAAGCCACTTAGACCAATTTGGTGAAACTTGGCATGGTGATCTCTAAAAGTTCCCTTTTTAGAGTATATCAGATACAACTGCCTACCATCCAAACTGACCATTACTACTGGTAAATATAGAAAAAATAATTTCAAATTTGAACATATTCTGTATTTCCTTGTGAAAAAGATTCTTTTGTCAACTTATTTGCAAAGTTAGCCAAATATTGGAATACATATTGGCTACCACTGGCCTAGTTAAAATTTCTGGTGATCCTTCTCAAAGATTTACCATGCACATCCGCATCACATGGCAGATAGGTTAGGCCTTCTTGTTGAAGTTGTTGCAGGGTTGGGGGGTTGTTATAATATGGAATCTTGATCAGAAACAATGTGTTTGGAGTGCTAGGATAAAGGATAAAGATCTCGTACAGTAAGATAGATTACAAATAGCTAAATTTTCTGTCCTTACCTAACACTTCATACTACATGTACTAGTATTCTATTTCTAAAGTAAACTAATTTAATGGGCATAACAAGTTTTTTACAACAGGAAATGTTATCTGTAATTACATCATAACTTTAACAGTACTTTGTGTGTTTTACACAAACCTAATGTGCAATCACACTTGATGTTACATGAATGTTGCATTAGAAAATTACAATTTAACATGATAAGATCTTTTTATTTCACCAATTATTGTCAGTAATGCTACATTTTACAACCATTCTGTGTCAAGTATAGTTAAATAAACATAACAGAAACAAAGTTAAAGATATAAATATAAAAAATGCCAAAATCCTCACACCTATACTCATTTGAAAACAGAAGCTGTGAATATTATATTACATGTATCACAAGGCTTCCATTACTTTTATATAATATTTGTGACATACTTATATTTGATTCCTACATAATGGCTTAAGGAGTATAAGTAATACAGTGTATATGATTTAAAAAATCTAAAACAAACATAATAGCTACTTCAAAGGTACTATGTAGGTTTTTTCCTTCCACTTAGAAATACAGTTACTGAAATTTTGATGCAAAAGGCACCAATCATTCAAGCAAACTTTCTTATGAATTTTCAATATTTACCAAAAAGCATGCAAATTAACACCATTGTTGAACTTTTATCATATTTGGGAGTGTTTGATTATTAAATAAAACCAAATTGTTATAGATATCCAACAATATTTATGTTTTTACTCTGCAGGAAAAAAGCTATGGAATCTAAAGTTATGAATGCAAATTGTTCAGCTGAAGCAACCATTGCATCTGAAGATGAAGACTACAAACATATGCAAGATGTAGAAGATCCAGCAGACAGAAGGAGAACAAGAGTAGAATCTCCAGAGGAACCAGTACACAGACCAATGAAAGAAGCATGGTCAGAACAAAGATATGAGAGAAAGACAAGGTACTCAATTTAAACTTAAGATTATGTCAAATTACCGTAAAAAGCTGTGTATTGTCCGCATTTACGTATTGTCCGCACCCCTTTCTTGGGCCCCAAAAATTGGGAAAAATTCGTATATGCATATACAATCCGCACGTAAAAAATTTCAAAAAACGTCTCAAGATGAAGACATCGAGTCCGACTTGGTCACGCTTTTTAACAATTTTTTACTGTTATATGTAATTTATTCTCTCTTAAAATATTGTTTATATTTATAGTTTTATTCATTTCTAGTGTTTGTAATAAATTAAATAAAAAATAGTGCATTCTCACATAGCGTCTATTTTTATCGTTGTTAAAACGGATACTCACACATTTCGAAACCAAAACAATTCGTCAACTTTCATTTATCAATGAAAACAAAGAAAACAAAAAGATTACACGTTTTATTTTAATCCCTTAATGATTGCAATCCAAACATCGATCTTCAAACATTTGAGGTTACATAACGACGCCATTTGCACTGTACAGCAATACAGGTTACACATCCGCTATTTTCGTATCCGTTTTAATTTTTATTCGTCCTATATAATTATTATAACATGACTAAAATAATTTAAGTAAAAATTAATATCATTACAACGTATTTATATGGAAGTTTGTAAAAGAATCATGTTAGAATAGTACGAAAATACCGCATATAACACAACAACAAAATGGTGACCGCCATTGACAACATTCAACAGGACGAAACACACTATATCGAGTCTGTATTTATGTATAATCCGCACCATTCCTTTCCAACTTAGATTGAAAGAAAAAGACCGCGGACAATACAACCCTAAATACGGTAAATAATTACCACAGACATATTGAGGATTACAAAATACATACCATCTCACTGATATCTAGTTGTTGTTCAACCCCACTTTCAGCAATTTTTCTGCTATATAGTCACATCCAGTTTTTATTGGGGAATGAAGCCGGAGTACCAGGAGAAACCCTGACGTTTGGTAGGAAAACTGGCAATCCTTGTCAATTAAAATTGGTGTTGAGCACACTCCACCCACAGTGAGACGCGAACCCACAACCTCAGTGTAGATTACTACCTTATCCCCTCAGCCACTGAGCTCCCATAATTAAACATGATACGAACTTTGTACTTGTTCAATTCTTCAGTTATTTCAAATTGAAAATAAAAATGCTACATTGAACAACTTTTCCCCTTCAAGAAAAGTTAAATAACCATAGCAGACATAGAAAAATTACTGTTTAAAATATACATTTTTTTTTGTTATAGTGAAGGCAGTAGATCGTCCAGAAGTACTGAAATTTTTGATGATGATGAAGGTAGAGTTCCAACTCCTGTTCTAGTTAGCAAAAAAACTAATACCAAAAGACATCATTTAGATTTGACCACACCTGCTGTAGGTGGAGCATTGTTGACATCACCTCCTCAAGTGACCCGACCAATGAGAAAACCACGTCCACAAACAGCACCTGTGAGCAAGTCCTGGGGAGGTCCATTAAGAGGTAAGATGTTAGATCTATTAAAATTACATATCTTTTGAAAACCTTGGAAAACACTTTTAAGAAAAATTAAGAACAATTTTTATTATGTGCATTTTAATAATAGAAACCAATTAAAATCTTAATAAATGACAGGGTTCTACGTCATAGTTGACTGATTGCCCAGATTAAACCCATCTTCCACATGTCCAATCCAAAAAGTGAAAACAACCCTAAAACATAGTTAGAAATCATGGTCCCACTTTACACCATTTTCATCTTTAAAATCAAAGTTGAATTCGCCCTAGATCACCCTTGAATATTTTTTTACATTTGTTAGAAATAGTATTTTTGTTGAGCATCATGTGTTAAGGGCCATTTTTAACAAAAAGGAATAATCAAAAACAGTGTAAGCTGGTTCCTGTTTGTAAATAAAACCTAGTGGAACCAGTACAAAGTCAAAGCAAAACAAAATGAAACAATCTCTGAAGCGGATATGAAATCAGTGCCAGAGATTGCTCCTACAAGACAGCTTGTGTAAAATGACTACTGCAAAGATTTAAACAGATAAAAAAATTATTTTGGCAGTCACTTATAAAATATTTAATCTCAGTCTCTTTGAATATATATAATACATATAGTGCAAAAAAAAATATAGTGCATTTTTTTATTGAATTCATAGTATATATTACACAGTGATGCCATTTTCTACTTTTGGTTCTACTTAATTTATGATTCAATCAACTTTATAAAAAAATTTTCAAGTGACTCTCAACTTCAGACAAGTCAGTTGTTTACACCTTTTGTCTGAAAGGCCAAGTTAAAGAAAAAAAATTTATGTCAAAAAGGACAAGTTAAAGAAAACAATTAATGTCAAAAAGGACAAGTTAAAGAAAAAAAATAATGTCAAAAAGGACAAGTTAAAGAAAAAATTAATGTCAAAAAGGACAAGTTAAAGAAAACAATTAATGTCAAAAAGGACAAGTTAAAGAAAATTAATTTAAAAAAAGGACAAGTTAAAGAAAAAAATTAATATAAAAAAGGACAAGTCAAAGAAAAAATTAATGTCAAAAAGGACAAGTTAAAGAAAACAATTAATTTAAAAAAAGGACAAGTTAAAGAAAAAAATTAATGTCAAAAAGGACACGTCAAAGAAAACAATTAATGTCAAATCCTCAATTAATATAATTCACTAATCCATTATTACTCCTAAAATTATGTTTTTCCATGTTTTATAGTGTAAGGTAGATAAACCATACAGTCAGAAAAACATTGAGATTTGTATTTATATGAAAAGTTTTGATACAGTTTTGTTTATAGATTAGAGTTTCTCAGTTTTAATAAAGCTAACAAATTACATGTGTACTTAAAATTTTATGAATTGAAAACTCAGTAATATATGTTAATCACATTTGTATGTCTATGCATCAATACATATTTTATAGAGTATCTTTTGTTAATACTTAAACCAGAACCTTAACTTTTGTTGTCTTTCAGACATAGAAGAAGACTATGACAGTGATGACACACTGACAGAGGAACCAGTAGGAAAATCTACAGCAGCTAAAAAATTGTTTAAGGTATCCTTTGATATTTGGATTAAAATCTAAATGTGCCATACATTCATTTTAGAAGTGTTTATTTAGATTTATTACCAAAAAAATTTTGCTTTTCAATTTGCAGAAAAAGATAATACATTTTTATTGTATAATTAAAGAGAGGATAAACTAAACAAAAATCTCAATTTAGTTAATTACTATAAATTTATGGGACAACAGTTCTTAATGAAAAAAAAAACTAATTACGAAAAAAGACAAATATTCAATATTGGGAACAGCAGCATAAAAATTATGTGATGAGTTGAAGTGAGCTCTAACCTTACACAGATTTATATCGAAACAACATAAGCTTTCAAAAAAACGTTTCACACAGAAAAAACACCAAAACTACACATGGACAATATAGAGAACATACAAAAGTGACCTTTCTACACAGCACATAAATGATACTAAACACTAAACAAACATAAATACAAGTACAGTATTTAAAGAAAAGCAAAATGTGAAATGATTGAAACAATCTTAGAGACCTACAGTAAAAAAAATAGTATTAAGGTCAGACCACAAATTATAAAGGGAAAATCCTTGTACAAAATTAAACAGACAAAAAAAACTGCATTTTTTAAATTTAAAATTTTTAATTTCAATTCAAAATATAAAAAGTATTCACATGTAAATGATTTTTTATTCATTTAGGCTGTAAAACATTACTATTATGTACATAATGTGCAATTGTTAATAGTGAAAGGGGATTTAGAAATATTTGCATGCACAATATACAGGAGTTTAACAACAAAATATTAGTTAAATACTTGTACATGTTGTTTTAGACTTTTGATGCAAGGAAGGCAAAACTTGTATGTAGCCCAACTTTTGGGAAGCCATCTCCAGACACACATCTCTTGAGAGATGATGAGGCCTCAACAGATAGACCTATGTTAACCACATTTGTTGACAGTCCTGTAAAGTCACTTCCTGTAGATGATGGTCAAGTTAAGGCCCAGAGGACAAGTGAAGGTAGGAACTGTCTATCATGTGACAAATTAAGTAACTGCCTGTACAGGATGGCAGAGTTCGAAATAAGTGCTCACCCGAGGCAAGTAAAACCTCTGTGGGCAAGTTATTTCCATAGTAAAGTTGTCTGCTGACAGTGTTGAAAATATTATGCTGTTGTTACATAATTTTTTTGTATATTTGTAACTTCCTGTTACTTTTCATGATCGTCTGCCTTTAACCATTCGTTTCCATAATGTAGACAAATTGGGAACCTCTGTTTAGCTCACCTGACCCGAGGGTCATGTGAGCTATTGTCTTCACTTTGGGTCCGTCGTCATCAGCGTGTGTTAACTTTTTACATTTTGATCTTTTTCTCTGAAACCACTTGGCCAATTGCAACCACACTTGGCCATAATGTTCATTGGTTGTACCTTTACAAAGTTGGTGTTTTTTATTTGGATTGGAAACTAATATGGCTGTTACCGCAGGCCTTAGTTTAACATAGGACCCTATGGGAAAAAAGTTTTAAAAGGCTTCTCCTCAGAAACCTGTTAAACTATGGTAACAAAACTTACTAGCAATATTGATCTTCTTTAAAGTTTATGTTTTTTATGCCAATCTGAAAGTGGCGTTAAAACATCATACAACAAACAACAAACAAACCAATCTGAAAATCAAAACTGCCACCACTGCAGGTCTTAGTTGTACATAGGACACTATGGGAAAAAGTTTTAAAAGGCTTCTTTCCTAAAACCAGTTAACCAATGAAAACAAACCTTACTAGCAATATTGTTTGGATGGTCTTCTATAAAGTTTATGTTTTTTTGCAAATGGCAAATTCAAAATGGCTGCCACCGCAGGACTAAGTGAAAAAAAGGTTTTAAATGGCTTCTTCTCTGGAACAGGTTAACCAATGGAAACAAAACTTACTTGCAATATTGTTTTGATGGCCTTATAAAGTTTATGTTTTTTATGCCAATTGGAAATTCAAAATGGCCACCACTGCAAGACTTGATTTAACATTGGACCATATAGGAAAAAAGTTTAAAAGGCTTCTTCTCTGAAACTGGTTAACCAATCGAAACAAAAATTACTACCAATGATGCTTGGATGGTCCTCTATAACGTTTATGTTTTTTTGTGCCAATTTGAAAATCAAAATGGCCACCACCGCAGGGAAAAAGTTTTAAATGGCTTCTTCTCTAAAACTGGTTAGCTAACAGAAACAAAACATACCGGCAATATTGTTGGGTTGGTCCTCTCTTTGAAGTTTGTTTTTATACCAATAAGAAAATCAAAATGACTGCCACCACATGACTTAGTTTAACATAGGTCCCTATGGGAAATTTAAAAAAAAAAATCTTCTTTGAAACTAGTTAACCAATGGCAACAAAACTTGCTAGCCATATTGATTGTATGGTCCTCTTTAAATTTTATTGAAAATTACAGGACCTAGTTTAACTGCAGGGCAATGCCATCTTCATTGCCTATAAAATCAGGTAATGATACAGGCTCTTAAGACCCTCTGGTATCTGTTATTTCTAATACAATTTTTCATTGGTTATTGGTAAAAAGTTAACCAATCAGAACATGTTTCACAGTTTTTGTGAGATTTGTGGCAGACCTTGTCCCACATATCTAAAGTATTATGTTTACTAGACTGTAATACATTGCCATTATTTACATAATTTGTCATAATGAAAGGTGGAAAGGACTTCGAAAGATGTCTGCAATATGGTGGATTTGATTAAATTTATCGTTTTGATATATTATATATTTTTGTCCTAAACAATGATAGTAAACAATACACTTGTACACAAAAGCTATTAGATACAGAGGATGTCTTGTGGTTGGAACTTTTATCTTTATTTAGATCAATGTCAAGTTTTTCTCTGGAAAACCTCCTTTGTATACAACACTCGATCCAACAAAGGAGTCTCCAGTAAAATTGATAAATTATAAATAGGGTACGTGCACAGTTAATGACAGACCGAACTAGATGTTAAGTTAAACATTTTCTTTTGTAATAAAATGTTTATCAATTTAAATTTATTCAAGGAATTTGAATCATGCCAAAGATTGCATCTGACATTGTTTCTATGTTTTAGTTGTTGTCAAAAAACCTAGGAAACCAAAACGAGAAGGTATCCCACCAACCATAAAGGAAGGATTTGGTTACACATACAGTAAAGATCCCAAGGAAAAACTGACTTGGACAATAGATGGAGGTACTGGAATCTTTATATTCCACTTTTGTATGAACATTGAAATTCTATTGACAAATTATTTTTAAAACTTTTAAATGGTGTAAAACTATAGAACCTCACCGAATGCATCAAGTCTTTGCATTCTCAGTGATTTTGTTTGCTTGAATTTGCCTCCAAATTTTGACCATTTTCCCTTAGAAAATTTCCCAAATTTTGTCTAAAAATTATCCCAATTAATGACAAAAATCCCAACAGAAAACCATAAGAGCAGCTGATGTCTTTATTATTTATGACTTGCGTTGGAGGGCAACTATATTCCCATTTTAATGAGAAATCTGCCTATTTTTTGTCACTGCATCGTGTTTATCATGTTACGCGACATAACAAAACAGTGTAAGCTGATTACCGTTCGTTGCTGGAAATTGCAACTATAATTCTAGCTGCCAGCTTTTAAATGAGTATTGCAATGATTTACACATAATAAAAATAGTAATTTGGCAGTAATTTAAAAAAATTTTATAATTTAAATCTGTTTAAATACTTTTAACAGTGCATTTTACATTAAAACATACTACTGTTATAGGGTTTAGTGATGTAATTTGTAAATAATTTTATATGTACTTCATTTATAATTCTAGCAACTCATTTTTTTTTTAAATTATTTTTTTAAACAATTTTGCTGCAGTTGATTCTTCTATTGTAATGTCTTTTTTCAGGTCTTTAATTGATAATTTATACTCAATTATATGTGAATTTATTATTGTTAACAAGTATTGTACATTGAATTTTTTGTTTGTTTTTTTTTTTAAATTAGGTTGAAATCATTTATTGTAAATGTGTTAAACTAATAAACTTATCTAATCATTGGACTGCTCAAAATAAATCCATATAGTTCCAAGCATCTTGATGATATAAAAATTAATTACAATGGAAGTTTCTGCAGTCATCCGTTGTTTGAACATCTCACATAAGTCAAATAAATACATCTAATAAAAGATCAAATCAGGTATTTTATAAACTGTTCACTGTTGTTTTCCTTTTTATTTTAGCTCACCTGACCCGAATGGTCATGTGAGCTATTGCCATCACTTGGCGTCCGTCGTCATCGTCGTCGTTAACTTTTCTTTAAAAATCTTCTATTCCAAAACCACTGAAGGGATCGCTTTGAAACTTTGCACATATCATCAGTAAAATGTCCTCTGCCAAGTTTTCACAAATCATGGCCTCAGACCAACCAACATGGCGGCCATGGCTAAAAATAGAACAGGGGGGTCAAAATACAGTTTTTGGCTTATAGTTCAAAAAGTATAACAGATACAGGAAAACCAAAGAGACCTTCCTTCTTCAGCATCAAAAGCTCTACCAAACACTTCATTGGGTCAAAGTTGTATGATGACTCCTCGTAGGAGTTATTGCCCTTTAATTGTCGAAATTGATGATTTTTGCCATTTTTGCCTCAAAATCTTGAAAATTATTAGAACTAGAGAAAAAGTAAGCATTGCTTAATTGTTCTGCTCTATGAGGGCTACAAAATTGGCTTTAGAGTCAAGATTGTCTGAATAATCGTTTAAGAGTTATTCCCCTTGAACTGTTTATTTTAATAGGTTCTAATTGATTTTTTAAAATCTTCTCCTCTGAAACCACTGAAAGTACTGCTTTGAAACTTTGTACAAATCATCCATCAAATGTCCTCAACCAAGTTTGCACCAACCATGGCCGCAGATTAACCAACGTGGCTGCCATGGCTAAAAAAAGAACGGAAGGGGGGGGGGTCAAAATACAATTTTTGGCTTATAGTTCAAAAAGTATAACAGATACAGGAAAACTGAAGAGACATGCCTTTATCGGCATCAAAAGCTCTACGAAACACTCCATTGGGTCAAAGTTGTATGTTGACCCCCTATAGGAGTTATTGCCCTTTAATTGTCAAAATTGATTATTTTTGACATTTTTGCCTCAAAATCTTGAAAATTATTAGAACTAGAGAAAAAGTTAGCATTGCTTAATTGTTCTGCTCTATGAGGGCTACAAAAATGACTTTAGGGTTAAGATTGTCTGATGAACCGTTTAAGAGTTATTCCCCTTGAACTGTTTTTTTTAATCGGTTTTAATTAATTTTTTTAAAATCTTCTCCTCTGAAACCACTGAAAGTACTGCTTTGAAACTTTGTACACATCATCCGTCAGATGTCCCCATCCAAGTTGCACCAACCATGGCTGTAGATTAACCAACATGGCCGCCATGGCTAAAAATAGAATGGAAGAGGGGGGGGGGTAAATACAGTTTTTGGCTTATATTTAAAAAAGTGTAAAAGATACAGGAAAACCGAAGAGACATGCCTCATCTGCATCAAAAGCTCTACGAAACACTCCATTGGGTTGAAGTTGTATAAGGACTCCTTATAGGAGTTATTGCCCTTTAATTGTCAAAATTGATTATTTTTGACATTTTTACCTTGAAAATTATTAGAACTAGAGAAAAAGTTAGCATTGCTTAATTGTTCTGCTCTATGAGGTCTACAAAAATGACTTAGGGTCAAGATTGTCTGAAGGTTAAGGAATTGTTCTCCGTGAACATTTTTTAATCAATTTTACTTGATTTTATAAAATCTTCTCCTCTATAACCCATTTAAGGACTGCTTTGAAACATTGCACACATCATCTTTAGGGCGTCCTCTACCAAAATTGTGCAAATCATGACACCTGACTACCTACATAGCTACGTTGGCTTAAAATAGAAAATGGGGGGGGGGGGGGTGGAGTCGAGAGAGTTTTCGACTGATAGTTAAAAAAGTATAACAGGTACAGCAAATTTGAAGTGAACTTCCCTTCTCCCTCTAAGCATCAAAAGCTCCTACTTATTGGAATTATTTCCCTTAAAATGTCAAAATTAATGACCTGGGAGCCTCTAGTTTTTTATTAGTTTCAAACCATTACTTTTTTTCCCAATTTCAAGAAAAACATTGATAAATTTTCCCAATTGAAAAGGAGGGGTCTGTTTAAAAAAGGCAACAAAATCGCTGATTCTTCTAACCTTTCAAAAATAGCCAATTGAAGGGAAGGATGGATGTCCACCACCGTAGTAATAAATAGTCAAATACAGTTCTCTATTTAAGGTTGGATGTCCACCACTATATAAAAATATTTTAATACAGTGCTTTATTTGAAGAAATTTAATTGTTTACACATTTTACATTATGTTATGCCCCAATTACTATTATTTATAAAGCCACACACATTTTTTTAAGGTTTAAGGCCAAACATTTATGAGGAGTTTATCCTTTTGTTGGTCTAAAATTAGATAAGGGATTTTTTTTTATAAATCTTGATCTTGCACAAAATGTAACTAATAAAAAGTAATTTTCAATTAAAACAATGAACATTGTTATTAAACAGTTATACATGTATATGTATTGTATTTAATGTTTACTAAATCCCATAACCTACTTTTAAAAAAATCGGCAATAGGTTGGAGCTGAAATGGATGTGCACTGGCCTGAGAACCCTTAATCTAATTTTATACGGTCTTTCTTCATTTATTTGTAAAGTTATACAGTTTCACAACTTGAAATACAGTATTATTCATATAACTTACAGGAGTGCCCATTCCTAGGAGAGATCCAGATGATGATGTCCTGTCCATGTCAGCAAGATCTGTAGCTTCTAGTTGTTCTCTGGCCTCGGATACATACGAGCGTGCCAAGAGAAGAACTGAGGAATTCTGGGGCAAGAATGGCATTGCTTCTCGTTGATTGGACACATAAAAAGACTTCTCAAAGTATTATGATGTATTTACTGTTAATAATGTTAGAGAGCTGTTGTTTGATTTTTAGAATGTAGAGTTTAGGATTATGTGCTGAGATATGAATTATTATGGTGCAGAGTTTGAATGGGTGTGTCTGCAATTGTCCCGAGGGAGAAAAACTGTGTATGAATGATTTACTTTTGTTTTTTTGAAGGCACTACACAAGTTTGTAGCATTTATTGATTGATGGTACCAGGAGTTAGATTCATGTTATGGTGTCCTCCTTCATACTATTAAAGGAAGAAGATTGGTATTTTGATTCAGTGCTGGTTACACCCAATAAGTCAATGGTTGTTTGTCACCTGACAGAGACAGGGATTTTAATGTCATTTAAAACAACTTGAAACGATTTTTGTTGTCTTTATAATGAGGCTTTAACCTAGTAAAATCTTCATTCAGTCATGCCCATTCAAACTCTGACAATATCCATTTGCTCAAGAGTGTTGATATATATGACAGCAAATTTACATGTATAATTTGTAATTAACAGATAATAAATGTGAACTGTATACAAGGCAGCAAACAATATCAATTATGACTCCAAAAATGATGCAAGAAACTATTAAGAAGCATCCTCTATATCCAAATGTGTGAGAGGATCATAGCCCTTGTGTATGAAAATGTTAAAACAATAATTAGGTACATTGTTTTGCATTTAAAAGAGGGTCTTTCTTCTCATTGTGAATATATTTATACAAAACTTGAATCTTGGAATCAGCATCATTGAAAAACAACGTCAGCACACCTTGAATATATAAAACATTGTATTGTTTGTTTGTTTGTTTGAATGGTGTTTTAACGCCACTTTCAGCAATTTTTCAGCTATTTCATGGCGTCCAGTTTTTATTGGGGGAGGAAGCCGGAGTATAAAACATTGTAAAGCATTTCTGTGATATATATATATTTGAAATTTTTTACCATTTTTTAAAATGGTCAAAATATGTTATACTCTTTATTTTAATTTCAGTCTTTTTAAGATAGTGAATGTTACTGATTGTCCACCTGCACTCATGATCGGTATCTTTTGCAAATTTGTAATTTAGTTCCTTTTTCTTAAAAGTGTATTGTTTGTTTGTTTTTAAGTTACAAATCTTATTTTGCATTCTCTATGTAACATGAAAACAGAAAATTATTTTAATCACTTCAAGAATGTCCTAAAAAAATAATAGGTTTTAAATGGGTTCATGTATGACCAATTTGAAAATGAAAGATATTTTAATTATTATGTACTAAGAAAAACGTAAAGTAAAAAATAACAGTTTTTTTTTTATTCATTGGGTTAATTTTCTTTAAAAATTGTTATGATTTTACTAAGAATAATATGAGAATGTACTTTGACCACTGTATTATTTTGTTATTTTAGTTAAACGCAATATACTCTTAACTTATTCTGCCAGGAGTTTTTTTTGTTTGCATGCCATAATAGTAACATTTTAGAAATGAATTTGGAGATAATGTTTAATTTATATTATATATTTATGAAGCAAGGTACAATAAAAGTCATTTAAATCATTTTTGTTTGGATCTTTTTATGAGACTTTCACAGAATCTTTGTCACATAGTGCCATTGTGACCATATATTTTACATTTTGATTGGAATTATCTTTGGTTTTTCCCAAAGCAAAACAAGGACTTTCGCCATTCTGTGACATAATGTAGCAAGGGTTGTCAGGAAGTGAGTTTTTCTAGTTTTCATTATATAAAGATGATTTACACTTCCTAGCTTACTGTGTATGTTTTCTTAGGGCAGGCCTGATTACATTTTTTATTATTTTATCCATTTTGTTTTGAAGATATCATTAACTTTAATTTTAGTTTTATGTTATTATCCCCCTTTGAATATGCAACATTAATGAGTCTGTCATTGGTTGTGGATTTGTACAATATTAGGTGATTGTCTTTGTATCATTAGAAGAAGATGATATTGTAATGATTTGTATTTTGGATGATATTTTGGGTGTTAAAAGTACTTGAGCCACAGAGCTCCACAGTGCAACCCCAGGGGGCCGGTAGGGCATCATAGTTTGAAAAGCCTGCCCACAGACCACAGTGGGTAAATGTGTTTGGAGAGTGTCATGCTCCTTGCACAATATATACCCTTTTGTAGATATGGATAAGAGTATGCTCATTTTAGACTCTACAAAAAGCTAAATTTTCCGCCACTACCCATATCCCAAACTTTTCTAGTGGTGTTCAAAATGTTTGTCCTTGGTCATTCCCTTATTGATTTATTGTTTGTTAACTTGTTCTTATCCTGAATATAGCTGAAATATTCTTCGCTGGACGTAAAGCAAACATCCATTCAATCAGTAAAACAACTTGTTTGGTTGATCTGTTTTGTGCACAGTTTTGTATTTTATATGGTATAGGATTTGTAGCTAAATAAGAAAATGAAAATTTTTTCTCCTTTAAATTCTAGAAAACACAACACAATCTTGTAACATAGGTCTCCCCCCTATTAAGTGATACAAAAATGGCATGAAATAACAAAATTCCACAAACTGATCACAATTTATTGGAATAAAAGTTTTGGGACAAAAGTCTATCCACTTGAGACAAAGGTGTATGGTGAGACACAGGTCTTTGAAAACTCATTCCATACTAGTCCAGCTGGACAGGACAGGACATAGGCATCACCAGCTGCACCACACTGGATAAATTTAGTTGAATCGGGGTGTGAATAAAACTGTTGGTTGGTGCCTGTAGATCTGCATGGGTTTGTTACACCTGTGCCTGAAATAAACAAGTCAGGTATTGGGTAGCCATTATATATATATAATATGACATTATTTACAAGTCTTTATCATTGTTAGTGTCATAAGTTTGGGTTTAAGCTCACCGGGACCAAACGTCCAAGTGAGCTTTTGCCACCTCTTGGCGTCTGCCGCTGGTCTGTAAACCTTAACTATAATCATCAATGCTTAGTGGTTATTATTTCTGGTAATTTTACCTGACAACTAGCTCATGAACATGCATAGTTTTTCTTCCAAACTGATAACAACAAAATGCCATTAGTTAAATTTTAGCAAAGAACTAAATTATCTTCTAGATGTTACTTCAATAGGCTGGGTATAGTATTTTATAATCAAACTGACCTCGAAAACTGCAGTAATATATTACAAGCATTTCTTATTTCAAACATTCTGTGAAGTTAAAATGTGCCTTAAGTTTAAACTTTCAAAAGTTTTTTTTACTGATATATTAAAATTATTAAAACTGTACCTAGCAGAACATTGGGATTTGGTGTAGTTAATAGTATTCCGAGCTGAAAGTTGTACACACAGGACAAACGAGTCTGGTCCCAAACTAGTTGAGATGGACAGGTTAGAATGTTTGCATTTCCATTCAGATCACATTCTATAAATTGTTCCTTGTTTGTACTAACAGAGAAGTATATGTTTCCACTGTTAATGTTGGCCACAGTGCACGGATTCTGTATCCCTGTATTAACTACTTGTGTTCCTGAGTCCTGAAATTAAAGAAAAATGGCATAAAAAGTGTGCAACAGTTTTTATGAAAGTACATGTAATTAAATAGTGATGCAAGGTGCTGTTATCTGTTGTTGCGAAATATATAGTATCTATTCCCAGTAAGAAGGGGATATAGATTTGTTTCAAAACCCATTGGCTTAGAGTTCATAAGGTACCAAAAGAGTTCGAGACAATTTTGCTTTCATATTTTTTTGCTTGACATATTTATGCACACAAATCTTGTGTCTCATTTAAAAGATTAATACGAATTTTTGTGAAGTACTCTAAAAAGACAACCAAACAACTTAAATACCACTTAATGTTATTATAGAAACAATATGCAGCTTGTGGGTATAATCGAAAACGCATGTGTATTTAAAATATTTTCCGACATTTAAAACAATGGCGTATGCTTGCGTTGGTATTGTAAGAATAGGTTTTTGCAAACTTTTTGGGAAAGACAGGGTTGTTTTGTGGCGTTTCGGTGGTTTGATACAAATTTCTATCACGAGTGAAAGATCACACGGGGTCTCCCCCCCCCCCCCCCAATAAAAAACCACCTGAACGTACATCTTGTTACTTAATTTCGGAACTCATTGTTACACGTTTTGAAACACACTTACCTGTTTAGGAATACATTGTTACCTTTTTTTTTAAACATACTGTAACCTGTTTAGGAATACATTGTTACTTATTTTGAAACCTACTGTTACCTGTTTAGGAATACAAGTTGTTGTAGCTTGGTTATAAATCTCGTGAGCTGGGCACTGAATTATAAACATGCGTCCAAATACATCACACTGCAGAAATTTGGTGTTGTCTCGTGGGTGGGGGTAGTAAACTCTGTTGTTTGTATTGGTTTTGCATGGATTTGCCACGTTTTCAAAGGTATCTACAAAAAATGTAGAGTTTATTTTAGATGTGATGCACATATTTGTCACAAGTGATTCTTAACATTTAAAACCAATATTTTGGACCACGTGTGTTTACTTTGCCTCTTTCCTGGACCTTTTTATATATTTCCATTTCTCTAATTTAAAATTTGTAAGCTTGATTGATCTATTGATTCTTAACGTCTTACGGTTTTTGTATATATTTTACAATGGACTATATGGTTGGTATTGTTATTTATTACAAAACATGCATTTTGTCTTGGTTCTGTATTCAGTACATCAACTGTATATCAAAAGATATCGGTTTGAGACCCCCTCCACCAAAAAGCCAAGTTAAAGTTATAAAAAATTGTGAAACACGTAATTCGATTAACGTTTTAAAGGACAAGGTAGGGTAAGGACCATTTTTGGCCCCCTCTTGAAAATAACTCATCTTTGCAGTAATTTGAGCATACAGACATAGCATTAAAAATATGGTCTTATTTTGGTGCTATCATGCGCATGCGCGATACACTTCACGTGCATCCATGCTTGCCAAATCTATAGGCTATTTTCAATTCAGCTTTAGTTTGAAGATGGTTTCAGTAAATTAACTTCTGTTCTGCTCATCAAATATTCACCAAATGTTAACACAAGATGTCTAGATACCTGTTACAGGCAAGTGCTGGTTTAAGTAACTATAAAAAAAAATTTTCTCGTAAAAAAGAATGCTTTTCTCATGCAAAAATCTTTGCTTTTGAGAATTACAAGCTTTTTAAACAAAAACTTGGTAATCACTTCTTCGTCAAATTTTATCACAATATTAATTGATAGAAGATACAGACAGAAGCTAATTTTAAATAAGAGCTGGCTGGGATGAAAGTTTTTTTTCTGTTTGGTAAAAAACTGTTAAACAAGGATTTGTCAGAATTACCTCCCTTGTTAAAGATTTAATATTCATTATGTTTTCCTATACCGAACTCGTTATATCGAAAACTTTGTGTTTAAACCATTAATAAATAGATTTGATATTAAGGTTATAAGTCTGTCATAGTATTTAATAATTTTATGGAAATTATGAGTTAATAATGAAAGATATTAATGTTAATTTTACCATTAGTACAATATCTATTCTGAGATTTCCAGAAAAAAAACGGAGGATGGTGTCCTGCATCCTATAATATATATAATAGCGAACAAAATATCTATTTTTGCAAATACTGATATTTAAATCTAATTTGAATTAAGTTTATCCCAAACATAAATACTTTTAGGAAGAGATATAGATCCATTTCAAAGGTGCACTTAAATTCTGCATAGTTACAGCGGAACTGACATAATACAAAAACTTTAACATAGTCACTGGACCGAGGTCAATGTCAGTAGACACCCATCATATATTATTCAACAGGAACCTAAATTCCAAGTAGTGTTATTACACTATGCATAGTTACACTGACCTAATCCAAAAAACTTTAACGTATTCACTGGACCATGAAATTGAAGGTCAATGTGAAACTTGTACTATTCAACTGGAACCTATATGCCATGCCACTCATTCATCCTCCCATGCATTGTTACAACAGAAGTAACCTTATCCACAAACATTAGCGTAGTGATTATGAATTCTAGTCAAGGTGAGTTGACACCTACCAGACTTGCATGTACTATTTGTCAGCAAACTATATAACAAATATTGTCATATAACAATGCGTGGTTACTGAGAAACTGACCGAACTCAAATAACTTAACGTAGTCCCCTAACTGTGATATTGATATTTAACCTTCACATTTGTATATTACTATTCCTGAATCGGGAGATTGGGCATGCCATAAAACCTGGTTTAACCCATCATTTCTTTTGAAATGACTGTACCAAGTCAGGGCCATTGCTGTAATTACTACATTTTTGGTTGTTGGTTCCGTAGTTTGCCGGTTTCTTGGACTTCGATTTGTGACAGTTTCTATGATACTATGATACCCACTTTTCTGGCGGGATAACGTACCACTGGCCTGCTGAAGCTCCAAAATCTAAATCGGATTGCACTATGTTCAAGGTAACATTGTTTCCAAATCCGCGAAAGATCGGTCAACATTCAAAACATAATTAACTTGAAATACGACCGCCACAGTAGCCGTAAAAAGTACTGAAACTATTGTATCTTTTTTTGCATGGTTAGGAGAAAATTATATAGATCCAAAGCGTAGTGTTTAATTAAAAAATATTTAAATATTCATATATGTATTACGATAGTTTCTGCTATCCATAAAAGATTATCTCACGTGGTTTCCTTGATGTTAACTGACAAAAAAAACCAAGCACGAGTAAAAAAAATGCTAACATTTAACTTAACGAGCAAATTATTTTACAATATAAAGTAGAAAATAAAACATAAATGTGTTTTCATTTATGACACAAATATTCCTCGTTATCACGTAAATTATTATTTTATCACATGCAATGATATATATTTAGGGACCGGTCAATATTTTTTGGGGTGGTTGGAAAATGCAAAATGCAATAGGGAACATACTTTTTTATGCTGCCATATATATGGGCCTCCAAATTTTGTTATTGTCATCACTGATAGGATAGCTAGTTTTTTTCATAACAATATAATCAATGAAAAAACTAATTTTTTCTGACGTTTTAATTCAAAACCAATTTACTGTAATAATCACACAACTTGTTTAACAAACATAAATACTGAATTGTAGCCATAAAATTATTCACTAGATAGGGCACACATTTTTTATAACACATCTAATGTAGGACGGCAACTTTTTTGTATTTTATGGAGATAGGACATAGCCCTTTTTAAACCTGATAATTTGAAATGCACCGGTCAAAACACCCTATTAATATTGACCGGTCCCTTAGATAATCTTTTTTTAAAAATCGTCGGAAACCGACATCCGGTCGCGTTCTCGCTTTCCTACCACCACCAAGTGAGAACGCGACCGGACGTTGGTTTCCAACGATGACTTTTACAAGGTTAAATAATATGCTCGTGCTGGAATTCGATGTTGTTTCACCAATATATGTTTAAAACGTTTCCTGTTAATAAAAGCAAGCAAAATAGGAAATAAACATAGACCATCGGGATTCGAACCATCGATTCGCGGTGTATAATATTCACAAGCTACGAGTTAAGCAAAAACGCCACATGCACAAAGACATTTTCCTTCAAAAGCGACTTATTTATGCGCCGTAAACAAAAGGGGTGCACTGATTGCACGTGTACGTTTAGTTCGAGAATCGTCTGCTACCTACGGCACATTTTGCAGACGTTATATATTTGTTAATAGATTAGTAGTTTTTATAACATCTATAATTATTGCGTATGAAAAATTAAGGTTTAAATTAACATTTATTGAGACGTATCAAGATGTGATCGCTGAAGATGTTTTACTTCAATACAAATGACTTCTATAACAGTCTTATCATTTTGTTGTTCGAGTGTATACAAACGAAACAAAATTAAATTGATTTAATTTCTTTATATTAACTTCGTCGGAACGTGTGTTCCGCGCATGTAATACGTATCGTCCACTTTCGGTATTAGTTTAGACACATAATTTTTTTCAACCTTTCCGTACTAATTGTGCTCTTTAAAATATTCTATTTTAGACACTTCATTATCATTTATCATAAAAACTTTCTTAAATATGTGACAAATGAAAGTAGATTAAAAAAAAGCAACAACAACAAAAAAGAAAAAAAAAGGAATAACGTCGACTCGAACCAGCGTTTCGCGATCTATAATGCAAATTATCAGCGAGCTAACCGATTACGCCATATACGCACAAACGTCTTTTACGAAAATAAGACCTATTTATGCGTCAAATTGATGACGTAATATTTGATGCTAGATGACACCAGTTTTTATACAATTTATAATTATTACGTGAAAAACATTAAAAAGGTGTAAATTTAAAATCTATTTAGACATATTAAGATGTTATCTCTGAAGCTTTTTTATGAATAACAATGTCTGGAACAGTCTTTTCATTTTTTTTGTTTACGCGTGTGTATTCAAATCAGTATTCTTTACATGACTTCTAACTTTCTCTGATGTTTGCCCATCCGGTGATTCTTCCGTACATGTTATATCTTCCACTTTCGCTAAATATTATTGTGGTAAAATTATTTATTTCAACCTGTGGACTAATTGCGTTCTTTAAATATTCCATTTCCGGATGAAGTATGCAACTTAATTTTTTCACAGTTTTGCCTCTTTAAATATGATAAAAAAGCTACGCTTTGAAAGACACGATCTTTCAATCTTGACTTTAATCAATATGGAATAGAAATTATATCAATGCCTGATAGATGCATTTTATTCTCAAAATTTAGCGGTTTCATCACTGTTAAACGTTTAAATTGTTACATATTAAAATATTTACTTAATTTATCCCTATTATATTGATTTTTTTTTACAAATTTCTATCTAAGTTTGTCAGCGATGTTTAACTATTACTGGATCAGCATAAATAGATGTATATGCAGATTCGGAAATGCAAGTCCGGTCCGGTTGTAGGCTTACATACTATGCAGAACAGTACAAAAATCACGCGAATTTGGTGACAAAATATTAATTTTTTAACATGAGCGGACGCGTGTACCACAAATATATTTTAGATATTAAAAACTGTTTTTGCAACAAATAATATAGTCAAATATCTTCGTGGTACACGCGTCCGCTCATATTTAAAATGGTGTTCGAAATCACGAAAACGTACCGATTTTCCCAGGCCACTACAATTGGCATATTTAAGTAAGGTGCATATAATAATTTTACATGATAAGAAAAGAAAGTTATATTGATTTTCTGTAAGAAGGGATAATGTACTTTTGAGAAAACGTTATGATATACAGATTATAGTCATTTCATTTTTAGCGAAAATAGGGGGCCAGTGACAGCAGGTTATCCTACCTTGTCCTTTCTGTCCGGTATTACTTAAAAATAATGGTTGCCACGGAAATTGACGTGTAAACGGAAGTGTAATACATTGTGTTCGGGAATGGTAATAGGTATTAGAGGCTAAAAATATTACCAAACGTTTTTATACAATAAAATAATCACTGTAGATCAAAAGTCAATTCACCCATTTAGTATAAACTATGACTGTTACAAAAGCGAGAACAGAACAAACAAAGCTTCAGAATTGGTATTAATATTGGCTTCCTGTAGAGCCAGAGGCCCACGTATGTTGAGCCCAGAGTCCTACATACAGAGCAAGGAGCATATCTACAGATAGTCTAGTACACAATGCGTGAAATTCGATTCATAACATTAATATAAAAAAATATGAAGCAGAGCTATAAAATTATAATGGGTCAGGTTTGCAAAGCTCGATCAGACAGAAGTCCCATTTAATTCGTTTAATATTTAACTTACCAGCGCAATTAGGAAGAATCTGCCTTTTCTCTGAAAAAAGATAAAAATATAACATTATCTACAAGTCTTTATCATTGTCAGTGTCATAAGTTTGGTTTTTAGCTCACCTCGACCAAACGTTCAAGTGAGCTTGTGCCACCGCTTGGCGTCTGTCGCCGGTTGTAAACCTTTAAAAAAATTCTTCTCCGACACCAATTGGCCAATTTTGTTTCAAACTTTGCCACAATCATCCTTAGGGTACCTAGGTTTAAATTTGCTTGCATGGTGTTTATCAATGGAATAAGATGGCCACTGTTACTAAAAATATAACATTAGTGTCAATACGCGTTTTTTGGTCAATATGTCAAAAATTATAATACTTATAGAGAAAACCTTACCTCAGTTGATTAGCTAAGTAATCTCTACTTCTTATAGGAGTTTTTACCCTTAAATTACGATTTTGATAATATAATTTTTTTTTAGTTTTTACAATATTACTTGAAAACTATAAGAGCTAAATTGACAATGTAAATTGCCTAAATGGCCAGCAAGACCTTGCTTACAACACATAGTTGGTCAAAAATTGTCAAACTACTCCTTATAGGATTTATTGCCCTTAAAGAAAAAAAATTATGAAAATTTTAATTCTTATTCTATAACCTAAAAGTATAACAGGTGGAGTGAAAATGTACATTGCAAAAATGACAAGCAATACTAGACCTACAGTGATTAAACTGGTATGAAATTGTCAGTTATTACCCTTAAAATACAATGTTTTATAAAAACGTTTTTTGTCCTGTAAAGTATAAAAGCTGTAACAGCTAGAGTGAAACTGTAAATTGCAAAAATGATCAACAATCATATACTTTCCTGCTCTGTAGTTGTCAAATGACTCCTTAAAGGTGCTTTTGCCATTCAGACAAAATAACGAGATTGCATTAGAAATTACATACTGTAATACCTAGAGCAAAACTGCAAATAGCAAAAATAATCGGAGGAACAAGGCTTCCAAATCTGAAAATTGTCCGATGACTCCTTATAGGAGTTATTGCCCTCTAATGTCAATTTTAGTGTGAAATTGTAGTTTTTGTCCTGTAACAAATGCCATAACAGCTCGAGTGAAACTGTAAGTTGCAAAAATTATCAGCAAGGCAAGGCCAACAAATTATTAATAAGTCCTAAAATTAAGTTGTCTCTTAATAGGAGTTATTCCCCTTTAATGACGAATTCGGATAAAATAATTAGTTTCTGTGTTACAAATAAGTCTATAAAAGCCAAAGTAAAACTGTAAATTACTAACCTAAAGGACAAAGCCTACAAATCATTATTTTTTTTCAGAAATTGTCTAATGTCTTAATTCTGTATAGAAATTGTCTGATGTCTTAATTCTGTATAGAAATTGTCTGATGTCTTAATACTGTATAGAAATTGTCTTATAGATATACTGTATAGAAATTGTCTAATGTCTTAATACTGTATAGAAATTGTCTAATGTCTTAATACTGTATAGAAATTGTCTTATAGATATACTGTATAGAAATTGTCTGATGTCTTAATACTGTATAGAAATTGTCTGATGTCTTAATACTGTATAGAAATTGTCTAATGTCTTTATTCTGTATAGAAATTGTCTTATAGATATACTGTATAGAAATTGTCTAATGTCTTAATACTGTATAGAAATTGTCTAATGTCTTAATTCTGTATAGAAATTGTCTGATGTCTTAATACTGTATAGAAATTGTCTGATGTCTTAATACTGTATAGAAATTGTCTTATAGATATACTGTATAGAAATTGTCTAATGTCTTAATACTGTATAGAAATTGTCTAATGTCTTAATACTGTATAGAAATTGTCTTATAGATATACTGTATAGAAATTGTCTGATGTCTTAATACTGTATAGAAATTGTCTGATGTCTTAATACTGTATAGAAATTGTCTAATGTCTTTATTCTGTATAGAAATTGTCTTATAGATATACTGTATAGAAATTGTCTAATGTCTTAATACTGTATAGAAATTGTCTTATAGATATACTGTATAGAAATTGTCTGATGTCTTAATTCTGTATAGAAATTGTCTAATGTCTTAATACTGTATAGAAATTGTCTAATGTCTTAATACTGTATAGAAATTGTCTAATGTCTTAATACTGTATAGAAATTGTCTAATAGATATACTGTATAGAAATTGTCTAATGTCTTAATACTGTATAGAAATTGTCTAATGTCTTAATACTGTATAGAAATTGTCTAATGTCTTAATACTGTATAGAAATTGTCTTATAGATATACTGTATAGAAATTGTCTAATGTCTTAATACTGTATAGAAATTGTCTAATGTCTTAATACTGTATAGAAATTGTCTAATGTCTTAATACTGTATAGAAATTGTCTTATAGATATACTGTATAGAAATTGTCTTATAGATATACTGTATAGAAATTGTCTGATGTCTTAATTCTGTATAGAAATTGTCTAATGTCTTAATACTGTATAGAAATTGTCTAATGTCTTAATACTGTATAGAAATTGTCTAATGTCTTAATACTGTATAGAAATTGTCTTATAGATATACTGTATAGAAATTGTCTAATGTCTTAATACTGTATAGAAATTGTCTAATGTCTTAATACTGTATAGAAATTGTCTAATGTCTTAATACTGTATAGAAATTGTCTTATAGATATACTGTATAGAAATTGTCTAATGTCTTAATACTGTATAGAAATTGTCTAATGTCTTAATACTGTATAGAAATTGTCTAATGTCTTAATACTGTATAGAAATTGTCTTATAGATATACTGTATAGAAATTGTCTAATGTCTTAATACTGTATAGAAATTGTCTAATGTCTTAATACTGTATAGAAATTGTCTTATAGATATACTGTATAGAAATTGTCTGATGTCTTAATACTGTATAGAAATTGTCTGATGTCTTAATACTGTATAGAAATTGTCTAATGTCTTTATTCTGTATAGAAATTGTCTTATAGATATACTGTATAGAAATTGTCTAATGTCTTAATACTGTATAGAAATTGTCTTATAGATATACTGTATAGAAATTGTCTGATGTCTTAATTCTGTATAGAAATTGTCTAATGTCTTAATACTGTATAGAAATTGTCTTATAGATATAGTGTATAGAAATTGTCTGATGTCTTAATACTGTATAGAAATTGTCTAATGTCTTTATTCTGTATAGAAATTGTCTTATAGATATACTGTATAGAAATTGTCTAATGTCTTAATACTGTATAGAAATTGTCTTATAGATATACTGTATAGAAATTGTCTAATGTCTTAATACTGTATAGAAATTGTCTAATGTCTTTATTCTGTATAGAAATTGTCTTATAGATATACTGTATAGAAATTGTCTAATGTCTTAATACTGTATAGAAATTGTCTTATAGATATACTGTATAGAAATTGTCTAATGTCTTAATACTGTATAGAAATTGTCTTATAGATATACTGTATAGAAATTGTCTGATGTCTTAATTCTGTATAGAAATTGTCTAATGTCTTAATACTGTATAGAAATTGTCTTATAGATATAGTGTATAGAAATTGTCTGATGTCTTAATACTGTATAGAAATTGTCTAATGTCTTAATACTGTATAGAAATAATCTAATGTCTTAATACTGTATAGAAATTGTCTTATAGATTTAGTGTATAGAAATTGTCTAATGTCTTAATACTTAATATCTTATAGATATAGTTTGAATTTGCAGTAAAACAGCAGTTAGCTATATTATAGTTATCAGACCGACAGCTTGCATAGGATAATGACGTGGCATGATTTGAACCAACAATTTTCATGAAATTTATGCTAGTGGTTAAAACAGTTTGTGGATGCTTCGATTTAAATTCATAAATTTGAGCTCAATGTTCCTAA
Source organism: Limnoperna fortunei (assembly GCA_944474755.1). Lineage (NCBI taxonomy): Eukaryota > Metazoa > Mollusca > Bivalvia > Mytilida > Modiolidae > Limnoperna > Limnoperna fortunei. Next base: position 89,214,187 of record OX104111.1, read on the forward strand.
AATAATCTGAGTTCTGGATTGGCGGATATTTTATACACAAAGAAAACAGTTAGCGGTCTTAGAGACATTGAAAGTGATCTTGCTACAGAGCAATCGGAGGGATATAAGTTTGCAGTCCTTATACAATATGTCATATATAAATAGTTAGTAAATCGAATATGGGATTCTCGCTACGCTCGCCACACATAAATGTATATCGTATAATAGGTCAGCAGTAAATAATAATAATCTGATATTTTTGACTGGTCATATGCCTATACAGGCAGCAATTTATGTATTATATTGTATAAATATTTTTTATAATGAATTCACACTTTTTAATACATACTATATATGTATTAGAACGAATAATCGTACTCCTTTTTTGGCCAGGTTAATCCGACAAATTATAACAAAACTAACGTAACTGCAGTAAAATTCGGCTTATATAAGTACATGCAACCCGCATGTCTTCAGTTAAAATATTTTGTAAGTTTAAAATTAAAACAATTTGATTTATTCTTACCTCTTTGAACTTTTTCAGCAGGTGCTGCAAAAGCTGTGACAGCCAACAGAACTATAACTAAGTACTTCATGTCCGTCCTAACCCAGTGTGACTAGACATTGTGATCGTCCGTCGTTTTATATCTTACATTTTTTGGGTGTATGAGACGTTTGTATTGCGTCATCAGGGCTTTCCGTAAGTTTACCGTCAAACACATTTACTACATTAGGTACATAACAAGGTCTCCTTGTTGCGACATAGGAAAGTTTGTACTTTTTATGTACATTAAATCGTAAACACCAAGTTTTCGATGAATACAAACCATTTGTATAAATTTGCTAAAGCCTTTGTCAAATTGTGACGTTTAAAACAAACATTGTGATCATAATTGAAGACATCGCATGCTTACCAAATCAACCCAGAAAAGGGTGACAAAAAGACCATGTAATTACCTTGCAATACTGCGTTGTCTAAATTATTAAACCTATCGTTTCACATTATATATTACTGAACATTTTACATTTAATTGAAGATCAATTTGCACTTTATAATTTTAATCCACCTCGTTCTTTAAAATGTCACTGTAAAATGTACGAGCAATTTGTAATTTAGTTCCACTTTTCAATTTTCATAATGCGACTTATTATGGATAATATAATGGGTATTATTACATTTATAAAAGTATATCAGGACAGAAATGCAGTTATTTAGGTACAGATTGCCATAATACGAAAAAAATGGCAACCCAGTGAAAAGTGATGTTTGATTGGAAGATAATATGCAAAACGTTTTACATTTATGTTAAATTTATAAAATAGAAACGTGAGAATGTATAAGGATTTACTTTATAATCCGTACATTAACATGATTAAGCTGTGATTAGCTCCTTTTTACCCTTCAGTAAGGTCAGTACAATCTGGACAATAGGTTTATATTATTTGCATATATTTTTGTTTGTTTTTCAATGACTTTAAAAAAAAACATATTCATTATGATTCAACAAAAATAGTACCAATAATTTCGTTGTGGTTTGTTTTAAAATATTAAAACAAGAGTGAAACGTGATACTACATGACTAGATAGATCTGATAATTACGATAATTGACTCCCAAGTGTATATCGAACACGGTAAACAAATCAATATCTATACATCTGTGTGCTATGATTACATTTAACGAATCGATTTGTTTCATAAATGACCAGTGAATCGTTGAACTATGACCACTTTATTGTAAATTATATTCAATACCGATACACTTCATTATAGACATGCGCACCTTTGATAACATGGCACGTCTTTTTTTAATGTGTAGCTATATATAGTCTTACGTAAAGGACAACACAGATGTTAATTTCCTCGTTTAGTAGAAGTAGTTTGAAGAAATTGGCGGGAAATTAGATACACGCTGACCTTTAAATTAGTGGGAGAATAGATAACGTCCTTACTGATAAACTACTGCATTGTTGTGTAGTTTTGTCTCGACTACATAGAATGTGCTTCAAAACGAAATGCGAGTCCTGCCAAAAGACCACTTGGGCAGGTAAGTTAACATTTGTGCAATCAATTTAGTCTAAAATCTAATCTTAAAAGCTCAAATTGAGTAACGATTTTCGTATGCTCACATTAAATAAATATTGATCGTCTAATTGTTAAGCAAATATTTACCTATATAGTGTAATTCATATAATATTTATCGGAAGTATTTAAATACCCACAATTACACATTGAGGAAAACACTCCTTTCTTTCAGTATTTCTTTATTCATGTATACATGTTTAAAAAATGTTTATCTTTCATTTATTATAGCGACTTCCCAGTTTGAAGTAAACAAAATAAGAATGAAATATTGCAGATATGATTTTAAACTACATATTTACAAAAATCAAAACAATAAAAAAAGGTATATTCTTTTCATTCTGACAGTTCTTCCGATGCCACAGCGACACATTATAGTCGTAAGGCAACATAAATGTTGCTTAATTTATTGATTTATGTAACGTTCTTTCTATATTTACATTAAATCATTGGATTGATCTTAAGGACGTTGATGATTCCCAAACGAACGGGTACTCGGAACCCATGACTTAGGAGGATGAAGTTCTTTATTTTGACGTTTGCCATGAATTTTGTTATAATACTGTCTTACATAGTATAAAACTATTTTTGGGGTGTCCCCGAAAATATTTCTTTTTTTTTGGGGGGGGGGGGGGTGGTGGGTAGGCTACAAAGAAATTGGGGGTCTCTTTAGTACATAACTATTTATTTAAAATAAAAAATAGTGAGGTAATTTGAAGGGATGTATTTGTTTACCTGATATTCTGTGGGTACTTTATATGGTTGTATTTTCGGGGTGTTTTCCCACTCGGGACGAGCCTAAGTAAGAAAGAAATTGATGAGTAACCCACCCCATCCATTTATTTCAGGCTGTTTTTATGTGTTTATACATGATGTTACAATAAAAGGAAATCTATTTCACTAACTTTTACACTCTCTTTTTTTCAAGGGCTAACTACATCCTGACTCGGTCCTCCATTCGCCCGTCTATAAATAGTAATCTTGTGTTCTCATCTTTTTGCATCCTCACAGGCAGGGTTTCTGTGTCCACATGTGTCCACGAAACCCTTTCGTGGACACAGAAACCCTGACTTGTGAGGATGATCTTTTTGGGGTTAGAACGAAAAACCGTACCCTCGCGTTATCCGACAAATTACACAACTTTATTCTGATTATGACGGCAATAAATTCGGCCTATTTCTGGGTTTGAATGAAACTTTACCATATTCTAATTCGCATTGAGCGTAATTGCAATATTCTTCCGTAAATGGCCGATTTTGGTACAGATGAGCTCTCGCGCACACATCTGTACTCGCTGCCATAAAATTTCTATCACTCGTGAAAGATCAACCGGTCTTTACCTAAAACGCATGTAAGAACCTATTAACCTGTTTCGATTCTAATATGTATATATGCTTTTTATAACTAATATATCCCAAAACAGTATGTTAAAGCAAATAAAATTGACATAACATTTATGCTCGTAATTTTATTGAATATTGATTTCATTGGTGATATTGTTATGAAAAAAAAACTTTCAGCCCTATCAGTGCTGAAAATAACAAAACCTGGAGTCCTGTATTTATGCTAGCATAATAAGTATGTGTCCTATTGCATTGTGCACCGGTCCTACAACTCCAATAAATACGTCAGGGCTCTTGACTAAATATTATCAATACCGTTGCGTAAATGAAAAATATTACACCAGGTGACCAGGTTAGAACCCTATTATGCGGCTTCCTCCCCCAATAAAAACTGGATTCCACGATACAACTGAAAATGGCGTTAAACATCATTCAAACAAACAAACAAGAAGATTATTATGTTCTCAAAGTGTATGAAGGACGCCATAATAGAATTGATTATTGAATGATAGTACGCGGAAAACCCGAGTTAGCTTTGAGTGACGGTTTTTTGGGGTTTTTTTTTTTGTTATTTGTAAGGTACTTTTAAAAAAAATGCGCGGCACATCCTGGCAACATTTAGCCCCTGAGGTTATCTTTTGCATTGTAAGATTTAGATTTTGTACAAACGGCAGAACCTGAGAAATGGCCTCCCTGAAACCTGAAAATAGTGATATGGTTTATACAACTATATTGCATGATACAAACAGTTGTACTAGCGCAGTATGACCGGAGTGGAGGATGGGGTGCGATGGCAGCGCTGTTACAATAAAAGTATTGTCAAGTTACTGATAATTCTGAAAAAAATATTAATCATTCGTTATATTATGAATTTCAAACTTGTCAAACCTAGTACAGAAAGCGCCGGAAGTGCTTAAACATGTCGGAGTGGCTCTCCCTCCATAACTCTTCCCCGCACCTCCGTTGCCGAGAAATGCAGACTGCCATGTATGGTGCGAATATGTGTATTTTTCTATGTATAGAGATATTTTTTACAAATCACCGGTAATTGTATTCGTATCAAGCTGATTGAAGGTTGGCTTCTGCAATGAACGAAGTATAAAGGTACCGACTACGAATTCGTTGGTACACTATAGTCGCGTTAATTCTCTAAGAGACAAACTTTAAACATATATTCTATTTTGCCGATTTCCAGTATGAATGATGATGATCACCGGTGTTGATAGGTGAAAATGATAACACTTAATAAGCAATAATCTCCGTCTCTCTCTTATTATGACGTCGACAGACAGAAAAAACCCATAAAGCCGTAAGGAAAAAATAGGGAACATGTGTCCGCTCCTAATGCGATTGCCGTCACAAGAGTTATACCCGGACAGTTAGTATCAAATAATAAAAAGTCCTTTCATTGTCAGAATATATATAATTTATTTGTACGGGCCTTAGAAACGGGTAGAAATGCGAAGTTCTGCAGAGCATATAATCTATATATATATTCTTAGTTTCGTTAATAAAAAATCCCATTTTATGTTTATTTCAACATTTTTTATCGTAAATTGATATTTTATCTCGCATTTCAAATAATAATAAAAAATGTGAAAGACCTATGACAATTCATGAGAGGTATGATGTACTCATTTACACATGGGCTGGGCCTTTATATTCGATTATTTTAATAAAAATATGAATATAAAGGTCCAGCCCATGTGTTAATGAGTACCACGTTATACCAGAATGAATTATTACAATTCTTGTATGACAAAATCTTGTGTTTTCAGATTTAAGCGGACCCTAGTATATGCGCTGGTTTTCTAGCCCCCATTTTCATGATAAACAATTTTTGTCTGCAAGTTAACAAAATACTCGTTAACAAAACGTTTATTGAGTGTTTACCAATACTTGCCTCGATATGTCTTATTTATTGAATTAAACTTAAAATTCAGATGTTAATAGTCTTAATATTGGGGGGCCTCGGTGGCCGAGTGGTCAAGGTAGTTCGTTTACTATTGATCACGCGGTCTGTCAACACTGAGATTGCGGGTTCGATTCTCACTGCAGGCACGGTGTACTCGACTCCCTTAATTGACAAGGATTGCCAGTTTTCCTACCGCAGGTCGGGGGTTCTCTCCGGGTACTCCGGCTTCCTCCCCCAATAAAAACTGGACGCCATGAAATAGCTGAAAAATTGCTGAAAGTGGCGTTAAAACACCAATCAAACAAACAAACATCTTAATATTGTGACGTCATAAAACCTCTTGTGACGTTACGTCGCTTTGCGTGTTTGAGAAAGGGGATATCCGGTTATATATATAGTTTGTAATTATAAGGAAGTCATATTAGAATTATAAAGTATAAGTTTAAGTATAGAACTATACATTTTCCACGACATTTTCCGACATTGTAAGAATATTGATTCACACAGAACACGGTTCAGGTTGGGCACACGGTTCCAATACGAAATACTCGATTATACACGGGTTGACTGGTACGAGTATTGAGCTCCAACCGTGCCTGGTGATGAGTTAGTCCGATTTAGACTCGAATGTAGCACGAGTATGTACGAACAAAGCACTGATATACTCTGTCAAGCAAGGTTTGTCACGGTTTGGACACGATTTGAAAACGATTTTCATACGATTGTTGTACGGTTCTTCTTCTTCTTCTTCTTTAGTTATCCTGTTATCCATCAATTTGTGATGATCACTAACAGTTGCATGCGTGGGTAAAATAATTTAGATCTTTATGATAAATTAAATCTATCATTTTGACAACATATTTACAATTTGCCAAATAAATCAATAAATAATTTTTTTAGTTTATTATCTTTTGTGTAATTTTTTAATAAATTTTAAGTATCTTTAAGATAAAACTATGTACATGTTATGACAGGTAGGTTATACTGTAAGTTGGCAGAGAACAGCAGGTGTTAGCTGTTCTCTGAAGGTGTCTACTGTGGGTGATAATGCAATTATTGGTGGTAATGCATTCCAGTATATAACTGTATTTGAGAAAAATGAATATTTATATGAGTCTTTTGAAGTTTGTATGTGTTTAAAAGTATGAGGGTGGTTTTGACGTGTTCTTGTATCTGTTAGTATGAGAATTGTTGTTGGTACGGCTACTAATTGATGGATGATTTTATAAAACATTACCAGTTTAGTTTTGAGCCTACGTTGTTGAAGAGGTTGCCAGTTAAGAGTTTGAAGCATGTCTGTTACACTGCTTGTGTTATGGTAACGGTTACAGGCATACCTAGCTGCTCGCCTCTGTACCATCTCAAGTTTATTCTGCTGATCAGCAGTGTGAGGGTCCCAGACAGAGCTAGCGTACTCTAGTTTCGGTCGGACAAGTGCTTGGTATGCCTGTGATTTAATGTTTGTATTTGAAGTTTTTAAATTACGTTTTAGAAATCCGAGACTTTTGCTTGCGTTTGCAGTTATACTGTTGATGTGCTGATTCCATTTGAGGTCTGATTGCAGTGTAATTCCAAGATATTTAGCCGAAGAGACAGTTTCTAAAGTGTGGTCATGGAGTGTGTATTTTTGCTGTATTGGTTTTTTCTTATTTGATATGGTAAGGACTGTGCATTTGTCTGGATGGAAAGCCATCAGCCAGTCTTTTTCCCACTGAGCGGCAGCATTAAGATCTTCCTGGAGGCTATCACAGTCTTTTTGAGACCTGATAGGCTTGTATATAATGCTGTCGTCAGCGAACAGTCTGAGTTTACTGGACTTAAGGTACTCTGGTAGATCATTAATATAAACCAGAAAGAGTACTGGACCCAAGACTGTTCCTTGTGGGACACCCGATGTTACTGGGGCAATGTCTGATGACTCTCCATCCAGAATAACTGTTTGAGTACGGTTGTTGAGAAAAGCAGATATCCAGTTCAAAGTGTTATTTTTTATTCCATAATATTCCAGTTTGTATAGGAGACGTTTATGTGGGACTTTGTCAAAAGCTTTGGCAAAGTCCATGATGATTAAGTCTGTTTGGGTGTTATTGTTTGAGTTGGATGCAAGTTCCTGGACAAAGGACAGAAGTTGAGTTTCACAGGATCTTGAGTGTCTGAAACCGTGCTGAAGATCGTATAATATGTTGTTTGTTTCAAGATGTGTAATGAGATGTTTTGTTATTATATGCTCCATTATTTTACAACTGATACATGTGAGTGAAATGGGTCTGTAATTTACTGCATTGTATTTTTCCCCTTTTTTAAATGCTGGTGCTACATTTGCATGCTTCCAATCAGATGGTATTGTGCCAGTCATAAGTGATTTTTTAAAAATTAATGTAAGTATCGGGGCAGTAATAGTTTTAAGTTCTTTTAATATTCTGCCACTGATGTTGTCGGGGCCGGTTGCTTTGTGTGGATTTATGTTATGTAGCAGTTTTTCAATTCCAGGTGTTGTTATGTTTAGAGATGGTATGTCTGGATGGGGGCTTGGTCCTTTATAGGGGATATTATCTGGTGGTTCAAAGGTAAATACCGATTGAAATTGGTTATTTAGAATATTTGCTTTTTGTTTGGTTTCTGCAAATAATTGCCCCTCGTTTTTTAATGGTGACACTCCACTATTGTCTGTTCGTATAGACTTTATGTATGAAAACAATTTTTTGGGTTTAGCTTGATTTGAAAAACTTAGGTCAGGATCTGAGATTGGTAGGTCAAGTATCATTTTCTCAATGTAGGTGTTATAAGCTTGTCTTTGTTCCTGTTGTACTTGTCTCTTTAGCTGTTTATATTTGTTTTTGTATTTGCTGTCTTTCTTCATTTTAAAGTAGCATTTGTTCTTTTTGTTTCCAAGTATGGTCTAAACTAAATGTTGACGTATTTTCTTTTTTGTTTGCGTGACAAATGAAAACTACTTACCGTATGGTCCAGCTTACGCTCCTTCTGTAGATAAAAAAAATGTGTAAATTGAATTCATCACTTTATTTTCCACAGTTATTTAGCGTTTTGATATGCGGCGGATTTTTCATTGTGATAGAGCATTTTTCTATAGTAAAGTTTGACTTAAATTACAACGGAAGTTTATGTTTGGAAGAGTCCATAGTCGTCTGTTGGTTCTTAAATCCTTCGGGTAATATTGTCTGCAGTTAAGTCGGGAAAATTCTCGCGGTTTGTCCGAAGCAGACGATCTTTTGAAAACAACGCTAGGTCCCTGTAGAAACTGACTTCCTATGTAAAATTCCCGTAGAAAACGTCAAGAACGATGTGGAACTTGTCAACAACAACAAAGGCATAATATAAAATATGGACGTGTTATCGTGTAGAAATGTTTTAAATTGGATTTTAACACTACAAAGGTACAATATGGAATAATAAAAAAATGCAAGCAAAACACTGAGCGCAACGGGGTGTAACTTTTAGTATAGTACGGTCTGTTACGGCCTAGTACGATTAAACTCGACTTTTACTCGTTTAACTGGACATTTACAGGGTTTACATACGGTCCCACCGACTTTTGTTCGAGTTATATATAGTACGATTTATATACGATATTGACACGGTTGAGCTCACTCGTGTAGTGGACTTCATGTGCGGTTGTATATAAGGTCTCACACGGTCTCACGGTATTATACCTAAAGTCGGGGATTGTCTCCGGGTACATCGGCGTCATAGCCAATTAAACTGGACGCCATGATAAATCTGAAAGTTGCGTTAAACACCATTCAAACTAAACCAAACCCGTCGGATGTGCACAAGCGGGTCTATTTCCCACTCCAAACCTAATTACATGATTAAAGATCACATATTCTACCGTTTTGTACACTCATATTTCTCACTTCACTAACGTACCCTAAAAAATTAAATTCGTATGTTACATGAAATAGTCAGAAAAATGGGACACGACTACTCAATTATAGCTATCACGTGATCACGGTTGAACATGGAATAATATTTTGATAACTTTCCATTTTTTATATTGTTAAATTTTGAATTCACATTCATGATATATCTTGTTTAGTTAATTTTATGTTTATTTGTATTTTTATATCTTTTTAATTATAAATTAAAAAAAAGATACGAAAACATGTTACATGTTAAGCAAATTTTATTTAATAGATATTATATAATCAGCTTACTATAAATTTAAAATAAGTAAATAAAATACTCAATTTGTAGATTTAAAAAAAAACTAAGAGTAGGCTTATTGTAGTCGCTGCAAATGCTAAATTCTCAGTCCCTACCCAATGCTCCATTCTTTTCCAGCGGTCAGAATTGCGTTCCCGATGTCCCACCCCTTTTTCATGTTTTTTAACAGAGAGTTTTCTCTGTCCAGAGTTTAATCATTTTATCCTTTACCTTACCAATTTTGATTGCTATTCGGTATGAATTGTTAGTCTTATGTAGTATTATCGCTTATATAATATATAACATGTGATGTAATGCCCACTGAAATGACTGTGACTTCTATTTAAGGATGTGGAAAACATATAGAACAATGTTTAAAAGATGTTCCTGATAAGGATAGATGTAAATGTCCCAGACCTACCGCCAAATAGATGGTATGTTGCTGTAGATGGATGAATATTATATGTGCTGAGAAATATACGATGATAGATATAAAGATCTGCGGATAATTGTCTTCTTCAGTGTGTTGTGTGATCATTTATAGATGCATTTCTATTTTTTATTGTCCCTAGTGTGTATCTCGTGGGCATTCACGAACAGACCTGTCTAAATTTCAAATCATGAACATCCATATTAATACGTTAACACTACGTCACGGGACTGATCGTAATAATAATAATATAAAATGCCTTGTCTATAAACATGTAATTATATATCTCTGATAAAACGAAACACACATCCTTACACGTCCGGTTTTCGGTGGTGAAGGGCATCCACGACACAGAAACTCTGACGGGAAAAATACAAAACACCTACCCTGCTATATCATTAATTTACGAGTTGTAACAAACAATCTGGTCAACAACAACAATGCACGCGTCAGCTGTTTATAGATTTGCTACAATAGACGAGGATTTGATGGTTTTACTCATTTATTAAAACAGTTACTGACTTCGAAATGCGGTCGCTATATTGATTTCTCAATCCTCAAAGCTCCGTATCGTTGAATATTACATTTTCTCTTGTTGAGAATGATTTCTTCCGTAAATGGCCGATTTCTGGTACAGATGATCTCACGCGCACACATCTGTACTTGCTGCGTCATCCAATCAAAACGCCAGAAACAAGAAAGTTGTTATGGAAGCATAACAACGTTCTTCTATGACTTTCATTATTTCCGGCGTTCTGATTGGACGTCAGAGACAATGGAGTCTAAAACAATGGAGAGTCTATAGGTTATAGCGATGTGAAAGTTGTTGGTTTACGGAAGAAATAGGTACTTTCATACATTTTTGGGAAAGTCCGTGTGAACTTTCACTCGTGATAGAAATTTTTATGTCTTTTGGCTCGTTCAGCTGCGCTCCACTCGCGAAAAGACATAAAATTTCTATCACTCGTGAAAGATCAAACGGTCTTTCCCAAAAACGTATGAAAGAACCTATTATTCTGTGCATATTGCGAAAATAACTGTAACCAAATAATGTATGAAACAAATTTTTCTTTGTTTAAAAGTATATTGTTTTTGGTTCTTTTCCAATGTTAATTTCCAAGAAGTAATTGAAAAAGAACTTGTACTACTTGTCTTTTGGTGTAATTATTGCACCTTAATTTAATATAGTTGTGTTGATATTTGTTTGTTTTTGTTATAGGACTCATCATGAATGAAAATCAAAACTTTCACACCAGACTGACGAACAGCAAAGTTTATTTCTGATGTGTTGTTGTTTTCTTTGCCATTTTATATATTTAAAATTACCTTTTTCTGTTGTATTAATATATATATTTTTGAATTTATATGTTGGTTTCATTGTATTAATATATTTATTTGTTATAAAATGTGTTGTTTTTTTCCTAAAATATCTCGGTGGCCGAATGGTTAATGTAGTTCGTTTACTATTGATCATGTGCTCTGTTAACACTGAGGTTGCGGGTTCGAGTCTCGCTGCGGGCAGAGTGTACTCGACTCCAATCTTAACTGACAAGAATTGCCAGTTTTCATACCGAAGGTCCAGAGTTTTCTGCGAGTACTTTGGATTACTTCCCAGTGCTCGACCCACAGAGCAACCTAGTCTGAGAATCCTCTGCCGTCCAACGCTTTTTTTTGTGTGGGACCCACGCCAAAAAATAAAGCGTTGGATGGCAGAGGATTCTCAGACTAAGAGCAACCCAGCGCGTCCCCGGGTGGCGGATAGGGGAGACCCTCTCGTTGTGGGGTTGTCAGGTCATAATACGGAAAGCCTGACCGCGGACCGTAGTGGGTAACGTGTTTAGAGAGTGCCACAATCCTTGCACGATAAAGACCCCGTTTGTAGATTTCGAAAAAGAGTAGGCTCATTGTAGCCGCTACAAAAGGCTAAATTTTCCGCCCCTACCCAACACTCCATACTTTTCCAGTGGCAGTCGAAATTGTATTCACTGTGGCCCATCCCACCCCCATTGTTCGTTGATTTATTGTTTGTTAACTTGTTCCTGTCCTGTATATAGCTGAAATACTGCTCGCTGGACGTAAAGCAGACATCCAATCAATCAATCAATCCCCAATAAAAACTGGAAGCCATTATATAGCTGAAAGTGGCGTTAGACACCATTCAAACATACATACTTAACATCTCGTGATTACGTCCCATGCATAATAGAGTTTTGTTGTGTGCACGCCAAATTTGTGATTTATTTGTCATTTGTCTAGAAGTTATTTGAGTGATAAATTTATGCTTATTCACTTGGAATGTAGCAATAATTGTCGTTATTCTAATAAAAAATGTCCTCAAATTTTTTCCTATTAATAACTTTAGACCATAAACAACACAACCATACGAGAACACTACAACTGCTTAGTATATATATAGGATTTTACATTGGTTTTTATAATTTCCAAAAAACATTGTATATTTGCAAAATGAAGTACAAGTTATTCCAACCCCATTTTTACGTTCATGACTTGAATACGCGGTAAATGGAAGGTGTTTTGTTTATGACGTCATGAGTTTTTATTATGACGTTATTTTTTTTAAACCAATCAACTGATCAGAACAGCATTTTCACTAGTGACGAAAACTCAGTGCGAAAGCTATTTTTTAGACACTGGACAAACGGTTTGAAAATAACGCAAAAATAAGAGAATATACATTTGTACTATAAAAGTCTTTAAATTAGGTCGATATGAAAAATATCGACACAAGAACATATCGACCGACAACAAAGTGGCATGCGGAACATTCGGGTGACTTTCCTGCGGTTTTTCACAAATACGAACTCAGTTACAGAATGAGCCCAACTAAATGTCAAATTTGAAAACGGTAATATTATAATGGATAATGCCTTTTGGCCTCGGAACATATCGATTCGAAGGTGTGTATTCACACCAAAACGTTATCGTTTACAACCTTCGGGATTTAGCAAAAGCCACTCTCATACAGGATCATAGTGACGTTACGCATGAAATTGGTGATACCTAACGTTACAGAAAATTGTCGTCAAAATGCCAGTTTGCGACGACGTTTTTGTCGCTTGATGTGTGTTCGGGATTTTTTTTTATTGTTTTGTTGTTTTTGTTTTTGTGTTTTTGTTTGTTTGTTTGTTTTTTTTTTTAATTTATTGCTTTTTTTGTATTCTAACATTTTTTTTAATTTAGAGCGCTTTTGGCGAGTCTTGGTCTCTAATTTAAATTCGTGGAAGTTTTTTTTCTTTTCTTTTAGAAACCATTTTCGGAATTTGAGCGCCTTTGATGAGTCATCTTCGATTCATAATCGTGAAATTTTAAAGTTGTTTATTTTTTCAGTGTGTGCTTGTGTGTGTGTGCATTTTTTTTAGAGGGGAATGGGATTTGCTTCATTTATAAAAAAAAAAGAAAAAAGAATGATACACAAGTTTTAAAAATTAATTTCATTTAAACATTCTAAAACATTAAGATGCATTTCCTCTGTGATGCTTATAACATTGTTTGAAGCTAATTCAGAACAAATGTAAATAATTGAAGCAGCGGGCACGATCGCTTTTCTTTTAAGTAAGCGGTATTTAAATTGTGTGTTTGACTTTTCATAGTATAATCCACGAAAAACTTGTGTTCCTGCAGAGAATGAAGCGCCCCAACTATCTGTCGTATCAACTTGTAGAATTTCCAAACCTTTTTCTACTCTTAGTAAATAGTATTCCTCATTTGCATCGTCGGTGAACAGCGCAACCACTTGGCCAGCCGATACTAATTCTTGCAAAGAATTTTGTTCATTTTCTTCGTCTTCGTGTTGTTCGTTAATGTTCTCTTCACTCATTTTCCATTCCGTATAACCACCGGTTTTTTTTACGTTGCAGCACTGGTCATACATATGATAATTGCAGTTCAAGCAATAACAAGACAGTTCACTCATTGTTATTAAACCTCTGTTTGTCTGTCGGCCTGACCTTACTTGGTGAACTGATCGAATACTTGGCACCGGCTTAAAAGACAAGTTATCGTTTCGCGGTATTGTTTCTGCATATTTAAATATTCTTCTTTTGCAGAATGATCTAGGTTCCGTAAGGTTTGCGCTAGCAAAATCATAAAGATCTTTTGCTGATCTAATTTGAGCCTGTCCTCGTAAGATTGCATTATCGGCCTGTCTTTTTATAATCCCCCCGGCAGCATCTTGTGGCCCTGCAATTAAAACACAATAAGGGTATTAGTATGGAAAAGTATAATATACAGAAGCTATATAAAAGTTCTTTATTATACTTCATGCAAAAATGCACGGTAGTTTTAATGGCTACAAGGCTATGTTAATTCAGTTGATTTTTATTAGCCCTCAATCATCAGCATGGGTTTTTTAGCAATGGGTGTTCAAAATGCAAAAATTAACACCCGATCCGGAATTCGCGACTGTCACCGAATTGTTCCGGATAAGCTCAGAAGCAGCATTTATTGTCAAGAATTAATTTAACAACCAATATATTGGTAAAAGATTTATCAATTTTATTATTTATAAAAAAAAAATCCAAGCATAATAAAAATCATTCCGCCCTTTTTGATTGGGGTATTATGAAGATTATCCTCGAAAAAATTTAGCACCCTCGACCACGTCTCGGGTGCATATTTTTTCTCTCTTGTGATAATCTACAATATACACCTTTATCTTAGGGCAGTATGTTTTTGATTTTAATTCAAACCATAAAACCAAAACAATAATATACTAGTATGAAATACGTGTTCAAATATACAGAAAATAAATGAATAATAAATAACTACAAAAATGCGATACAACTCTTTCTTTAAGTTCATTGCTTTTGTTTAAAAATGTTAGTTCAAACCAACACATACGAAGAAAATTAATTAATTCTAAATTAATAGGTAATTATGATTACCTTTTGCATGTGAAGTTTCGAAGAAATTTCGTGTAAAATGTTGGGAACTAAAGTCATCAAATGCAGTACTAATGTCTCCAAAACAATGCCTGCTCTTATACTGGGCTGCGCATCCGTCAGTAAACTCGTGTATCTCATTTACTGAATATGAAATGGACTGTAGATATTCCGCTATATAGTTTCGAACTTGATGAACAAAATATTGATCGTGAACTAAATCCGGACTAATAATAAAAAACTGTTCTGTGATTATCCGAGCTATCAATGCCATCGTATTCTAATAGTGCATGTCTATGTATGATAGTAACATGGACCGAAACTTCAGTTTTTTGAAAATAGGCACTTTGTATCTCGGTACGCTCAGAACACCTATAGTTTTCACTAAAGTCGTGTACTAGAACACACTGCCTTTCTGGGAGATTTCTAACAAGATTCTGAAATTGTTCGTTTTGCCATGTAGCTCTATGTTGATGCAATGGAAACGTTTCAAGTAGTTTCCTTAAATATGCAAAAAGCTCACCGACTTTAGTTTCTTTTTTAACAAGCATAAGTTTCTTTATTGTCTTGTTGCCTTTCACATTTACGGTAACATTTTCAAATTTTTCCCATTTGATCAATTGCGCATCATCCGATACATTTACTTCTTCTGGCATAAATTTTAACTTCTCGACCCCACAATTCGAACAGTTTCTCTTAAGACATTCTAAGTTATGGAAACCATCATCTTTTTCACATAACGTATCACTGACAATATCCGAAATGGAATCATATACAGGAAGACGATTTGATTGTGTCGAAAAATCATTTTCTCTTAAAAGTTTTCTCCGGAATTCCATGCAAGATCTGAACACGGTTTTAAATTCAACATGATATTTACAACAGCACGTTTGTCTATCTTTTTGTCGAACTGAGCGAACGAAATATGGTTTACATTTTTCAAACATTCTTTGTGAGACTTGAATAGATGGATTGTCTCTGATAAAGTCTAAATAAACAGCAGTCTTCTCCAGAATGTGAGTCATATGGCTTGAATACGTTTTGGGACCGATGCGGACTCTTTTTATGTCTGCTTTGTTGCCAGTGGGTCTAGATATTCCAGGTTTAAGCCAGAACTCGTACATGATTTTCTTTGTCTCTGGTTTAAGGGCATCAGATCTGGTTTTCCTAGTGGTGTAAATCCAGCACGATTTTTCAGATTTAAGTATACTTGTCCTTATAGCATGACCGCGACTTACTCTTCTGATAGGTAATCCTAGTTTTCTTGCGAGTTTTTTTCTACATTTATTGTCTCTGATCTTTTCACCGCTTACTGATGATATTATAAGGTTCATAGTTTTTAAAGAATCGCCCGATCTTTTGTTTTTACAATTATCTATGACTGTTTTTATATCTTCCGTCAGTGCTTTTGCTGTTTTGTGTTCTTCTATTTCCTCTGGCGATGAAATAAGTTCAGAAGATTGTAGTTTTCTGACAGTCGGTGAGTTAGAATTTTGCAGATACGCGAACATAGTAGTCACTCGTTTTGATGGACTTGCGGGTAGAGCCAATTTTAATTTCTTTAAAGCCCGGTGCTTTTCTGTTCTATTTTCAAAAGTATTTTCCATACTAAAATCATCATTCCTACGGTGGTTATCGGCATCGTTTTCGCGTTTTCTTTTTCTATATTTACGTTTCCTCTCTGCTTCTTTTTCTCGTCGCTCTTGTTCTTTCTTTACTTTCTCCCGATGAAGCCTTTGGCGCACTGCATCACTTGAAACAGAATATTCTCTATCCTTCAGAGTTCTATTTTTGTAATACGATTTTAGCCTTTGTTCTCGACGTTTCAGAAGCTTTTGTTGTTTCAACAAGTGTAGTTTTTCTCTAGACATTTCATGTAACAGTACTGCAAAAAAAAAAAATAAATAAAAGATACAAGTTCTAAAATATTAAAAAAAAACAACAAAAAAATGTGTCAAACAGACACAGTGCCCCGCCTTTATATTTGGGATGGACGGACGGACGAACGGACGAACAGACCCGAACACTATTTGTCCCTCTACTTTCGCAGGCGGGGAATAAAAAGAATATGTTCTACAATTGTTCGAACAATATTAATATTCCTAACAATGAAAATGCAAGTTAGCACTATACAACTAAATCAAACAGACTATTCTCTAATTTTATTTTCGTCTATAACTTGAAACGCAACGTCTAACTTAAATCTTGTGTCGTGGAACTGTAAAGGTATAATGTTGTTATCGCCACCCTCCTATATATTTGTATTCACTTTCGTGGCCAAGAATGTATCAAGAAGAACATATTTAGAAGTATACTTAGCTACCATGAATGAACAGAATATTGCGAAAAGAAAGTCAATCATTCAAGTTGAGTGAAAAATCAAGATAAAATATGACGTTGCGCTGCAAAAATGCTTTGGTGATATCAAATTTTCATCCAATGATAAATATTTTTGGCATTCTCATGATAATTCGTCTTTCGGTGATAGCGCTATAGATGAGCGTCGATTTGAAAAATCGAAAACCAGAATAAAAGGCTATTTTGTGTATACAATTTTAGATAAAAATCGTAAACTAGTATAAAAAGCTATTTAATTTAAACATATTTATTAATAAATTCAATAATGAAATATAATGAATTACAAAATATCTAGACAGGATCTGGTAACAAGCACTTAGCTTTTGTCAAAACCATTTCCTGAAATATAACTCGCAATAGTATTACATACACATTTCTGCATACTCTTAACATGTTAATTTTCAAAAGTGAAAATTTTCTATCATTGATTTTTTATTCAAATGAAATAAATTATTAAGATCAAAGGAAAATACATAAGTAATGATAAAATATGGAAAAGATTAAAGGGAAAAAAGTGTACAATAATAATAATAGTAAGGATAATTATAACAATAATCATGTCAAAACTACAATGGGGGAAAGTGCTATGAAAAAAAAATATTAGGGACAAAAGATATATATATATGTATTTAAAAGATGCAAGGAATTATTCTGCGAGTTGAATCGTTTGCTGTTTATGATGAACTTCTGAACTGTCATAAAAATGTTCATGTTTTGTTCATCGTCTAGTAGAACTGATCCATATAACAATAAGTTTAAATCTATTGCAATAGGAAGATCGAGACTGAAAATAGTTTGCTGACGCAGATGTGTATATTTATAACAAAAAAGATAATGTGAAACTGATTCTATAGAACCGCATGTGCAGTTGGGTGTCTGAACTAAATTTCGAGAAAAGAGATGTTGATTTAAGGAACTACAGCCCATTCTTAATCTAAAATGTAATATTTGACCAATTCTTGACCCAACATAGTAATAAATAGGACATTTTTTGTTGTGTAATTTGATATTAGCCTTAAACGAATGTAAAGACCTAGAGTTTTTGACGTCATTTGGCAACTTATTCCATAACTTTACTGTATAGGGTAGAAAATAATCAGAAAAAAGATTAGTACGTGTTCGAAGCTCCGCTAAGTTCTGGGACTGTCTGGTGCTGTAACCGTGTTGTTCTGCTACTAGATTTGGTAAGATCTCTTGAAGATAATTTGGAACTTACGTTCTAACTAACTTGTGCAAAAGTATCAGTCTGTGCCCATCCCTTCTATCTGAAAGTTTTTCCCACCCAGTTTCTTCATATAACTTTTCAATAGCTGTCAGTTTTGTTCCTCCGGTAACAATTCTAGCAGCTTCTAACTGAACGTCTTCTAATTTTTTGCTAAGGGATAAATTTTGATTGTGCCAAATGACATCACCGTACTCCAAAATAGGTCTAATGAACGACATGTATATTTTTGCTAAAGTATATCTATCTACAGTAAATCGTATTTTTCTAATAAAATTAATACGAACATATGCTTTTATTTACAATGTATTCAATATGTTTGTACCACGTACCGTTACTTGTTAGAATTCTACCTAAATGTTTATGATTATCTAAAAAGCTATTTTAGCAAACTAACCCCAACTGCAGGATTTAGCTTCACATATGACTTTATAGGGCAAAATGTTTTAAAAAAAACTTCTTTTTAGAAATTGCAATTCTGATTCTATGTGAATGTTTATTAGAAAGTCCTTACAAAGAGTATGTTTTTATTTCGATCTAATAGCTGCCAATTTGACCAATGAACATGGAATGATGAGAAATATGAGGGTGGAATAGAAAACAAAGAACAGTAATTTTAAAGAGAACGAAGATGAACCTATTAGGCCAACTAGGGTACACGCCTTAATTGATCCGTGGTTCTAAAGCCCCATAGTCGCCTCTTACAATAAGCTGGACTCTGCTGCGGACCACTAGGGGGATGCACAAAGGAAAGAGTTAATGAAATCTTCGCGAAACTTTATACATATATTCACCAACCTATGAACTAACATCGTTTGCACATTTATACCTGTTCCACCAACTCCATGATGAAGAAAAAATTCGACCTTCAAAGTACAACTCTTCGTGAGTGCATCGCAAGAATCGTTTTTATGATCAGCATGTAAAAACAACAAAGGCATCAAATACCCCGTGTAAAGTCCATAAATATATCTGCTTACAATGAAACTTCTTTTTCTCAGACCTCGTTTTTATGACGTTTTTGACAACTGAAGGTTTATAGTTTTGCATATATACGCATTGTCGGACTATTGGGCTGTCGGACTATAGGGTTGTCGGACCAATAAGCTGTCGGACCAATGAGCTGTCAGACTATTGGGCTGTCGGACTATTGGTTGTCGGACTACCGGGATGTCACCGAATTTAAGTCCCTATTATGTAATTATGATATTGTCTGTTTCACAGAAACAAAGTTAGATGATTGTGACACTATTAATTCTGACGAATACATTTTTATTTTTAAAAATAGACACAAAATTTCTAACCAGAAATTTCTCAAAAATCCGATTGTATTGTTTTGGTCGGCGACTTTAACAGTCGCACAGCTAACTTGCCTGATTTCTATGGTAATGATCTAGATGATTTTATTATTGACAATTTTTACCGATTTTACTGATGTATATATGTTAGATTATCTTAATATACCTAGATTGAGACACAATCCAGACAAAGTTGATAAGTGGTATCGTAGGAAGTTTCGTATTTTGCAAAAACAACAAAGTATTTATTTTAAACGGTAGAGTTGGTCATGATGTTATTGGTAGACCGACAATGTAGAAATAATAGTGTTATAGATTATATTGTTTGTACTTCACAGTTTTTGCAATATATTAATAATTTCATAGTTATTGCATTTTCCAAAACACATTCTCTTATGTAGATAGATTTGAGATTTAAATGCAGCTATCATGCGGTTGTATTTTGACAACTTATTATTTTTTAATATTGTTACTTTTCGAATTCGTCGTCATTATGGATAATGTTAAGTTAATTTTATGATTACGTGTAATGTTATTATTTGTTTAAAATTATAATGTGTATTAGTGTTTATCAGCATGATCAATGTACAAGTAATTTGTAGATTTTCGTTTCGGCAGTTAACGATACGAAAAAAATATGTCAAACAAGTGATTTCCAAGACATTATATATATAATCAGTTTACTTTAAATTTAAAAAAATAAATAAATAGCTCATTGTATAGATAATTAAAAAAAGATTATGCTTATTGTAGCCACTACAAACGCTCAATTTTCAGCCCCTACCCAATGCTCCATATTTTGCCAGCAGGCAAAACCATGTTCATGTTGGTGCATTCCATTCACGTTGATTTTTTTTCTTGTTTTCGTCCAGAATATAGCTGAAATATTGTTCGCTGAACATTATGCAAATATTCAATAACTTATTAGACATGTTACCAAAGATATAGACTGACTGATTTGAATAAATATAGAATACCACGAATAAAGTGTATAGTTTCACTGAATTAGTCAATACAGATTTTTAGTAACGTGACGAGTAGCTGGAGGCAGAGCTAATTGCTCGTTCGGGCCATCTATGCTAATTGTACCTATGGGTTTTAGTGCGTTCTGGTTCCTCACTTATGGGTTTCGCGTTTATAAGCTACTGACTGTAGTATGACTGTTGGCACGACCTATTTCTTTCTAAATTCAAATGAAATCGATTCTCCAATAGGACTATAATAGTGAACTAGGACAAGATGTATTTACTTAATATATTATCATCACGAGTCGTTTTAGATACTTAAAATGTAATTAATCCACCTTCAATTATAAGAATTACTGGTAAAGTGTAATTAAAATAACTTCATTCACTTCTTCGCTTTTTTGTTTGTTTGTTTGAATGGTGTTTTAACGCCACTTTCAGCAATTTTTCAGCTATTTCATGGCGTCCAGTTTTTATTGGGGGAGTGTAAGCCGGAGTACCCGGAGAGAACCCCCGACCTGCGGTAGGAAAACTGGCAATCCTTGTCAATTAAGATTGGAGTCGAGTACACCCTGCCTGCAGTGAGAATCGAACCCGCAATCTCAGTGTTGACAGACCACGTGATCAAAGTAGACGAACTATCTTGACCACTCGGCCACCGAGGCCACTTCTTCGCAAACAATGCTCTACGGTATCACATGTGACATTCATTTCTTTTATCAGAGAATTTTCGCAATTCAGAGTTTAATAATCTTATATTATATACTCATATAGAAATCTTTATTTTGATTCGCTTAGACGCCGTCACGTGACATGTGAGATTTCGCTGGGTCAACCGGTAACCGTTGGGTCGCATGGTAAGGTCACCCTCGCGTGAGATTTTGCGAGATTTTGCGTTTGGATAAATGTACGCGTACGTAATAAAACATTCAAACAAAACAGTAGTATATTTTAACATGTTTCTGTCTACATTGCATGGGCTGGATGTTGCCAATATTGAATTGTTTTCATTTAAATATTCGATATAATAAAACAGTTATCACTCTAGTTGGTGTGTAACCCGGCATTTCTTTCCCCTCGAAAAGTAAGGTGACCTTACTTTCTCGCGGAAATAAATCACCGGGTCACATACCAACTAGGTTGATAATTGTATAATCCTAACTCATCTTAGTTTTTAGTCATTCGTAGTATCCTCGCTTAAATGTGATGTAATGCCAATTGAAATGGAAAACATATAGAACAATGCATGTTTTTTAAAATTTCCATGTAATGTCCCAGATCTAGGTGTACGTTACTCTAGATAGATGAATACATGTGCAGAGAAGTATAAAATAATCTTTGATTATTTCAGTAGAAAGACTGGTGGATATTGTCCTCTGCATACTGAGTAGTTTGGTCAATGGTAACCTTCCATTCCTGTGCGTTATTATCTTTTCATTGTTCTTAGTGTGTATCCCATAGTGTATTTGGTTATTTAAAATTGATAGTCATTCACAATCAGACCTGTTTAAATATTAAAACATGAACATTCAAAAATGATTATTCATACGTTGACAATACGTCACGACACTCAGCATAATAATATAAAACACCTTCTCTATAACACAGAACACACACGTCACACATCCTCACATGTCCGGTTTTTTGTGTTGACAGGCATCACGTGACAGGCGTACACGACAATTGGAAAAATGGACGGAAAAAATACAAAACACCTACCATAGAGTTCTACAAATTTGTGTACATATAAATTATACTATTCAATTATATCTATATTAGTGCAGATAGTAGTATAGTATGAAGTTTTTGCATGAATATTAAAGACATTATCCCAAGTTTATATTGCATGAGCAATATATATTCAAATAATATTATTTGAAAATAATACAATGTATAATATATAATAATGTATTAACAAAATTATGTATGAAAAATAAAGCCAATTTTTGTTTGCTCAAAGGTATATTTTTGTGTTCCTTTCCAATGTTAATTTTAAAGAAGTGATTGCGCAAGAACTTAAGAGTATTTTAACAATAATATTAAAGTATTACCAGACAGTAATAATCATAATAAAAGCACCAAAATGTGTGTATCGTATAGATGAAAATAAAAAGAAAACCCAAGAATCACTAGTTAGTCGTTTAAAAAAAATACTTGTGTATTTCAAATAAGTAAATAAAAATAAATAAATTTTTCGAGAATTCTGATTCTGAAAAGTGTCCCAAGACGTCATATATTACTCCGCAGAACATTTACAGTTTGTGTGTTTTTTGAAAACTGTAAAATTACACAACTTATATTGAGTTTATTCTGGTGATAATGGAGGGCGTGTGACTTTATAATCTCCAATACATAGGCTTGAGAAGTGGTTTGTTGATTCACGACTATGAAGATCAAACAGAATAATACTAGCTAGTTTCATTAAATAAGATACAGTGCCAGCTTATCATGCAGGAATTTAGAATTTGAGTCTACGTCTTGCCAATGACACCACTGATCGCATGTTCCACAAACTTTTAGTGATCTTGTCGAATGTGCTACTCTGATACCTTGTAATACCATTACTTGGGCCTGGGATAATATTTTAGATTTTTATGAGGAGTAGCATAAGATGAAATAATACAAGTCTGTTTTTTAAATAGAACATTTGAATTGATAGTCATATTAATGTTAGATAATGCCAAACGTTAGACTTGTTTTAGAAATATGATCAAACATTTCTGCAGATATTGTTATAACTATATATGTGAGAAATATCACTTAACCTACTGCAGTGTTCATGACTGTTAAACATGTACTAACTGATTGGAATATGTTTTTCTAAGTCTTAGCTAAGATAAGAAAGGAAGTTGAATGCTCGTCCTATGTGTGTGATTTGTACTAAGTACTAACATCCTAGCTAAAATTGCTATTTCCTTGACTAACGTTTCTGTTTTGCGATGGGAAAGACCGGTGTACACTAAGAGGCCAATTATTTGTTATGGACCAGTGATCTTCTGTCCCTATGATGTCTGGAGTAATGAGCAACGATAGTGTGCAGTCATGAACAAAACTGGAATTAAAAATACATAAAAACTCAGTTTGTTCACACCTGAAGTATACGGTATGTGTCATATGAGTTATATGACTCTACCGCGGCAACTTCAATAACAGGAGCAATCTCTCTTCAATTAATTGTCTTTTCAGAAAAGAACCAGCATTTTTGTATTTTAAAAGAGTGCCAATTGGTTATAATGGACACATTCAATAACAGTTTTGCAGCCAACAATGCCGAAAACTAGTAAAAAGTTAAGGGTTTTTACGATATGTAAACAGCTGATCTGTACTTTTGAGCATGCAAACCCAGTGTATATAATTTCTTATATTTCTTATGTTGTTTGTCTCCGAAGGTTTCTGTAACCTTCGTGTTCATCGTCACCAAATGTAATTGTGTCGCTACTCCTTATATCAATATGTTATATAGTCATCTGTATCATAGAATATAGGGGTGATATTCTAGTGTTTATTCAATCGTCTTTTGAAAGTGTCTATACAATCTCCAATTCTACAATTCTAAAAAAGTCTACAATTGCAGTGCAAATAAGACATAGCGGTAATGTTTTCTCAAACTTCATTTTAGCAAATATAATTAGATCGATCCGTTACTTCTTTTTGCATATTTACATTGAGTGCAACCTTTAGCTGCATTCAATTTTAAAATAGCTTTTAATTATTTGTGATCTTTTTCAAAAGCCTGAGCTAAGAAAACATGAACTGCTAAATGTATTTTCATTTTGATAACTAATAAGTGACTAAAAAATTGATTCCTTTAAAATACAGTAGAGACAAAACTGAAAAAGACAGGCGCGTGGGAGTTGACAAACCAAATGACTAAGAATTGAAACCAAGCTCAAAAGAATTGGAAAATTCTGAAGATATCCGAAGACTTTGGTTTAGTTTTCATAGACATTTCTGAAAACGCAAAAAATTTACATTTCTGTAGGCGTAGACAAAAGGTGCATTTGATGGATTTCATTGGACCAGAGTCAACATAAAAAATAACAAATTTATGACATTGTCACAAAATGTAACATTACTTTTAGCAGGTTCCCTGCAAATATCAATATGAATATACAAAAGACTATGAAAAGGAGTTTTAACGTTAGATTTTGTTAGTGTTAATATATAGCGTTATTAATTCATTGCCGTTTATTCATTTTTCCATTTTCTGTTTCCGTTCCGCGTTCCGTTTCTGCGTTTTAGTAACACCCCTGTTTGTAGCTACTTTCAATGGGTTACCTGTAGTGGTGGCGGTGTTGTTGAACATTCCTGCAGTTGTAGTATGGATATACATTTTATTTAGGATTTTAAATATTTCTATTTTATCACCGCATATGCTTCGATTTCTTAATTTTGGTAGCTTAATAATTTTTGATCTTCTTCAAAGCTCTTATTTTTTAGTTTCGGAAACATCTCAGTAGATCTTCGTGGCAACGTGTTCAATGTTATCAATATCTTTTATTTCTTGGACATAATCTACACACTTTTGGCATATTCATGTATTTAAATGATCTTCTTATTAGTCGTGACAATTTTGTTTTGCCTTGGATGTGTTAATAAAAATTAAGGTTCAAAAATTAACACGCCTGCGTCCTTTTCACTTATTGCTGTCTCAAGATTTATAATCTTTAATCTTAAATTCTTTATTGCAAATTATACCCATATGGGTCAAAGCAACATAATAACATTATAAACAAAAACATTATATACTCGAAGTACAGTAGTTAGTATTTCTAATATAACTACAAATGTAGTACATTTTAACCAATGTGGACCCTATTTTCGCATTTCAAATGATCGCTTTATAAAGTCTTTAACATAAGTTAAATGTTCCGATTTTGGACAGAGGATATATTTTACTTTTTCATCTGCATTTAAATTTGCAAAGATATCGTCTATATTTGAAATTTTTGAAAACAAAATATCTCTTGGTAGAGTTTAAATTTGACAATATAAAAGGAAATTTTTTTCATCTTCAAGAATTTAGCATTTAGAGCATATTCGTTGACATCTGATCACATCTGGGAATATTATGATATCTCCCTTGTTCTATATGTAAGGTATGGTCACTCACCCTTAGTTTTGTTATCATTTGTCTATATATAAAACTATTTTCATTTACTAAATAGTCTTCAACTCTGTTTTCAGTTTACTAATAAGTAAAGTTTAGATTCGTTATTTAAATTATTTAGTTTAGTTTTTATTTTATTTATATAATATTCAGAAATT
Organism: Limnoperna fortunei; assembly: GCA_944474755.1. Classification (NCBI taxonomy): domain Eukaryota; kingdom Metazoa; phylum Mollusca; class Bivalvia; order Mytilida; family Modiolidae; genus Limnoperna; species Limnoperna fortunei. The sequence goes on from OX104111.1 coordinate 89,240,111, forward strand.
AAATGTTTTATTTTTTTCTTTAACTTATTTGCAAGTTTAAAAAATGGGACATCAAAATCTTCGTATTCTGATCTGTCAAGGTCTAGTTCTACAATTAACTTTTGCGCCATAGTATGCCAAGTATATTTTCCCTCGATACCTTTATTGACATTATATGCTTCTTTGAATAAGGGGTCTGTTTTTGCTGCTATGTTGCAAGCTGTTTTTCTTAAAGCTAAAATATTCTAACAATATCTTGTGTGTACTTTTTCATATGTAAATTCTGTCTATTAAGGAGAGGGTATCACAGAATTTTCCATAGTTTTCTGCCCTTTCTTTTGACTTAACAATAGATAAGTAATCGTCCATAAACCAAATATCACTATTATATAACAAATATATGTCTTATTAAGGTATCAAACAGTTTACAGGATAGTCTTATGGGTAGACTTTAAAAATTATGAAGTCTTTTTTTTTTCAAAGCAAAAAATTAAATTGCTTTTAGTCCTTTTTTTATATCCCCTATATAGATCTTTTAAAGCTTCCTTTAAAGTCAATGGTTGTTCCCAAGAAGTTATAGTTCCCCTTCATATGTTGGCACACTTTCAATTTTGTTGTTTCTCTAAGTACCTTGTATTTGTCTGGATAAGACTTGAGCAGCCACTGCTGACTCCATTCAAATAATTTATGTTAAAGATAGTAGTCAGTATTGTTTGTAAACACTAGGAAAAAATGGCGGCTACAGATGACGTATTTAGTTTTAAAGTTTGCATATACTGATGAGATGTACTCACTACTCACTACTTACATATTCCATTTTCAATTTTCTAACGTATAATAATCGACGATTTTATCCGCAGCCTCATCCATGTTTTATAACTTACATCCCTGTGGTTTGATTTTTGGAAAAACTAGTTCATGAAAAATGTCATTTTCACATAATTAACTCAAGTTTTATGCTCTGGTTTTCATATACGTCTTGTCCTTTCGAGCATGCGCCTTTTGCCATCTTTAACATAAACTGTTTTCAACGAATTTTTAGATGTATTTACATTATTTTTACGATATTTCAGTCTTGATTTGGAAGCGTGACATGGCGGAACGCGAACTTGAAACATGTTTTTTTCCCGACGGATCATTTTGTGTTTTCAAACATTTGTTTATTATTCTCTCCTTTAGTCTTTGTTATATAAATGATACTATCGTGCCCCAGTACTATATCTGTATCATTTTATTGACTACGGTATACATTGTACAAGTGTGTATGTCGATTATTGTTTCAGCCATCGTGTGTATACTTGTTTCGGTGTTTTTTTTCCTATTTTATGCCATTTGCCCCTTATCCTACAACAGGTTAAGGGTTTTCCCTGGGTACTCCAGCGTCATTCACCAAAAAAAACCGGAAGCAGGACATGCTGCAAAATTGCTGAATGTGGCGTTAATGCATTAAAACAAACAAACAATTTTATTCCTTTAAAATCGTAATAAAGATAACAATCATTCTAATTTGGCCACAGCCTACTTTCATTTATGTATGCATGGACATCTTATGATTCGGTTCAACAATAAATAAAAATTTGTATAGTTTATTGAAAAATACAGTTAATTCTCAGACAGTTAGTAATAGAATACAGATATAAAAAAATCTAAAAACTATCACAGATAAAAACAGATGGATTATAGAATACAATAAGAAAATTGTATCTTTTCATTATGAATAAGAATAATTATCATACCTCATTTACAAATCACTCAAATCTCGTTTTATTGTTGGTATACATATAATACTACAGAAGAAATACTTTTTATACCAATTGCACAAATTGGAAATGAGTATCACAACACTATAATGCCTTTGTAAATGATTACAATACAACAAATTTCAGGGAAACATAACATAAAACAAACAACAGTTAAAATTTCTACATGATTGTCACAAAATATATTTCAGATATGTTAAGATTAATATCAGTATAACAATGTTTCTTGTAACACTGTATATTATAATAAGATAAGATAAAAACTGACAATAAAAATATTGTAGCATGTATATTAAAAGAAAATAAAAGTAAAATTATAAAAGAAAACATTTAGAAACAGATCCTCATAGTAAAGTTCTACTTTTATAGTGCAGTTAAATTTTCTGTAAATGAAAGGATTATATAATAGAACAACCACAACAACATTGTTGAGGATAATCAGGGGCATAAACTTTCTTTTCCGAGCCATAAATCCAGTATCTGGAACTGAAATCCTGCCATTGGTAGTTGACTTCTGTCACAGGAACTGCACGAAGACGATGTCTCTGTAATAAATGTACAGAGTTTTGTAATACACTGTGGTTAGCCATTCTACAGATACTACACAAAATTAAGTGGCTTGGTAAAAATAATAACAAAAAATTTCCAGATAATTTTGTTCCAATCACGGAAAGGACGTTAAACGCCAATCAATTAATCAATCTAAAAATGTTACGGTTATCGAAAGTAACGTCATGAATCAAGCAATGCTGGCATTCAGGCTGCGACTATGATCAAAAATATTGACTGAAGTGATGTTGTTTCATTTTGAGACAAAATCACATGATTTTAGAAAAAAGTATTTTCCAGACTCTATCCATCAAAAAACAATACAAAATTTGTCAAATACGTGTATACATAAGATAGCCACTATTTTTAGGCCAAAATACATAATAGAATTATATCGTTTTTAATCCAAAACAAATACACAGCAGTTCAGGCATACGTTTACTAAATCAAAATTTTAATTCAAGCCTACATCCGGGTTATCAGCTATTCCTAGTTTGAAGTTATTTTCTATGTTTCTATGCCAGCTGCTAGTGTACTTAATATAATGGTTAATCCAGTATTAAAACAAATGAAATACAAAGACTTTATTCTCCCTTATAAACGGAAATATGGTCTTTCTTAAAACATACCTGTTGTAGTTGTCTTTCACTCGGAAATGCACTTCGGTGAGAATTTACCAGCCTGATAGAATTATCATTGATTTCCGAAACAGGATATGACGTTATTGGCCAAACCTAAAAAAATATTGAAATTAAATCATTTTGGTAATGTATTTAAAAGCACAATGTAAGTGATCCTGATCATATCCTTTCGTAAGACTCACCAAGTCAAATCTTAAGTAAGACTCGCCAGGTCATACCTTAAGTAAGACTCGCCAGGTCATACTTTCAGTAAGACTCGCCAGGTTTTACTTTAAGTAAGACTCGCCTGGTTATACTTTCGGTAAGACTCGCCAGATCATAACTTTAGTAAGGCTAGCCAGGTCACACCTTCAGTAAGACTCGAAAGGTCATACCTTCAGTAAGACTCGCCCGGTTATACCGTTAGTAACTCTTCTGGTTATACATTTAGTAAGACTCGCCAGGTCATACCTCAAGTTAGACTCGCCAGGGCAGACCTTCAGTAAGACTCGCAAGGTCATACCCTCAGCAAGACGCGCCTGTCATACCTTCAGTAAGATTCACCAGGTCATACATTCAATAACACTCACCAGGTCATTCCTTTAATAAGACTCGCAAGGCATTACCTTCAGTAAGACCCATATTATTATAGCATTCTGCAAGACACTTATCGCAATTTATAATTTTACGTCACTATGCAGTGAAATATATTAGACTAAAGCAAACGAATTTGTGAATACTGCAAATATAAAGTGTTTAGGGGACCAATGTATTCACTCTCTAAAAGATTTGTAGGACATTGTAAAATACAAGGTTATATGTTAAAAGTGTGTGCACCGAAAAAAATCGATTCGACGGAGCTTTTTACAATACATTGCACTTTTAATATATCTGTAGTCTCGGTTGTGTTCTCAGATATTGCTGTAATATTGTTAGCTGGATGTTCTCAGATATTGCTGTAATATTGTTAGCTGGATGTTCTCAGATAATGCTGTAATATTGTTAGCTGGATGTTCTCAGATAATGCTGTAATATTGTTAGCTGGATGTTCTCAGATAATGCTGTAATATTGTTAGCTAGATGTTCTCAGATAATGCTGTAATATTGTTAGCTGGATGTTTTCAGATAATGCTGTAATATTGTTAGCTGGATGTTCTCGGATATTGCTGTAATATTGTTAGCTGGATGTTCTCAGATAATGCTGTAATATTGTTAGCTGGATGTTCTCAGATAATGCTGTAATATTGTTAGCTGGATGTTCTCAGATAATGCTGTAATATTGTTAGCTGGATGTTCTCAGATAATGCTGTAATATTGTTAGCTGGATGTTCTCAGATAATGCTGTAATATTGTTAGCTGGGTGTTCTCAGATAATGCTGTAATATTGTTAGTGGGATGTTCTCAGATAATGCTGTAATATTGATATCTGGGTGTTCTCAGATAATGCTGTAATATTGTTAGCTGGATGTTCTCAGATAATGCTGTAATATTGTTAGCTGGGTGTTCTCAGATAATGCTGTAATATTGTTAGCGGGATGTTCTCAGATAATGCTGTAATATTTATATCTGGGTGTTCTCAGATAATGCTGTAATATTGTTAGCTGGATGTTCTCAGATAATGGTGTAATATTGTTAGCGGGGTGTTCTCAGATAATGCTGTAATATTGTTAGCTAGATGTTCTCAGATAATGCTCTAATATTGTTAGCTGGATGTTAACAGTTAATGTGACTTACACTTAACATAACTTGTTCAAAAAGTATTTCTCCTTGTGCTTGCCTAACCATCACGTCTGGTAAATCGGTACGCTCTATAATGTGATCAGCTGTGTGATTTGTACTAAAATGTTAAAGATAAAACAATGCAAAAATTAAATACAAATGAAAAAACACGGCAAATTTAAGTGCTAAGTAAGACTACTTTTAATTCAAGACGAAGAAACCTGTTACTAGCAATTCCAATCAACGATTGAAACAATTCATAAAACATGGTATTATTTAAAATTTATGGAAAACATACAGAGATGAGGATAACCCAACCCAAACCAAAACTTTATAATTCAATTTACTATAAAAGATAACCAAAAATCAACAGAAAGGAAAAATATAGTACATAAACGGCTGCATTTTTTCACAAAAGTCGTAAGTGTAAAATCTTTCGTAAGTGTTGACGTCACAATGCATTTTCCTTTGATCTTCCAACCCTGATAACATAGTGTACACTTACGAATTTTGGTGAAATCCACTCCTGGTCGTTGACATAGCTGGTATGTGTCATCTGAACCCCCACCCCCGCTTTATTATAGTACATTAACAACACACACTTGCAATAAATGTATCACATTTGCACATATTATATAATGTTTGTAAAGTGTCTGTCTGTATGTGCTATAGAATGAGCATTGCAATAGAGTCAAAGTGTCTGTATTGCAATAGAGTCAAAGTGTCTGTAGAGTAAGAAAAGTTTGTAAGGGAGCCTTGAAGTACTGGTAAATAAGGCTTGAAAAGAAGTCTGAGTACCAGTAAAAAAGGTTGAAAAGCCCGGGGTTGTCATTAAATGAGGGTGTTACTAAAAGTGACCATGAAAAGATTTCCTTATTGTCTAGCTCTATTAGTACCAAGTACTTACAAAGTGACAGTAAGCTGAATAAAACACTTCATCATCCTGTAACCGTCACAGGTACTGCAAGTGATACGTCCATCACCGCCACAAGTATGGCATCTATAAAATACAACATTTACAGATAACAAGTTTAAAGTGCAACTATAATTATGAAACATGTCGTCTTATCAAGACATACTTGGTAAGTCTGCGTAAAAAGATGTTTACAAATTCTTTTGTACGCATGTTTTTCAATTTTCAAGTCAGTAACAAGGAGTTCGATCACTCATAGTGTCACAAGTTACAAAGTCAGCCTTCCTTCCACCCAGAGTTGCTGGAGTAATTAACTTATCTGCCCTTGATAAAAAATATTGGTAGACGTGTAGATATGTGCAATGTAAACTGTACTGGTTAAAAAACAGTAAACCCGCAAAATGTATAGCATTTAGTGCGAGAACATAAGATTTACACTTTAAAACAGAAGGAACTTAAGCTCAATATCAGAAAGACCAATAAGACCACCACCTACCGTTCACGTCCGTCTCCTCCACAGTGGTGACAAGGACCTTGATGTTGATTTCCCTCAGCGTCCCTCTGCATCACCCGTCCATCTCCACCACAGTGGGTGCAACTTGTTTGTCCCCACCCTCCACATCTCCAACAACGGTGGTATCCTTGAGCGTTACAATCATGACATGGCTTAAATAATTAATTAATTAATTAATTGATAAATAAATTAATTAATTCAAAGAAATAAATGAATCTACCATTCTATGTCATTTTACTGTTTTGTTTTCGGTTTTTAAAGCAAACCTCGCGAATATGTAAACATAGATATGTCCAGAAATATGTCCTAAAACCAACACCTAAGCATTTGTAAATATGCCTAAACGTGAAATATTGCATCAGTATACTTTTAATAATGTATTTGACCTTTCATTTCGTTAATTTACGTGTATTCATATCCTTCCGACAATTAATTATGGATTTTGTTTTGGTATATACCCCTTTAATATTTTGTTACGCTAACTTGTTGGTCGCTGTACCCATTGGATCTTTTAACCCTATTTACAGGTTGGTGTACCAACGAACCTTTGATTGTGGTCATTTACTGATAGAAATGTCCCCTTCATCCGTTCACTACGTTTTTGTATATAATTGGACCTTTTGTTACGTTAACTTAAAGGTAGGTATATCGATCCTGTCTGTGATAGAATTAATTTACTGATAGGTAAGATACAATTATAGACAATTTCATATTCAAGTAGTTTATTCTATTAATTATTTGGTGTAGGTAATGGACTTCCAATTCAATACATTTATAGAATTTACCCCTCTGAACTGTAATGGCACCGTATGAAATATCAATTTGGTATCTACTGGAAGGTATTTTGATACCTTTTGGAAAGTATATCACTATCGACCATAGGTGGAGCGAACGAGGACTTATAACCTCTGACTTGGGAGGATGCCGACATTCGAATTATATAAATATTTATATACCCTAACTGTAGCCGTGTGAGGCACTTCCATTTTCTTTGTGTGATTGTTAAACATTCCACTGGGTTGACATGGTATTGCCCAAGGTGGAGGTGGAGGTCCGTTTTGGGGTCCATCGACTGGTCCTCCTTTATAAGGTTCAGTGACAAATCCAGTGTTGCGACCTTCACAGAAAGTTTCAAGTGTGTACTGAAACACACACGCAATAAAGTAATAAATTACACATTTAATGTAATAATATAATAAAAACTTTTCATAAATATAGAAAGAAGTGGTAAACCGGAAATGATGTGGTTGTTACACTAACGATGATTTACCTAAATATAATTTTGTTTAATCCTGATTTGCTCAAATTTAATTACCCCTGTATTCAATTAAAAAACTGCTGTCAACCATCATTTATAGGAACTAATTAAGTACTTACGTGCAAAGCAGTTAATCCAATAGTCTTTTGAACTGTCATCTCCATGGCTGGTTTCTTGCCATAGCAACACTGAGAATTTACGAAGTCTATCATGGCCTGCTTACAGACTTGTTCATTTAAATTAGCTATGCTAAAAAGAAAGTTAAAGAAACTCATTTACACACGAGCAATATTTAGTCAAACAAATGTAATATTACTAGACTTACAAAAATAAATTATTATCATGTAGAAAGGAATCAATACTACTACTACTACTACTAGTAGTAGTAGTAATAATAATAATAATAGTAACGATAAATGTAAATGAATGAATGAATTAATTTAATTATCAACTTTTACAAGACATTTATAAATAAAACTCACTCTGTAAATTCCATAGGTGGCGGTTTTCCTTGAGGGGGAGGCGGCGGTGGTGGTGGGGGCATTGGCATCACTGAAAACAGAAAAAAGAGAATATTTTTAATTTACGAACCATGTACATGAATTATATTTACAACTCTTTTGTTCTGTAGCATACTTTGTATTCGGAATGTTAATCAAATTTGCATGTTTTAGATTACGGGCTTTATGATTGGTTGTCTGATATTAAGCACAGGAGAGTCTATATGATATCGTGATGTGAAAGTTGTTGGTTTAAAAAAGAAATAGGTGCGTTTATGCCCTTTTGGAAGCGTGATAAAAATTTAGCTGCGCTCCACTCGCAAAAAGCCAAAAAATTTCTATCCATTGTGGAAGATAAACCATCTTTCCCCAGAACGCATGTTAATATATTTACCTTCCTATTAGTACATTTTTGTTTATAATAAACTCCTTAACTTTAATTTAAAAAGTTGTCACTGACAGCAAGCTAACAAGAGAAATGTTTTTGTTCTGTATATATGATTTTACTTTTTGACAGCAATAATTGTTCTGTTTCAATTATGGAGAATTTCTGGTTTATGTCAGACCTCTGAATTCTGTTAAAATTAACCTTTAGGAATTCCACGGATTTTTTAAAATAACAAATTATTGCAAAGTCCGAGTTCCTTTTCAAGAAATTCTTTGGAACTGAGGACATAAGACTCTTGAATCTGTTGTTTATTGTATTTCCAATCATTTTATATATGTCTTTGATTAAATGTGTCACAAGCAGTGTATAAATTTGTGTTTTTATGACAATAAAGTCAGTTATATAAATAATAGGTAAAAGGGGGACATTTTTGTTGTAATTATTTGTCCTGATAAATGTAACTTTTCGTTTTTAAACCTGGACGTGAGTGTTAAATATAGCTTTACTTATGTATATATTAGAGTTGTTCCCTCTGTAAAGTAAAGTTATGTTTATTTAGAGTCGTCCAATCTAATTAAAATAAATTCTTTCACTTGCTCCCCCCCTTTTTGTTATTGGTCGTTGCGTTCTACGCAGCGACCATAGCAAAAAGGGGGAGCAAGTGAATTAATTTTAATTAGATTGAGAGTCGTCATAATATATACAAGGTAACAAATTAATATAAGCTCTGTAGGGCTCTTTAAACGACTGAATTTTTTTTAACAAAAACAAGCACATGCTTATACGCCAGACATAAATATAAAATAAAAACTTAAAACCATACGTCTAAAAAGATATAAAAAGCATACAAGCTTAAAGCATATAAGCATAGAAAGCATACAATCAAAAAAAGCATTTAAGTATACAAGGCATAAAAACACACAAAGTATGGTTATTATAAGCAGCACGATTATAAAAACAAAAGCACATATGGCACATAAACTAAGCACAAGAAGGTTAATAGATTAAAGGACTAAAAACAAATAAAAAGCAACACAAAGACACAGGCTTGAGACATTGGTCACAGGGCAGTAAGAAAATGCATTCATGGACATGCACTGCATTTACAATTTCCATAAAAACACCATGAAGATTTTTTGTAAATATGTAGCGCTCTAATATTTTATGTTTGCTACAAATTTAACTCTTACTTTGCCCAAAACCACCGACATTTCCATATCCTTCAAACTGTGGCATTCCTTGCATTGGGGGTGGTCCCCGAGGTGGAGGGGGTCCTTGTGCCAAGGGCTGTCTTGGTGGTCCATTTCCTTGCCTAAAATCACCCGGCGGAGGTCCCATGCCAGGATTCCATTCTAAGAAAAAATATAAAAATAAAATGTTAAGAGTAAACTATATGATATATTCGTTTAAAAATATGTACAACAACATCTAGATACATAATTAAAGCTAAAACAAAGTTTTACACTTGAATGACAATAACAGGTGAAAATTTTTTGTCGTTATACGTATGTGATGTATACGATATCTAGTAATTAGCGAAAAAAGTTTTTGTTAGTGCTATTACAAGTATGTACAGGTGTATAAATATGTAGCACTATTTATACGGTTACAATCAATATATATACAAAAAAGCCGTAGTAAAATAAATAAAAGGACACGTAATTCTACATGAATATTCAGAGACCATGGATGTATCTGGCCTAAGGTAATAAAATTTTTCATTAATTCCCTTCGGAAATGATGTTCCCAATGTTTTTATCCAAAAACTTTCTTTCTCTTTTTTTCTGTTTGTCTGTCCACCTTGGGTTATGGTCTATTAAGGTCACCCTGAGTTTATTAAAAATTTCAGCTTTTGCAGTGCCGTGCGTACGTAGATGCCTATTAAGAAGTAAGTTGGGTTTGCATCTTGTGTCGCTTTTGTGCCCGTTCATTCGTTTTCTGAATCTTTGCACAGACTCACCAACATACTGGAGATTACATATACCACACTGTAACAGGTATATGATGTTCTCACGTTTGCAATTCAAATTGACATGGATGTCAAATTGTTTGCCATTTGATGTGCTGGTTAAGTGTTGGGTGTGTTGTATGTGATCACATGTCATACAACGACCGTCGCCACAGATGCAACATTGTCCCGATTGGCGGCCACTGGACGACATTTCTGCTCGGACTAACTGATCTTTTAAACTTTTGGTTTTTCTAAAGGCCATTACCGGAGGTTCTGGAAATATTTTTGAAATTTGATGATGTTTTTCAATTGTTGTCCATCGTTCGCGGATAGTACGTGCGATGTCTTTAAAAGCTGGGTGGTATGTTAGGACAAACGGGACTCTATTGTTAGTTTTCTTTTCTCGGTACTGCAGAAGCTGGTCCCTACTGATGTTGTTGGCTTTACTAAAACCTATTGATCTGTTTTGTTACTGTATCCTCTCTGCTTTAGATGACATTGAAGCTCTCCAAGACGCTGCTTAGTTTTAGATTGATTGATTAATGGTGTTTAACGCCCGAGCAGCAATAGAACAGATGCGTTTAACTCGCAGAGCTTGGCTGAAAGAAATACTTTTGCTGCAATGTTTAGGATGGCAGCTGTTTGGTGAGAGGTACTGATGTTTATCTGTGGGTTTACAGTACAGATCGGTTGACAAAATTCCATCTATTACGATGGTAGTGGTATCTAAGAATGAGATTCTAGATGTGGACATTTCATGTGTGAATTTGATAGAAGGATGTATACTGTTAGCGTGGTCAAAGAACTGTTTAATATTTTCCTCGCTTTCAATCCAGTTCATGTCAACATCATCAATGAACCTAAACCATGAGAGTTGATGGTGGGGAGAAGAGTTTAGAAGTTGTTTCTCGAGTTTTCCCCTAAAGATGTTAGCATAGGATGGTGCAATGGTCCCATGGCTGTTTCTTTAAATTTGTAAATAGTGCACGCCATTAAACGTAAAATTGTTATGTTTTAATACAAGTTAAAATTGTTATGTTTTAATACAAGTTTGAGTAGTTGAATTAGGCACTCAGTGGGGGATCTTTGATGTCGCGTTGTTCCCAGATCTCCTTGCATGTTGTTGTGCAGTCGTCGTGTGGTATATTGGTGTACAATGATATTACATCCATGGAGACGAGGATTGTGTCCGGTGGAAGTGGATTCATGGATTCCATTTTACGCAGGTAGTCGGTTGTGTCTTTTATGTAAGATGGTAAAGTTTCCACGTGTGGTCTTAAGTGGAAATCTATAAACTCTGATATTTTCTCTGTAGGATGTCCGTTGGCCGAAACTATTGGTCTACGGGAGTTATTCTCCTTATGGATTTTAGGCAGGAGATAAAAACGACCAGCTCTGGGAATTTCCGGTTGTAGATAGTCAAGGATGTTTATCAATGTGACCCTTTTTGTGCATGGATGTTAGGGTCTTACTTATTATTTTTGCAAAATTTATCCGTTGGATCAGAGTCTTTTTAAAGAATTTTTCGTCAGTCAGTTGTTTTTCGGCTTCTCTAATGTAATCAGATTCATCCATTACTACTACTGCACTCCCTTTGTCTGTTGGTTTGATGATAATGTCACCTCTTTCTTTTAGTTGGTTCAAGGAGTTCATTTCTTCTTTTGACAAGTTGTTAAAGGAATGGTTTTAGTTTTGCAATACTCGTCACATCCGACTTTACTTGGTCGATGAAAGACTCAAGAGTAGAGTTTTTGCTAGGCTTAGGAATCCAGTTACTCTTATTCTTAAATCTAGGTATCGATGGTTCATGTTCATTGTTCTTGGATTCATCGATATTATTGCTGCAGTCCTCGTCTTCATCTTTAGATTTGAAGTGTTCCTTAAACCTGAGTGCACTTGCAAACTTGTTGAGGTCGTTTTCAAGTTCAACCTCATTTTTTTTGTTAGTGGGACAGAAATTTAGACCTTTCGACGGTAGGTTAGTTTCTGCTTCCGTCAATGGTGTGGACGATAGATTCACAACTGTTTGATATTTGCTTATGTTTTCTAGATCTATTATATATATATATATTACTATATAATATGTTTAAAATCTAATTTAACATGGCTTAATTTGTATAGATATATATTAAATATTCCGTTAACATATCAGTTCAATATAACGGAGTTACAATGTAGATGTGGAGTTAAATAAGTGGTGGGAATTTGAATATTAGGTACATTTCAACTGGACAACTAAACTGAGCGCAACAAGTGACAAAATGTAAAACGAAATGAAATTGAAGATAAGCTATAAACTAAAATATCTTACGTTGGGGAGGAGGTCCTCCGTAACCACCTACAAAAATAGTACAAAACATTGATACTGTTTAACATAAAGTAAATAATTTGTTTCCATACGTATACATTTATTTTTAAGACTCATCAATACCCAGTGTATATAGCTGGTGTATTGCTTAGTTTTACAAGAGACATACACGTTGTTCATTTAAAAAAATGTTTTAATATTTTTGCAGAACTCGCAATGGTCTTAATGTTTGTAGTCTTTCTTCGTTTGTTTTGGTTTTACTCATCGTTGCAGTAATTTATAATTGATAAATAAGAATTATCACCGCTAATTTTATGGTAAGAAATACAAATGGACAAGAATCGAAGTGAATTATGACGTCAATGTAACCTAATACATATAATTTTAGCTCTTTCAGTTGTATGTGTAACATGACGTCAAACATAAATATACATAAATAGACGCCGAAGAACTAGAAATGGTCAGCTGCAAAGGCAGATAATTTTCAAACGAGTTACGTCCACATGTGACAATTTTTTATTTATTTTGACCAGTCGTACGCATAAATTGCTGACAAATCAATATTTAACATTTAAACACATTAAAAACATATTGAAATTTCTTATTGTGTATTTTTAACTCCTTTCAAAGTTTTATCACAATGCGAAATACAGCATTAATATAAAGTCTGTCAAGTGACTACGTTGCAATGTTCGATATTTTGACAATTTGGCCATAAAATACTGCAGTTTTACTATTTTTATCCGAAATTTATCGTCAGTTAGTACCAGGATATGAATTTTTGTTTTAATATTTCATAAATTAATACATAAATCATGATTTTTTGTAAATAAATTAAAACTAACTTCATAAATAATTAATAATATAATAAATATATTTAACACAAACTTACCCGGTGCTGCCATTACGTTTCAAGCCGGTTTCTTTACATCAAGTGTCCATGACTTCAAAACAAACTGGTGGTTGTGCATGTAAACAAACGTGCCGTGTGCAAAAGTCTACAGGTGAACCGATTACCTGTAAGGTAAATTCCACAACACTTTGAACTATTTAAATGTAAATGGTCACAACACAATTAAATGTAGTCTGTTTGGACAAAAAGAGCACATGAACTAAATATTGCCAAATAAAAAATTTGTATGTGTGTACTGAGGTCAATAACTGGGTACTTATATATTTATATGAGCGTGTTTTATCATCTACAATAGGTTGGCGTCTGAGTTTGTAAAACGTGCATTAACGTTGAACATGCAAAGAAAATAACCTAGGGTCTCTTTGTAAAAGTTCTATATTTAAACAGTTCGAAGTTAACAACAATGAAATATGAACTGAACAAAACAAATAGAGACCCAAACGTGTTTTTATGTCCAAAATCTGGGACTAGTAAAACCAACTTAGTTGATTTATATGTTATTGCCAAAAATCGAATATATAGGAATAAAGTACACACGTTTGTTAAAATTGGAATTCTATACAGGATTTGCTAATTGCTAACCTTTAAATTATTAAAACAACTTCAAGCGCAGTCATGTTTTAAAATAAGTCAGAAGGTGGAACTAACTTTAAAAAATTCCAGTTACAACTTGAATACATTCCGGTTAAACCCAGATAATGGTACAGAAATACAGAGCAACATTCTTTGGGTTGGTTAAAGACCAAAATATTGGTTAACATAGTTTTTTATCAGTTAAACTCTCAGCCCAGTTTATGCAGTAAATGTGAAGGGTTCGTATACAGCCTGCAACATCCGCGTAATCAAAAATCAAATATACATTTTATAATGTTATGAGAACAAACTAGTCAAAATAACATACAGTAAAATATCTCATGTTTCAGGGTTCCATCTTAACAGATTACAATTATAACGATTTAGGAAGTGGAGTGGTAAAACTTAAGACATGCTATAAACGCACCCCTGATTTGCCGCTATAATTTATTCCATTTATTAAAGCAATGCCCCGACATTTGTAAAAAAAGAAACAGTGGTAGTCGCTGTCAATAAAGGTTAGATTTGAGCACCCTTTCAGTAGTATGATTCCGAACTTCAGTAACTACCGTTAACACTCGACCATAGAGATGTATGGAATTATAATCTTAAAAACACAAGACGTATATTTATCTCACGGGGGTAATACACTAAGGATACTTTTAGGTCTGCGGACGGACATTTGAAAACCCCACCCTATTCATATATTTTCGGACGTTATAAAACGGGACCTAATCATATATTGAATTATTAAATCGGACCTATTCATATATTTTATTAATGCACATCCCAATTGACAAAATAGTCCATTCACTTCCAAAATGATCAGGTGATGTTGATGGAACACTTAGTTTGTAAAATCACTGTGGTTTACATGGGCTTAACACGCTTAAGAGGAGAATTGAGGCATGGATATATTTAGATAATTTACAACTACCCAATGATATATTTTTCAATGAAAAAAAGCTACCTTTTCATATATTTTGGAGAGCCCGGGTAAAAAATTGACACATTCGGGCCGCACATTCGTATTACCCTATATATACCAAGTTACCCCTTCCCCCGTGATTTATCTCGAAGCTGTTGCAACAATTTTAGGTTCCATAATTTTTCTGTAAGAGTTTACTCACTGAAATCATTTCAGCAAAAACGAGAAATGATAAAGTGCGAAACTGAGTAAAAATAGAAAACGCAGAATTTTATTTTAATTTGAATAACAATGATTTTTTTTTAATCATTTTGCTTTTGTAAAGCATACAGTATACAAATTGTATTAGAACATTTGCAATGATTATTCTTTTTACGGCTGTTACCTTAAGCCGATTTAAAAACAAAATTTAACATAGACGTGTGTTACTTTACGTATGAATATTTGGCCAGCGATAGTTAAAAGTGATTATATTGATAATAGTTTGTCTTATATTATTTATTAGCTATTTATCTTAATATTTTTATCCAAGTAATTGGTACTAGTGTATATGTGGTAATTACAAAGTTCATGTTGAACCCTGAATGAGCATATAAAACATGTTTGAAGTATTATAGGATTAAACACTGGGTTTAAGGAAATTATTAATGTGTAAACTCCGGCGACTCACTCACAAACTAAATAAAGTCCGAAGGACTTTATGTTAAGTTTGTGAGGGAGTCGCCGGAGTTTACACATTGATAATTTCCTAAAACACAGTGTATAATCCTTATAATTCTGTGAAATAATCGTTGTGATTTTGAAAACAGCAAAAACAGCTACAGAAACCCTTCTAGACCTCAAAACGTACCTAGGCCGGAAAGCGTAGGTATATGCAAAACATAGTACCAAGGGAATCGCGGTTCTGTAGAATATTGATAGGAAAAAAAAACAAAATGAAACACTTAATTGTATTTACATTATATTTTATTTGAAATCTCAATCGATTTACTCGGAAATCATTGGGGCAGAGAAAACATCTTGTTTACATTGGATACTAAAAATAGTCCGCTAAGAGGAAATATCGATATATAAATTATCTGAGAAGACGCCATTTAAGTGTTTTTATCCAATCAAAGCACTTAATATAAATAAATAACAGCATGAATAGAATTATATACAAATATACGACGAATTTAAATGATTGACGTCACGTCTGCAGTTCTCTGCCACGCGGTGCGGAGGAGGGTATAAAAGGGTCTGAAGTAGGTTTTTTTGTTAAAATGGAGTGCGATCGCAACCACGCAGCTCTATGTTATCATTGCCGTGCTAGTTTCTCATTTTCGATTTGTTATACTTGGACTTGAATATATTAACATAATTTCGTTGTCACAAATATATGTTTTTATCACTAAAACTTGAATTATATCGATTGCTTTTATATACATGTTGTATGTTCCATGCATAAGAAATGCAGTGGACCTGTTCTAAAATGTAAATAACTATATAATTCAGTTAAAATTAGCATGGCCTTTTCATTCTAAAATACAAAAGGGATTATTTTAACATGTTGGCTTTTGTAGGTATTAATATTTGGTATTATACCTGTATTTCTGATGATTAAAAAATCTACTGGACAGATATATGATTGTCACCTAAAACTTAAACAGCACATAAAATGGCAAACAATTTGACATTCGTGTCAATTTGAATTGAAAAGTGAGAAAATCATATATGTGTTACAGTGTGATATATGTAATCTCCAGTATATTGGTGAGTCTTACTGTATTTAGCGCAGAATATCTTTGACTTATTAGCCGAAATTGCACAAATTCCAAAGTTATTGTACTTGTTTTGGTTTAAGCTGAATCACACACTCGTTGCAGATTCGACACAGTGACGTCAAAATTATTTCCCATCATGAAATTATAGCATATCTATGAAAAAAATTTGCATATAAATGAAGTTATACCAACTGAATAAAATGTATTGCATAGAAATAAAAAAAAAATTATAGCAGTTTAAACAAATTTATTGCACATAAATAAAATATATAGAATATAAATTCAAAATTATACCAATAATAAAATAGTGCATATGAATGAAAAATTATGACAATTGAATGAAAAGAAATTTGACAAATGTAAATGAAAATTATATCAATTAAACATAACAAATTATATAAAAATGAAATTATTAATTTTTTGCAACCAATATCATGACATACTTATTGACATTCAGTTTATAATTTAAATTGTTATATAAAACAAAATCACAGACGAAGCTGAACCTGCATGTTTGTTTTTGTGTTCTTTTTTGTAGGGGGAATTTTGTCTTTATTTTTGCGTTTTTGTTGCCTTCTGCATGGTACTTTCGACTAAGACTGTGCACATATATTCTTAATGTGTCGTATCCTCCATGATGCACACATGTGACTTTATGTTAATGCTCGACGTTTCACAAGCCAGTGAACCTTAAATGTTTAATTCAAATGTTTTCATACATATTCTAGCGTAATTTGTATGTACAGACGCGTTGGGCTTTATATTCAATTATTTTATATTAAGCGATAGCTACGTACAAAAATACGAATATGTTGTCCCGTAAAACCACGGCAACAAAAAGTTCGTTCAAAATATATAAAGATTGTGAAAGAATTTACATACTTCGGTCTACCTCTTACAGGAACTACCTAGCAGCCAAAAAGTAT
The DNA here is from genome assembly GCA_944474755.1 of Limnoperna fortunei. Classification (NCBI taxonomy): domain Eukaryota; kingdom Metazoa; phylum Mollusca; class Bivalvia; order Mytilida; family Modiolidae; genus Limnoperna; species Limnoperna fortunei. The sequence goes on from OX104111.1 coordinate 89,257,673, forward strand.
AACATAAAAAAGCAAATAAAGCGATGTATGAAGTTCTCAAGAAGGGTCGTCTGAACAATCAATCAATTACATTAAATCTCAGTATGATTTATTTGACAAAATAGTAAAACCCTTATTATAGGGTAGTAAAATATGGGTTTTGGTAATATACATGTAGATGGCATTGAGACAGTCCACCTAACATTTTGTGAACTGTTACTGAACTTAAAACCATCGACACCAAACTATATGGTTTATGGAGAACTTGGAGCTCATCACATGCAGAAAACCATCGACACCTAACTATATGGTTTATGGAGAACTTGGAGCGCATCCCATGCAGAAAACCATCGACACCAAACTATATGGTATATGGAGAACTTGAAGCTCATCCCATGCAGAAAACCATCGACACCAAACTATATGGTTTATGAAGAACTTGGAGCGCATCCCATGCAGAAAACCATCGACACCAAACTATATGGTTTATGGAGAACTTGAAGCTCATCCCATGCAGAAAACCATCGACACCAAACTATATGGTTTATGAAGAACTTGGAGCGCATCCCATGCAGAAAACCATCGACACCAAACTATATGGTTTATGGAGAACTTGAAGCTCATCCCATGCAGAAAACCATCGACACCAAACTATATGGTTTATGAAGAACTTGGAGCGCATCCCATGCAGATAACTATCGACACCAAACTATATGGTTTATGAAGAACTTGGAGCTCATCCCATGCAGATAACCATCGACACCAAACTATATGGTTTATGGAGAACTTAGAGCTCATCCCATACAGATAATTATCGACACCAAACTATATGGTTTATGGAGAACTTGGAGCTCATCCCATGCAGATAACCATCGACACCAAACTACATGTATCAAAGTTCGAGTAATCAAAGGTAAAATTGCTTTGGGTTAATGGGAATTTTGCCGGGACTTTTAGTTCGAGTAAACCGAGTATTCAAATAATCTGAGTTCGACACATCGAGGTTCGACTGTATATGGTTTATGGAGAACTTGGAGCTCAACCCATGCAGATAACCATCGACACCTAACTATATGGTTTACGGAGAATTTGAAGCTTATACCATGCAGATATCTGTCCAAGCTAGAAAGATTAGCTACTGGTCAAAATTAGTTAATGGAAAAGATAGTAAACTGTCTAATATTTTGTATAAGTATATAAAACATTTCAAATAATTGTGATTTTGGAAATATATGGGACCTATAAAATGGTGGTTTTCATACAGATGTATTAATTCCTTAAATAAGACAGAGATTAAAAGACCAATTTGTACAGACATGTGGATCTAATATAGAATCATCATTAAAAAGCTTCAATTGTAGATACATAAATAGATTTTAATTTGAAAAATATTAAGAAATTTACCTGAAAAAGATGCCCTTACCTTACGTATATATATGTAACCGGTAGATCGCACAATTCAGATAGACAGTATATATATATAGTGTACTCTGTCAAAAAGGAGAACTTGGAGATGAGTTTTATTATGTTCTACAAAGTGACTTTCTTTCTGTTGAACGAAAGAAATTTATACAAATTAAAATATTTGTTGAATAGAATGAGTGTAATAAAGTTTCACTAGCTGTTTCAATCCACAATTATGTCAAAATTAAGAAACATTAGTGCCAAAGTAAGTCCTCCGGGTTAGCATACTGTCAATTTATACTGTAGTTTTCAGTGCCTTAACATGTCTCTATGTTTGCTTCCATTTTGTTGTGGGTTGTTATGTTATGAATGTATGTATTGTTTCTCTGTACCTCTGGCTTTAGAGAATAAAGAATCTTGAATCTTAAAAGTCTTGAATACTATTTCCGACTAGTTTTGGGAATAATTTTTAATTAACAACAAACACACTTATAAACCAGTGTCATAACAAACTAATTAGGTTTGCAATAGCACACTAAACCATGTCTTCAATATCAACCATTAACACACTTGAACACATACGTGTTTATATTTAAAGTTATTTTAGGACTAAGCCTAATTCTATTAAAAGTATTCAGCCTGTTTGTAACAATACTGTAGATTAGTCTAGCCACTATGATAAAAATCTGAAAGGAAAGCAACAAAATGCCAGGTTTATTGTTATATAAAAAGCGATGCATGAATTTCGAACAGTGGGAACGTCAATCACTTAAGGTAACTATAACAAACCTGAAAACAAACAATGGAACATTTTGTTGTAAGAGAACATTTTGTTGTTTTCCAATATCAATATATTGAATGACAAAACTTACTTTCATTTAATATTTCTTTGAAAAATAAATTTAAGACATGGTATTTCTTCTTTTTCAGAAGGCAGGGTGGGTTCGACTCCAATCTTAATTGACAAGGATTGGCAGTTTTTCTACCGAAGGTCGGGGGTTTCCGGGTACTCCGGCTTCCTCCCTCAATAAAAACTGGACGCCATGATATAGCTGAAAAACTGCTGAAAGTGGCGCTAAACAGCATTCAAACAAACAAAAAATCTTTCAGAATGTTCTAAATAGGCATGACTACAAGACAGAATATCGATCAGTAATATGAACTTGTTCCTCAGGAGAATGTATTCAAACACCGTATCACGAATTCACTAATTGTCTCTCAAAGAATCACGGATATCTTGTACTTGGGTGTTCCACGAGACTATGCTGTAACGAAGATATGTGCAACTCTAGTCATGTCCCCTCCGTATTTGTACCGATCCTTTTTGTAGTTTTCAGCTTATTAATGTTTTAAGTTTAAATTTCAGAGTGAATCGGTATGGACCAGAGTTACAAAAATAATATTTTTTTTGTAATTTACGTCGTTGCTTTAAATGTTATGAAATAACTTGAAATGTATTTATAATTTCTGAAGTATGGATATACTTTCTTTAGTATACATTAATTTAAATCAGCCCTGCAACCATTGGCTGATTTATTGATTGAGTTTTGCAATTGTTTTAGTTTAGCAACTACTTTTATAGTCACCGAATTAGAGAATCACTGCCGTCCAACGCCTTTTTTTAGCCTTTGATAAAATTGGAGTTAAGGTGATTATTTTCATGAAGAAATTTATCTAGAGAAGCCATTTATATTTAGGTGAACCACACGAACCTGTTTATTACATCGATAGATTGTGAAATGTGTCGACTCACACCTGTGTCTCAAAATCCGCTGTGTTGTCTATGTTGAGTTCTATGACGTCACACGCTCCAATCAATGTCGTTAGACGGCATAGGATTCTCAGACTACTACATTTATTGGCATATCTTAGCTAGATTCAAACGAACCCTTTTATTGCTGACATTTAACATGATGTAAACGTTTAATATACATAAACTTGTATTTTAATTACAATGGAAAACAGTTATTGATTTTGTGTGAAATATCCAGTTTTAAAGTTTTAAAATGGATTTGTTCGTTTGAGGAGTTAATTAACCGTTTAACAGTATTTACTGATCATTAGAATGAAATGAACAGGTGATCTAGTTAATGACAAGAATCAGTGATCAAGTGAATGAGAGGAACCAGAAACAGTGATCAAGTTAACAAGTTGAACCAGCAACTAATAGAATACGTTGAATAGTGATCAAAGGGATGACATGAACCAGTGATCATGACAGTACGTTGAAACGGTGACCAAATAAATGCAATGAACTAGTGACCAAGGGAATTAGATAAAGTAGTGATCAAGAGAATGCTTTGAACTGGCAAACGAACATCCTCACAAATCAGTGTTTCTGTGTCCCCATGTGTCCACGAAACCCTGACACACTTAGCTAGGAAATATTTTCATATCACGTCAAACCTTCAAAATATCAACTTATGAAATTGCTTGAAAGAAGCAAGTGTTTGGCAGTAGTCATTCTTACTCATTCTTGGGATGGAAGAAAACGTAACGCAACTAATAAATAACGCGGTAATAACAAACTATTAACACAACTGTACAAAATACACTGATTGTCACATGGTCTTTGCAACACATTCGTTTGGTTTATTTACAATCGACATCGGAATATACCCTAACCAAGTCGTGAATGAAAGCGAGTTTTTGATTGGCTACATTAAGGTATGATGTAGCCAATCCAAATAGTGACTTCTAGCCCGGGAATTTCCTAGCAAAGTTTGTCAGGGTTTCGTGGACATATGTGGACACAGAAACCCTGACTTGTAAGGATCGTAAACGAAAGAATGACATGAACCAATTGAAATGATCTTACCATTATCCCGTACCCTCCACACCATACTTTACCTTGCCCTTTATCACTTAACGTTCATCTTTTTCGTATAGCCTTCCCTCCTTATTTCTCCATTAACCCTACCCCCTGTACCTGTCATCATTATCCCTCTACCCTAATTAGCCATACATCGGGCTTGAACCCTTGCAACAGGGTACCAGATTTTGTAATGATTGGCATATCCTAAAGGAATGGGAAGTTTATACACAAAAAAGATTGACCGATGGGGTCTAGCACGGACTTATTGCCTAGTGGCTTTATTGATAAATTATACATGTTTATTTGCATTTTTGAGAGATTTTGAGAGATTTAGGAAAAATTACGCCTATTCCTCAGTAGTTACCCGAGAAGAAGCCCTTGGCTTACCGTACTGAGGTGTAGGTTTGTTACATAGGTTATAAGGAGAGTGGGTATTAGGAAAAATCTTATATTCTTAAGGAGGCACTCGAGACAAATACGGAGATTTTACTTTTATTTTTATTAAATGGTTTTAGGGCGTCGCAGAAGACACATAAGTAGAAGGCAGCTAAAGAACTGAAATGATAAGTTGGATTCCGATAAAGCCAAAAAAAGATAGTTATATACGCTTGTGGGAGTCAATTTTCGTTCAATTTCAAGTTTTGGTATGTCTGGTTTCTAAAAAATTGTTGACTAATTATATCAGTATAAACAATTTTTATTTTATTCTTCAGGTAAGACCTCCTCTCAAGTCAGGGATTCTAATTCCACGCTCGCTCGTTGACGGAGCGAACGTGGAATGACCCTTGAATAAGAACTCATTACTTGAGAGGATGCCGTGTTAATGGCAGAAAAATCACTTTAAATAAAAATTCAGACTATTTTTATACCGCTATAGACCGTGTACACTTATTGATTTAGATCTGGGACAGGTATGTTGATTTAAAGGTTCCTGTTTAGATTATAGTTATATACCGTCGTACGTAAGGACTTACATAAATATTTGGTTATACTTCATAATATTATAATGTACAAAATAACTCTTCAATAGACAAATTTTATTAAAGTTAGTACTTTAAATACACTCCATAAATTATATGCTGAAAAGATAGACAGGGTTAAAATCCGAAATATTTATAATATACGCCTTTTTGAAGACTCCTCATTACAATAAATATTTTATGAATAATTTAAATCCAAAGAACATATAGAGGGTTAATACCCGTAATATTAATATACGTCTGTTTGAATAGGGCTTAATACTGTCAAATTTGTGCTTACACTCAGAAGGATTAGGAGTCATATTGAGCGTTGGATCACTCGTTAAATAAAAATACAGCTTCATTAACTTAAGTGAATATAGAAACTCTCAAATGTGTAGCGTGGGAAGATGGAATTTTCGTATTAATATGAAAACAATCTAATCGTTGTATATAATTATATATACACCTCGCCATAAGTTAAGCAGCACCTACATCTTTTTTTTATAATTTCAAAAATCTGAATGAATATTAACTTTGTGTTATTTATGTACTAAGACCATCATTCAAGCACCGGCTAGTTTGTCATGCGGTAGTAACACGCCTAAAAGCCTTATTTTCCTTAAAGATTTAGTGTTCATCTCCTGGTCTTTTTCGACATCATCTTAACATTTTTACAATGCCTAGACGTAAATTAAGTGAAACTGAGAAGTGGCAGATCGTCGGAATGCGTATTAGTGGTCAGAGCTTGCGTCAGATAGCTACTAAAACGTCATCGAGATGATGGAACTATCCAGGAACGTGATAGGTCAGGTCGACCACCAAAAACATCTGAAAGGGAGGATAGAGCACTCGTTCGTGTAGCCAAGCTCAAACCGTTGCCACTGCAAGATATCTTGGTGGCGATTGGAATATTGCAACCAGAGCCGCCGTTCGAACAGTTAATAGGCGCCTGAACGATGCAAAGTTGAGAGCTCGTCGTCCTTTAAACGTCCACTGTTGACACAGAGACATTGCCAAGCACGTATAGAGTGGGCACGATATCACCGAAATTGGAATATTCGAAGCTAGCGACGAGTTCACTGGACCGACGAAAGCAGATTCCTTATTCGTCATATTGATGAGCGCATGCGCGTTTGGAGACGAGGCACTGCTTACAACCAGAACAAAATCCTAGACACTACAGTGTTTGGCTGTGGTGGTGTTACAGTGTGTGGAGGCTTTTCATACGACTGTAAACTGAATCTTTATGTGGTTGATGGGACAATGACAGGGCAGAAATATCGAAATGACGTCATTAACGCTATTATTGTACCACATTTTGACAATCAAGCACTTGGTAACAGACCCATCTTTATGGATGACAACGCAAGACCTCACCGAGCTGCAAATGTACGTGATGTTATCGAAAGGGAAGCTATTGAGCATCTTCCATGACCATCCATATGGAACGCCATAGCTGTCTTCTGTGGTGGAAAATGTGATATTTTCAGTAGTCTTAACTTTATATTCAGTACTTCTTTCTTCATATTGAATGGATTTTACATTGTGTTTAGTAGATTATATGCAGTATTTAAACCATTATGTGCAGTAGATTTTTCATTATGTGCTTTTTCATTATATGATGGCGGTCGATCTTTCCGAATTGTGCCGAACACAAACGAATCCGGATACATTTATTGGATTTTTTCCCTTTTTACCGATTAAAATGTCCTCTGCTAGTAGTATCAAACAGGCTCTCGAACAACTTGACCTATCTAACATTTTTCAAAAGTTCGTGGACGAAAAAATTGAAGATGAGATGTTCCACCATCTTAATGATTCTGATTTAATAAGGTTGGGCAGTTGGGACAATAGGTGACCGCCTTCGGCTGAGAGACACCATGAGAATATCAACATCAACGAGGAGCCGGTCTCTCAACAGAATGTTCAGATGTTTTACTTGGTAATTTTGCATGATTTTTGTAATAATTAAAAAGCAATAGAAAAACAAACAGAATCTATATCTATAATGATTTCTAATAATCAGTGATTAACATGTGACATGTTAACGACCAATATGTCGCAATCTTTAGGTAAAGATATGACATGATTCAGTCTCGAAATAAGTTTGTGTACGTTTGCCAATATTTGTAATCAACCCCCCCCCCCCCCGCCAAAAAAACTCTGGATTATTTTAGTGTAAACATATTTATTCAAAGAGAAATCATCATTATTAGAATAACAGCATTCTTCATACACAAGAAGGATTCAGAAACAAGCAATAAATGCTTATGTTAATCTGTCTCCTTGATACATAGTGAAAATACACAATATTATTAGGGGGCCTCGGTGGCCGAGTGGTCAAGGTAGTTCGTCTACTATTGATCACGTGGTCTGTAAACACTGAGATTGTGGGTTCTATTCTTACTGCAGGCAGGGTGTACTCGACTCCAATGTTAATTGACAAGGATTGCCAGTTTTCCTACCGCAGGTCGGGGGTTCTCTCCGGGTACTCCGGCTTCCTCCCCCAATAAAAACTGGACGCCATGAAATAGCTGAAAAATTGCTGAAAGTGGCGTTAAAACACCATTCAAACAAACAAACAAGAAACAAACAATATTATTAGCGACAAAAATGCACATGCTTTTGTAATAATACAATGAAAAACTATTATTTCCTCAATAATATAGGCAGAATAATTAGTGTGAACAATAATAAGAAGAAAAGAAAATTAAACTACATGAAAACAGATGGTAAGATAAATTAATGTGAGGAAAAACGTAAAAAAAAAGATCTAAAAAGAAAAAAAAGAAAAATTGATGAAATGCAAGTAAATATAACATTAGATTTGAACTGATGTAAACCTTTTGGATTTGATGATGTAATTTTGAACAATTTTGAATAGCCGTATGTTTTCTGCTTCGTTGAGGTCTTTAGAGCCGTATAGTAACAATTTTGTATCGAGAACAATTATTGGATTACCGAATGAATTTAACATTTCCTGGCGCAGTGCTGAGTACATTGGACAGTGTAATAAATAGTGTGAAGTGGTTTCAAGACTTCCGCATCTGCAGTTAGGTGATTCAACTAAGTTTCGCAAGTATAAATCGTAATTTAAGGAACTTGAATTTAGTCTAAGTCTGGTATGCAGAATTTGTCATTGTCTCGTTCCGGTATAATAATATTCTTGTACCTTGTCATTATGAGTCTGAATTCCTTTTTTAAATATAGGAAAGGATTTGCAGTTTTGTATATCCCGTGGTAGGCTGTTCCATAAATTAACTGTTGATGAAAGAAAAGAATTCAAGTACAGAGATGTTCGAGCATAGATTTGCGTAAGATTATTTGCTTGACGAGTGGGGTAATTATGTCGATTATAAATACGGTCAGGAAGTAAGTCATGCAAGTAATTTGGAGCATTTCCGTTAATTATTTTGTGGAACAGAATGTTTGTGTGCTTTACGTCTGTCAGTTAGTTTTTCCCATTTGGTTTCTTCGTAAAGTTTGGATGCACTTGTTAATTTCGTTTCTCCGGTTACTATTCGTGCCGCGTCGAGTTGAACATTTGGATTATTTTTTACTCTGTTCATGATATTCACTGGAATTCATTTAAAAAATGTATAAAAAGTTGATATTAAAAATCCAGATTTTCTGTTGTTTTTTCTTCTTTTCTTTTTTTTTGTTTTTATTTTTGTTTTTGTTTTTTGGGAGGGGGTGTTTTGATTACAAATATTGGCAAACATGGCACAAACTCGTTATTACGAGTCTAAATCTTGTCATGTCTTGACTTAAAGATTATGACATATTTGTCGTCCAACTTTTTAAAAATATTAGATAGATCAATTTGTTCGAGAGCATGTTTGATACTACAAGCAGAAAACATTTTTAATCATTGAAAATGGAAAAAAACATTCAATAAATATACTCAATCGATAAAGAAACGCAACATACAAAAAATGAGAATTGACTTCATATCTTATTTTAACAATTTATCACATAAATAATTGATACAGAAATGTAAAAAATGGCACACTTCTTGTTTATGAGTTCTCTTAACATGGAATATAACATTTTGTCGCATATTGTCAAAAAATGTCAGTATCTGTTGTGCCCACCATTTGCTAGTAACACAGCCCTTACTCTTCTTGTCATGGATTCAATTAAACGTTGAGTACGAACACGCGGGATCCTTTGCCACTCATACTGAAGTGCCTGCTCTAATTGTTGCAGATTTTGCGGCGGTGGTTGTCGTTGGCGCACGCGCCGATCCAGTTCATCCCACACATATTCAATTGGGTTAAGATCAGGAGATCGTAATGGCCAACGGATCACCTTGACATTCTATTGCTGTAAAAAAATCTACTGTTACACGTGCTGTATGTGGTCAGGCATTGTCGTGTTGAAAAATTTCTCTTTGAATGTCAATTACGGGCAATAAATGCGGCCGAATAATTTCGTCTCTGTACCTAACAGCGTTAAGATTGCCTTGGATATGTATCAGCTGTGAGTTCATGGTAGTACACCATCTAATCTTTACTCGTTAGTGTTGGCGTCTCAGTGTTGCTCCGACGTAAGGTCTTTTTGCCCGCAATCCATGAGAGCGTAACCGATTGCGTACTGTCTGTGATGATATACGGCGCAACCCAGGGACCTTTACAGGTGTTTCTTTTGCAGCGATAGTCCTGTTCCGTAGATGGAAGTTGTAATGACGCCCTCAACGTAGTCCGTCTGTCGTAGTACCAATCTGCCGGTAGCGTCTCCAAAGTCGTGACATTGTGCTACGATGAACATTGTACGTTCTGGCAACAACGTTCTGTTATTCCCCGGCATCGATTCGACCGATAGCGATATTCCGGGTAGCATCATCTAACCCTGGCATAGCGTCAACTGATCAGAATTGTATTTTACTAATGCAGTCAAGAAAAGAAATAGTGGGTTTTATACCGATTGTTTGAGTTAAAAAAATACCCATGATTTGCACGTGAAAGTCGGCCCAGTTTTAGCAATGCGTTATTCATAGTGTGTTACAGATTTCGACCACAATCGTTCAAGGGTGCATGAACCTAAATGCTTTCACCTGGAAACCTTTAATTAAGGTGTAATTATGATGTTGTATATATATGTGAATATTTAAAGGTTATTTTTCCGCAAAAAAGTTATTTGAAAAAATTTATCCGATGTTGCGTTTCTATTTTGAGTGAGTATATGTCCGGATTCGTTTATGGTGGGCACAATTCGGAAAGATCGACCGCCATCATATAATGAAAAAGCACATAAAGAAAAATCTACTGCACATAATGGTTTAACTACTGCATATAATGTTAAATCTACTGAACAAAATGAATGGTGTATCTACTGAATATAATAAAAATTCTACTGAATATAATAAAATTTCTGAACATAATGGTTTATCTACTGAATATAATAAAATTTCTACTGAACATAAAAGTGTTCATCTACTGAATATAATAAAATGTCTACTGAAGATAATGAAATTCCCATTGAACATAAAGAAATGTCTACTGAAAATAATGAAAATACCACTGAACATAGTGAAATGTCTACTGAACATAATGAAATATCTACTGAAGATAATGAAATATCTACTGAACATAATGGTGTATCTACTGAACATAATGGTGTATCTACTGAACATAATGGTTTATCTACTGAACATAATGAAAAAACTACTGAACATAATGAAATATCTACTAAACCTAATGTAAAATCCATTCAGTATGAAGAAAGAAGTACTGAATATAAAGTTAAGACTACTGAAAATATCACACTTTCCATCACAGAAGACATCTATGTATCCATGTCACCCGATATGAATCCAATTGAACATTTGTGGAATATATCATTGGCCGTAAAATCAATAACAGAGCATCTGCTTGTCAAAATGTCCAAGAACTACGTGTTGCTTTTCAAAATGAATTGCAGAATTTACAACATGCTACACTTAGTCGTTTAGTCAACAGCATGAGGAGGAGATTTAAATGAAATGTACCGGAAGCGTGGTGGTTACACGACTTACTAAGTATTTTTGCGTTAAGCACATTTCAAAGTGACTTTTCTATCACTGAACGTTGACCTGTGATGGTGTGTTTACTTTAAGTTCATGAAATTGAAGTATGCAATCGAACTTATTTTTTGACTAATTAAATATATATTTGCACTGGTTTTTGATACCTTTGCTTTGAACATTTTGTCATCAAACAATAAGTATTAGAGACTGTAAACATGTTGTTTGTATGTTTCATTTGTCATTTCTGTTCAATAAATTGACATTTCTTTAAAATGTCTTAAAATATATAAAATCTTAAACGAATCCCTAGAAAATAAAAGGGTGTTGCTTAACTTATGGCGAGTAGTATACATAGGATGTCCCAATTACTTGTCATACAGTCGCACTAATTATATACAGACGTCCGTGATAAATTGTAAAGACAATCTGAATCTATAACATATTGGTTATTTTTGAATAAGACGCCAAAGGCTATAACTGACCCAAAATGAAAATATCAACCAATATCTGAATGATTAGTCGTTTTCGTGTTTTGTGTATAAGAACACAAAATTTTCCTTGAAAAAAACACGTTTGACCTTTAAAGTCAACCTTTTTTTAACTTTTCTAACAGGGTTTTCAATATATGTATTGTATGGTCAAAAAGCCTAATGCATCTTCAACAGAATGGTACTATTCATTTGTTTAAATCTTATCATATATACTATACAGACATAATATTGTAAGATCTACCTCAAGCCTGGTACGTTTTACTCTGACCGTGTTATACTGGTCTTACCGTGTTTTACTTATCGTTATGAATGGTGTGTTTTATGATCAGCTACTATTTGAAGATCGTCAGATTTGGCAGCTATTTTAAGTATTTCTATATTTAAATAATAGTGAACTTCTTGGTAGGTTTACTATACGTACGGGACTTCCAAGAAGTTGGCCCGAATGGGAACATTAGGCAAAGATGTTAAATTTGATAATTTGTCAAATTAAGCCCAATTCTAATATGACGTCCTTATAACGTCAAACGATATATTACCCGACATATGACAACTAAAATATTCATATACATGTTTTGTTCAAGTGTATTTTGTCCACCGTACATTGCAAACTTGAAAGGATTTTTTTACCCAAAATGTTGGTAATAAAAAAGCGGCTAAAAATCATCGCCTATAGGATCCGCTTGAGTTGAAAACACAAAATTTTGTCATATTAGAATTGCCATAATTCATTCTTGGTATAATGTTGTACTCATTTACACATTGGCTGGGTCTTTATATTCATAGTTTCTATCTCGCTATCGGTAAAAAACTATCGAATATAAAGGATAAGTCCATGTATAAATGAGTTGTAACATCATAACCATCGTGAATTACTTCTTAACTGCATAAACAGCAACAGTTTCAGTTTCAGAAACTTTAATCATTAATCTTAAACCATCTCTACAATACAATTTAAGATGATTTTGGTAAGAAAATATTATTTAACGGAATATATTTTGTAGTTATGGCAGCCATCTTGATTGAAAGATAGAACTATTTAATGTAACTGTGGTAAGGATCTTCCAAGAATTTCTCAATTGTAAATGGCTTTGCTGAAGTGGAGCGGAATTAACTATTTAAATTAATGTCAAGCTATTTCCTATGTTACCCACCACCCCTACACCCAGGCCACATTTAATGTGTTTTTACTATACTAAATTGACCTATACAAAACTGATCAAATATGCAGTTATTATTATATAGTAATATTTTTTCCCCATTGTATTTCATATAGCAATAAAGTGCAGTATATTTTCATATTTTACTCTGAATCTCGGCCTTTTATGTAATTTCCGGGAAAAGTGCAGATGTATTCCGAACATCGGCTTTATATTTTACTGTTGTTTGGTAAACAAACATGGCCGAAAGTGACATACATGATCTGCTCTCGAGGGGAAAATTAGCAGAACCGCTTGAAACTGAACAAATGGAAATGAATTCGACTGTAGATAAAAGTAAATTTAATAGACCAACAAAGGAAAATATCAAGTGTAAACTAAAACAAAACGGGATTTAAATATTGTGCTCGTTACAAAGCAGGAATTTATGCTAGTAGTACTAGTAGTACACTCGAATTTTGGCGATGAAAGTGTGTCGCTTTAACGGACGTTAATTTCGCTGAAACGCATTGTATTTAATTATTTAGGAGTCATTTGGTTTGAGCAGTAAATGCAAGATATTTTAAAAGTAATTTATCCTTGGGATCATTGTTGACAATGAAGGGTAATCGCCAAATTTCGAGTATGGACAAAATTCGAGTGTGTGGCCATATATTCACAACAATAAGGTGCAACAAATAAAAACACAAAATTGAAAAAAAAATCTGTTTTTATTATATGTAAATCTACATCAAAATATATATCTGTTATATTGACCAAGTGAAAATATGATAATATTGGACCTAGTAAAATATTACAAAATAGCAAAGATAATTAATAATCACTTAAAAGCACAAAAAAAAATATTACTATATAATAAAAGGGTTATTGCATGAATATTGGGAAATATTGTCCCTTGCAAGATGCTATATTGCACTCGCAAGCTCGTGCAATATAACACTTGCTTGGGACAATATTTCCCAATATTCATGCAATAACCCTATATTACCACTTAAGTAGTCCAATTGTTAAAGTATTTAAAACGATCCTGTCCATCTATATATTTATTAACAGCGGCCGCCTTCCTTACTGGTATTCATATATAACGTAATGGTTGGAAAAACCGAATGTAATGTGTTGATGGAAAACTTTTAGAAATTTAGAAATTTTTAAATGAACATATTCTGCAAAAGAGTAATAACCTTCAAGCAGGATTACAGCTTGTCCGACTGTTTTCATTATGATGCTATAGATAATTATTTCTAACAATTTAAGATTTTCGTTTTTGAAAGGTACAAATGATAAATTGAAAAAAATATCACTGTACTTGCGAATAGAACTCTACAGGTTCACCCAACGATCATGCATGCCAGTTCTGTTCAATATATTTTACAACAGTACAAATTTGGACGTTAATGATGAATGTTAGGTGAGTGATATTAACCATTAGAAATAGTCCTTATGTCACGAACTCATTTACATTATTTGAAATCTTAAACAAAATGAGAATTGAAAAATAAAAGAAAATTAAAAAAAGACAAAAGAATTATTTTATTGTCAGTGAAGAACTGCACAACACACTATTACATTCTATTATTATATCCCCCACTCCTCCGTGGGTCGTATATAGTGATGAGGTTGTCCATCCATTCTGTCCTTCGTTAGACCATAAAAAGTCATCTATTTAAAATGAATTTCAGGAATAGGCCCTACGTAATACATTTGTCTTAATCATTCAAAAATATTACACTGAGAAATTTCATCATATTTTTGTCTTCGTGTTTTTTCTACTTTTTGCTCTGAAAAATATAACTGAGCACAATAAGTCCGTGGCTAAGTAAAGCTATTAGTCCGGTGCCCAAAATTTCCAAAAAATCCACCGCACACAAAAAGTCTCCGTTGCTTCACATTTTAATTTTAGTGACATATCAGTATTATTGTTCAATTTTAATTGCTAAAGTATGGTGGCATATATCTGCCACCACATATCACTTAATTAAGTCGACATATTTTCGGAAATATGTCAACATGCTACATAATTAAGTCAACATAATACTGAATTAAGTCATCATTATCAGATTAGAAAAAAGAGGGAAAATGCGCTGTTGAACAGAATGTGCCATCTACTTTTCCACTTATTTATCTTGCAAGTAGACATAATTATGAATTAAGTGGACATAATTTTCTGATTAAGTCGACATAATTTTATGATTAAGTCAACTTAATTTCCTGTTTAAGTCGACATAAGATTTTGATTATGTCGACATAATTAAGTCCACATAATCTGTCTGATTATTAAGTCGACATAATTATCTACCATTTAACTTGAAAGGGGGGGGGGCTTGGTTTAGAAGTTGAAATTACAAGACCTCAATGAGAGAATCATGGCAGAAATGAGACCCGAGCCAGCAGTATGTCGTGGCTCGTATAGAGGTTAAGCCCTCTTAAATCATTGATCAATATAAAACTGAAAATTACTTGAAGATATTGACCATCAATTTAAAAGGTATAGTCACAATGAACAAAATGCAAATTAACCTTTATATATGCCAAAAATAAATGATATGAAAACATTAACCATTCCAAAATAAAGCGAAAATGAAATAAATTAAATACTCTGAACCAAAATAATAATTATAAAATAAAAAATAGTTAAACAGGGGGACATAATCATACCTACTACAGAAGAAAAAAATATTCTGAAGAAAACTTGCTGCCATACAAAATAATGCTAATTTTGAAAAAAAAAATATTTTGTCGCAACAAATAAAGATTTTTTTCTTGGCTGTTGCTATTTTGCCGTAACCGGCAAAATTGCCTGCCATGCTATTTTGCCGGAACTGATTAAATGTCACCTGTATGAGCCGTTAATTAGCATGATTAGGTGAAACTTATAAAATTTGTATTGTATGGTTTTGTTTGTTTGTTTGATGGTGTTTAACGCCACTTTCAGCAATTTTTCAGCTATATCATGGCGTCCAGTTTTTATTGGGGGAGGAAGCCGGAGTACCCGGAGAAATCCTTGTCAATTAAGATTGGAGTCGAGTACACCCTGCCTGCAGTGAGAATCGAACCCGCAATCTCAGTGTTGACAGACCACGTGATCAATAGTAGACGAACTACCTTGACCACTCGGCCACCGAGGCCCCTGTATTGTATGGTAACCGTACGGGAGTTACCTGTACGTGGTGTTAGATTTTAACACAAATAAGACCTCTTTTAACTACGGGAAACAAAACTGAGAAAAAAAAAGAAAACATATATAACTAGTAATCCTGTGTTAGGGATGCCAACACAAAAGAAGTCCCCTTCCGTTACTGCGCATAAATTAAAAAATTATACTAAAAGAAACCCTCATGAAAATCGGACCAAATTGTGATTTTCAATTATTTTTTCACACGTGTTTTGGCAATTTTGGCGGCCAGTTTTTTTTTAATATGATTCTCAGGCTGTTACGAATGCCATGGTGGTTTTAGCCTTGGGTTACCACCCCTGATTTAGTAAAAAGCGTCCGATACATTATTTAAAGGGTTCAAAATCATTTAAAATTTAACGATTACTTCATAAATTCAATGCTGGGGCTCTCATTATAACTGATCGTGCGCTAAATCCTGGCTCGGTCACTCTTTAGTAAATCAGGAATGAAAAGTTTACCAACATTGGAGTTGAACCACCATGGCGTCCATAAAAGATTCAAAATCAGAATTCTTCTGGTCAAAAAGGTCCATATATCAATGTCCAATGTAACATGAAAGTGATTATCCCGCTGCTGGACAGGAACACGTGCCTGCTAAAGAGTAATGTCCATGCAGTATGCCATTTTTCAACCACCTTTAAAAAAGATAATCGACGCTGTCTGACAGTAGTTGGATTTGAATATTAAAATCACAAAATAGGAATTGTACCTTAACAAATATAAACTTTAAAAAATCATCTTATTTAAATGCATATTAGTTATAACATTAGATTGGTCACCACTCTGATCAATTAATATTGTATGAAGCTATTTATAATTAGAGATGCAGCTAGTTCACCATGGACGCAATATGACGATGGATACAAAGTGTGTGCATATGATTATTCTATAATACAAAAATATAGTTTCAAGTTCCCTTTTTGTACCCCCCGCTTGAAAATTGGGGGTATATAATGATAGGGGTGTATGTCCGTCCGTCCTTCCGTTACACCTAAGGGTACCCATCTCTTGTCCGCAACTCCTTCTAAACCCCTCAATGGATTTTCATGAAACTTCCACACAATCTTTGTGACATAATGTAGATGTGCACCTACTCTTTTAAAATTTGATCTGATTGATTTTGGGGTTTCCCATAGAAAAACAAGGCCATAACACAACAAAGGGGTACCCATCTCTTATCCGCAACTCCTCCTAAACCCCTCAATGGATTTTCATGAAACATGATTTAAGAGGGCTTAACCTCTATACGAGCAACGACATACTGCTGGCTCGGGTCTCATTTCTGCCATGATTCTCTCATTGAGGTCTTGAAATTCCAACTTCTAAACCAAGCCCCCCTCCCCCTTTCAAGTTAAATGGTAGATAATTATGTCGACTTAATATTCAGACAGATTATGTGGACTTAATTATGTCGACATAATCAAAATCTTATGTCGACTTAAACAGAAAATTAAGTTGACTTAATCAAAAAATTATGTCGACTTAATCAGAAAATTATGTCCACTTAATTCATAATTATGTCTACTTGCACGATAAATAAGTGGAAAAGTAGATGGCACATTCTGTTCAAACAGCGCATTTTCCCTCTTTTTTCTAATCTGATAATGATGACTTAATTCAGTATTATGTTGACTTAATTATGTAACATGTTGACATATTTCCGAAAATATGTCGACTTAATTAAGTGATATGTGGTGGCAGATATATGCCACCATACTAAAGCGTTGTTGAATGTAATTTTAACTCAAAACAAGACATCTCTGAACATAAAAAGTCATTGTTAATATCAATTTGACGATGAATGATAGAAATTCATGTTTGCTTGTTCATGTTGTTTCTCGATTTTTCTATTTGTTTTTTACTTTGTGAAATAACCACGAGGTACATCTACGTAACATTTTTGTAGGAGTTATCAAAGATCAATTACGTATTCCGTAAGTGTGGTTTTTAATAAAACTTTTCCCTTCTTGTTATCATTTCAACTCATTTTTGTGAGTTACTTCATGTTTATTAGCACGAACATTCCGTTGCTTAACCCGAATAGTCCAGTACAGCAGAAAAAAACGCGATAAGCCTGTTACCATTCTACACCGTGTAATACATCTAAAAACGCATAACAGGTTCGAAAGTGCGAAATGTCATCAAAAGGTGTTAATCCGCGTACACCTGTAAGTGCCAGAAATAGTAATTTATACTGGACGCGGGCTGAACAGACGTATTACATTATTGTTAAATGTTCTACCTGTTTTATAATAAGAATCAACTGAATCAATACCTGTGTTTAGTAAACGGAAATTTCCATGAACATTTTAACTAAAGGCTTAGTTAATCTTTATTATCAACTTACAACTTAATTTTATTCTCCTTTTTTCTAATTGTTCATATTTATTCTCCTTTCAGGAAAATCTTTGTCGGTGCTATGATACAGATAAAAACGTCGGTTATTACTTCCTTATGGTACAAACGTGCTATTACAGAACAAACACAACTGCTAAAGCCATTATATGGATTACTTCCTGCATTGTAAATACATGCTTGTATGACAGTACATCATTTAGTTTTTTAACTTTCTAAAAGAGTTAGGCACGTTAGGTGATAAAATAGCGGTATTCATGCTCCCAAGGGGTTCTGAGTCCACGTTCGTAGAACCCCTGACTTAGGAGGATGGGCAGTAATCTGTATTTGATTTGTATTATATTCACGGCGGTGGGATTTTTTTTTAACAAAGCAAAAATTATAACAAAGCCTTCCTCTAATAAGTTTAGTGCCTTGGACGATACGAGCAACCTCCTAGATAAATGAAAATGGCTAAAAAATATTTATATATTTAAAGAAGATATATACGTGTTACTCTGAAATACATGACACATTCTGGATTTCTATATTTTGAAACTTCGATACGAAAGTTTAAAGTTGAGAGAAGTTTTACTTATTCAAAAGTATGACCATTAGCATTACATCATGGCATCATCTTTAAAACAATATGTACAAATGACAGGTCGTGTTTTTTTACTTCTATTCGAAGGCAAATAGTATATGTGTTTACTATATGTGACGAGAAATAGATTTAGTAGTTATTCCTATTGATATGAAATAAACGCTGTTATTGCTCATTGCAGCACTACTGAATACAGTGAAGACCATAATACATGAAATAGTTCAAGGACTCATGTGCATCTTAAATGGGCATTTCGTATTCGAAAAGCTAAAACGAAAAATCATGTACATAAGATGTTTACTGAGTGAAATTCTTCAATATCCTTTAAAGGTTCTTGGCCACTACTGTCATCATGTACTCACTGAACCAGGAGCAGGAATTTAGTATTTTGTAATACCTGAAATTGTTTAATTTAAACGATGAACAACTGTGTATATTGTTAACAGAAGTCCTAATATGTATCTGTAATAAATTGGCTTAAGTGAAAGTAATATTAAAAAATATGAACACGAAGGAAATTGCCAAAATTATAATACACAAATCAAAGTCCAATAAACCGGCAAGCTTGAGAAAAAATTAACAACCAAAAATACATTTACTACAGCAATGGTCCTGACTTGGTAAGTAATTTCAAAAGATATAGTGGCTTTAGATGACTGATGGATGAAAAGGCACACGTATTTGAACATAGTTTTGCTTTTATATAATGTGAAAAATCTCAATAATTGCCAATTCTCGTGTTAGTCTTAAGAATAAAAATTGTTCAATGCACAGCATGACTGTCAGACAGGTTGGATAACTCAAGAAACTTCAACAAAATAAAGTTTTTAATATTTTTTTTTAAACCTTTTTAATACAAGACTAAGAATATAATGATGATTTCGTCCGTATCTTATGACAATACTAATATGTAATAAGACCCTTATGATACCATTATAATACGGTAATAATTCGAACATTTTAGAGTGTTATCTGGGGTAATATTTACATTAAGCAAGATATGCTGCGTCCTTACGTACTTTTGACCGATATAATGGGTCAATTATTAATTTCTGTAACTCGTAAGTACCAAAACACTAAATGCCAGAGATAAATATTTTAGATAATTTAAAATACCGTAAGCTAAATTGTCGCAATCCCATCGCTTTAAGAAATAAGTAACATCCCCATTAAATATCATATAATAGTACTAGGGTCAAAGTTTAAAGGAAGAAATTAAAAAAAACCAAAGCATTTGTAAAGCATTATTTTCAAATTTGCTTTTTCTCTCTCACATTTGCTTTACATTATTTTAAGTAAAATGTTCACTACAATTCAATAACACCCTGAAATATTGACATTGGAATCGAATTGTAGTGACCTTTATTTTGTCAGTCTGAATACGGCTGAAAATGAAATAAATTAGCTTAAACTTAGGTCTTGACTGTACGTATATTGTCTGCAGTATAACTTTGTACTCAACCCACTAGTCTTAACATAGTCTCAACCTGTCTTAACCCTGTCTTGAATCTGTCTTAATTCACTTCAAAAATTAACCTCTTCAAACTCTACTGTTCTGTTGTGGTTGATAATTAGGACATATTAATTCAGTGTGACTTTAGACTAGACTATAACATATGTAAGCAAGATATAACGTTCACGTTGGTTGATATGAAGAGCAAAAGTGTTTTATTGTTTGCCTTTGCATGGGATAAATAGCATTCGTAACAGTTATCATGAGAAGCAAACAATAAAGATTATTTCTTATGTAGCAATCTGAAATATTTTCTCATTTTGTATAAATAGAATTGCAAAAAAGCCGTTTGTTCATTATTTATACTGCCTCTTGAAATGTAGATTCCCCAGCCAAACCTCTTAGGCAACCCGTTTACTAATAACATGTTCAGAACAAAGATCATGTCATTGACTTACACATGACGACCACATAACTAGCAGGTCGTGTTATTGTTATTATAGATATGACTTTCTTTATGTTTTTTGTTGTTTTATTGGTTGGTGTTTGTGACAATCAATCTTTGAGCAGTACAGAAGTATGTTTAAGCGCCTTAAAAGACACTAAGAAGATATTCGAGGTTTTGCCAGGTCTAGGATGGGATAATTTAGAAAATGCAGAAAAATATCGCGTCATTAATATCTCGTACGAGCAATGTGCAACTACTGCGGATAGGATTTTTGTTATTCCAGACGGAATCGATGTTGAGCCACTTAAATCCAGCTTTATTGAAACTTTCGCAGAGACATTTGATAGTGTTAACTCATATTCAAGTGCTACTAGCGCTTCCATTAATAGGGATTTTTCTGCGACGACGCCGAGCTTTATAGGTTTGCATATTGGAAGGAAAATTAGTGGGTCATTTTCCGCTGAAGCTCAGTACTCTAAAAAAGAGCGATTAGAAAGAGATTCTGAACTTTTCCGTGTAAGCGTTCGCTATCCTCGCTATAGGTCAACTATAAAACCTGATGCCCAGCTTCACCCAGGTTTCAGAAACCGGCTTCAATTAATAGCCGGATTACTTGAAGAAAACCAAACTCAGATGGCAAAATATGAAACCGAACTTTTGATTAAAGATTTCGGAACTCATGTGATATTAGATATCGAAGTAGGTGGAATATTAGTAAAAGAAGACTACATTACTAGGACGAGTTGGTCAGAGAGAGATAAGTTTAAATTCAGCGAAAGCATTAGACGTTCATCAGGTTGGTCTTTTCATAGCTTATTTTACAACGTATCTACACAGTCCAACACTGGTAAAAATTTCGCCTATAACGAAAGTGAATATAAAGAATACTCAGAATGTTTGTCGAATTCGAAAATCGACGTTTTAGGAGGCCCAATGTTCAAAACTGCTAATTTTAGTATCGAAGACTGGGAGGACGGTCTAGAAGCTAATCTAGTTGCCATAGACAGAAAGGGAACGCCACTTTACCAATTCATAGACCCATATCTTCTCCCGGAAATAAATGTTGAAACTGTATATAAAATAGAAAATCTAGCAACACATGCTGTAATGGCGTACTATAAGCATAATACAATATTTGGATGTACGGATCCAAGCTACGAAAATTTTAACAGTTTCGCTAATATTGATGATGGAACGTGTGGAGTATCTGTTAAGACATTTTTGTTTGGTGGAGCCTATCAGACTTGTACCGAAAAAAGTGGAAATCTATGTAATACATTCCAATTTGTTAATCCTAGGACAAATGATTATTCGTGTCCTGACAGTTATGCATCTGTTCTTTTGTGGCAAGGTTCAAAATCATACGAGGCAATTTGTAGAGAGTTTGATTTTTCGATCACTGGGTGCCGTTCATTTGAAAGCCAATATGAAGCTATTGAATATTCTATTTACTGGTGTTCACCCTTTCCAGGAAAACCCCTTGAAGCCCCAGGACTACTTTTCGGAGGTTTTTGGAATCCTGCGTACCAAAGTAACCCCTTGACCCATGGGGAGTATTGTCCGAGTGGATTTTTTAAAATGACACTTGGATTAGACTTAATACTGTGCTATGCAGATGACATACAGGATAATAGGAAAAACTCTATTACTTTTGGGGGATTTTATAGTTCACTTTCGGGCAACCCTATCGCAGCAAGGTTTAAAGATAAAAACACACCCGATGTTATAGTCAGTTTCCCTAAAAAGTGTCCTTTAGACTTTACGAAACATTTAGTAACTATCGATGAAGATACGGAAATATACTATTGTGGTATCGAAATAAAATCAAACCTTTCTTTGGAGATCAGAAACGCGATTCGACCCCCATTTATGAGACGTCCAATGATTAAACAATACGACTTTCAAAATGCTTTTGCACGAATGGCTGCAATGGAAGCCGCGAGTGTTAAGACGTCTATTTTAGGAGATGCAGAAAAGAAATATTCTAAAATGGGAAAGAGTTACGAATCGGCTGACTCACTAGATCAAAGCTTCAAACGTAATAGCAACACGCCCAGCAACCAATCGAATACAACCGTTGTAGCTCTTTCGGTAGTAGCAGGCGGTCTTCTGATGGTCATGTTTCTTATGGCTGTTGTGTACATTCGGAAAAGAAAAGGTAATAATAGCGAAGAATCTATGCGTCTTGTGAATCAATAGCTATGAAGAAAGGTCAGTTTAATAAACAAAGTCAAACGATATAGCTCGAGTATATATTTTGTGATTACTTAAAATCAAGCAAACAACATGTTGATCATTGGTAAAGAACCGTCACAAATCATAATAACAAGAAATCAAATGAATTTAATTTAATTCGATTAGTGTTGTTGGACTGATCCGCCATACTGCTTTACACAGTCAAAAGGTAGGAAAGGAGGATATAACTAGACTAAGAAATTGTACGTTAAAACGCACGCTATAATCAAATTATCTAACATTGTGTTTTATAGTAGTCCTGATTAAAGTATAAACATATAAATGTAAACAAACTATGACAGTGAGGTACACGGCGATAGATGTATAACAAGACAAGATACCCGATAACAAGATATAAAATTGAATCAATATGCAGTTATCACATGAACAATACATATTATTTATTAGATTATTTTATCTCATCTTTGATAAAGATTTATATATAGATCGACAATCTGACATATAACAGTCATTCAATCAGTCTTTGTTTATAAAATTTTATTTTTATCAAATTAATGACAAAAAATCAATGCAATTGGAAACTGGTTTAAGATTCTGTGTTTGCAAGAATCCAAGATTGAGTGTTTCATGTTGTCAGTTGTGTAGGTATATTGTAGTTATTCCACATGTGAGCTGAAATTTTATCATTTAATACAGACTTAATAAACCGCTGACCTTAATATGCTTATAAAAAGGTAAAGACTTCGATACCAAAACCAAAAACACGCATTTTGTTGTGAGAATATAAAAATACTTACCTTTACAGTCATAATTAAAAAGGAAGTATTTCACAACGAAGGGCTATCAAAATTTTTAAAAAATATCTAGAAATAAATATTTTTGTTTATAAATGTAAACGAGACTACAGTGCGTAACGTGTTTTGGAAGGTGTCACGATCACTGCATAACAATAACCCCTTTTGTAGTTTTCAAAAAAGAGAGAAGGCATTTTAGATTTTACACATTTGCTTGAGATTTAGTCCCTACACAAAACACCACAATCTAATTAAAATTATATCTTTCTCTCGATCCACCTTTAGTGCCCCGTGCGGGATCCGGGTGGCCAAAAGAATAGACCGCAGTCGCGCTAGCTTGTCGTAAAAGGCGACTAAATAGCGCCCAGTACCCTGACCGGCGTGTCAGGTCGGTTTGCCTAAAGACCGACTGGGATGTGTGTCCCAGGTGGTTGAATGGGGTACCCCTGGCAAGCTGGGGTTGTCAGGCCATAATACGGAAAACCTAACCGCAAACCATATTAGTGCACCGTGTTGGGAAAAATGCCTCGTTCCTCGCACGTTAAAGAACGCTAATGTAGTATTCGCTATAAGTAGGGATTTCGATCCCGCTACAGGAGGCTGAATTGCCCGACCCTATCCATCCTCCCATTTGCCAGTGGCAATCTAAAATCCGTTACCCCTATTTTTCCTTGTGTCCCATCCCATTTTCATTCATCATCATTTCATGTTCATTTTATCATCCATTTCATGTTCATCGCCTGAATATAGCTGAAATAATGCTGCTCGGGCGTTAAATACCATCAATCAATCAATCAATCAATCAATCAATCAATCAATCAATCAATCAATCAATCAATCAATCAATCAATCAATCAATCAATCAATCAATCAATCAATCCACCTTTAGTTACAATAACAAAAAAGGGGAGCAAGTGAAAGATTGAAAAGTCCATAACTTTACAGTGACAGTCTAGGTGCATTCAATTTCTCAAATTAATTTAGTCAAATCCTAAATATTACCCAGAAAGAACGAATGCAACCATTAAATCAAAGAATAAAACGGGATATTCGCATAAAGCGAGTGCCAACGGCGTAATAAAGAGGAAAAAATTTGAACATAATTAAAATGCAGCAGATGTAAGGTATAAGGGTGTAAGGGACGCAACTTCGATGGTTTATGTTGCGTTAATACATGGTTATATGGTTATGATCTTTTCGCACAGTTATTTTTTTCTCATTCTTTTAGTAGACCATTATGTATATAAATGTTGCAGCATAAATGTCTCCAGGTTGAAATAAAAGAGATTCGAATGTATAACGAAACTGACAAAAACAACTCGTTTGAAAACAAAAGAACAAAAACAAGCAAGTTTTAGTGTCTACTAAAAATGAAAGAATCAAATATTAGTTCAATTAAATTACTTTTATACGTGCAATTTAACAAGGTGAAAATCATTATTTTATATTAAAAAAAATTAAATAAAAGAGTCGTGCAAGTCAGAAGTATAGTTGACAATGTTATTCTCCAACTTACTTATAACCACTAATAGTTAATATTATTATCAGCGGAAGGAAATAGCAACAGGTTGTTGTGTTGCTTATCTAATAAATATTTCATTTGTCATTAGAAAACGACCTTTTGTACACCTATTCTCTTTTTTCATGGCCGATTCTTTACCAAACACCTTTTGCACCTGTTAATTCGACTTTTATTTTCTTTATCAGCGAGTAGAATGTGTGAAGTATTGTCTTGCCGAGTGATTATGAAGATAACAAATTACGGACAGCCTTTTAGAAAGTAAATGCTGAAAGTCCATCAGTTCTTTCTTACAAAGCCAAATGAAAAACTTTTTTAAAATGGTATTACAGGGGCTTTACCCACGTGCCAAATAATTCTACAATAGTAAGCTGCTATTTGTGTACCTGACACTTTGGATGATAAAAGATATTATAGTCACTTCCTGGTTAAATTGTAGGGAAATAAAACTAAAATAATATTTTTGCAACATTTTAAAATATTTTAATAAATGTTCCATACTTTCCGTTGTACGAAAAAGAGGACAATGAAGAAAGGGAACATGTATATACCTATCAATAACATCAATACTCTTGGCAAACCTCAAACCAAAACAACGAAACATAGCGTCAGCTGATACGAGTACTTTATCTATCATGCTCCGTACTATAAATACTATTGGCATAGTTCGCAACTTGAAAGCACAATCAAAGAATATTAAACATATTTACACTTCCATTTCTGATTTGCCTTTTGATAGGCTTTTGTAAGACTCAAAATTTGGGCAATATCGAGGTATGCTTAAAGTCAATCAGAGATACGGATAAAGTCTTCGAATCTCTACCAGGTATTGGATGGGATAACTTGCGCAACACAGAAGAGTATCGTGTGATTGAATATTTCATACAACTCTTGCAAGACGACTGCAGATAGAAAGTTTTTAATACCAGACGAATTCAATATTGAACCAGTAAAGTCTAGCTTCATTGAAACATTCGCCGAAACTTTTGATAGTTTTCATTCATATACCAGCGCAACGTCAATGTCCATTAACATGGACTTTTGTGCTAGTGAGTCTGGATTGTTTGAAGAGAAACTGCACAAGTAAGTAGGTCATTTGCAACTGATTTTCAAATCTCCAAGAATGAACAATTGAAAAGTAACTCTGCGCTGATGCGCGTTAGCGCCCGCTTTCCTCGCTATACGGCGTCAATGAATCGCCTTCATCCGTCTTTCCGTAATCGATTGCAGGAAATAGCAACCTTAATCGATGCAAATCAAATTTCTATTACCAAGTTTGAGACAGAACTTTTGATTAGAGATTTTGGAACTCACGTTGTATCAAATATCATAGCAGGAGGAATCTTAATAAAGGAAGACTACATTAGCAGGACAAGTAGGTCAGAAAGCAAAGAATTTAGGATCGACATAAGTGCTAGACTTCAAGCAGGATTGTCGTTAAATGCTTTCTTTTTTAAAGAGTCCGAAAAACAAAGCTTTTGAATGGACTATTCTCATTCTGAAAGTGATACTAACTCTTAGTCTCGCAGTTTATCAAGGTCGCTACATACGGAGGACCAATATTTAAGAGTGAAAACTTTAGTATTGAACAATGGGAGGATGGGCTTGAAGCCAATCTTGTTGCAATGGATAGAAAGGGAACATCGATTGTTCAATTTATAAATCCTTATGTTTTACCTGAACTAAGCACGGAAACTGTTTATAAGTTAGAAAATCTAGCTACGCAGATTGTAGTGGAGTATTACCAAAGGAACACTATGTACGGATGTATGGACCCAACTAAAGAAACTTTAACAGCGATGCAAATGTTGACGATGGAACGTGTGGCATAGGCGGTAAGACGTTCTTATTTGGAGGGGTATATCAAACTTGTAGATCAGAAAGTGGAATTCTCTGTGATACATTTAGAATGGTAAATCCAAGAACGAACGATTATTCCTGTCCCCAGGGTTTCAACTCGGTTCTTTTGTGGAATAGTACAAAGTCGTATGCGGCGATCTGGCGATCTCGATTCATCATGCCCGTATGCGAGTTTTGTTTTGATGACATGGTTACTATTTTGCACTATTCCATATATTGGTTTCTCCTCACCATGACAAACCATTGGATTCGCCAGGATTATTTTTTGGTGGGTTTTGGAACACCGTGTATCAATCAAATCCGTTGACTGGAAGTCAATATTGCCCCGGGGGATTCGTGAGGATGTCTTTAGGATTAGATTTGACATTATGTTATGCAGAAGACATTGATTATAATCGGAAAAATTCTTTAATTTTTGGCGGATTTTTCAGTTCATTAGTTGGCAACCCTATCGCAACTAAGAACGGATTTATCAGGACTAAACCAACAGAAGACACTGTAAAATTTCACAGGCGTTGCCCACCAGAGTTTACAAAATATTTAGTAACAATTGATGAAGATCCTGAAATATATTATTGTTAGCAAAAAAGTCCATTGTCTCGGAATTTAAAGGTCCCGTGCAACCCTCTTTTATGAGACGTCCAAAGATAAAACAATACGAATAGCAAAATGCCTTACAAAAATGTCTGAAAAGAAAGCTGCAAATTTTTAAAACGTCGTCAATTTTAGATAATACCCAGACAGCATATTATGCAACTGCAGCCGAATTTCAATTGGGCTACAATCTGACTCAAAGCTCAAAAACAGAAAGCACTTACAAAAACAAACCGAAAACAATTGTTGTTGCTGTTGCAGCAGTGACTGGCGTTGTGTGACTGGTCCTGATCGCAATAATTGAATGGTACTTTCGGAAAAGAAAAGTCGATATCAACGGAGAATCTATGCCTCCTATGTCGTAATAGCTATTGTTTTGTTTTACGTAGTACAGTATTTTGAAAACAAATGTAATAAATATGAATTCCATTTTAAATATATATTCTGAATTAGTTTATAGAACCTTTTTACAAAAAAAACAAGCATAAATATGAGAACAAAAATAGTATAAAGTTGATGGGTTCCTGAAAGATTGATTGATTGATTGTGTCATTGTTTGTTTGCTTTACATCCAGCGAGCAGTATTTCGGCTATATTCAGTAGCTAACAAGTTAACAAACAATTTTTCAACGTGAAAACGGATGAGAGTAATGGGTAGTGACGGAGAATTTAGCCTTTTGTAGCTGCTACAATGCGCCTTTGCTTTTTCGTAATCTACAAAAGAGGTGTTTATCGTGCAGGGAGCGTGGCACTCTCCAAACACGTCATCCACTACGGTCCGCAGACAAGCTTTCCGTATTATGACCTGACAACACCCAACGAGAGGGTCTGTCCTCTCCGCCTCCCGGGATACGCTTGGCTGCTCTGTGGGTCGAGCACTGAGAACCCAGTATAATCCCAGCAATAAAATATATAGTATCATAATTTTGAATATCATGTTTGAGAGAAAAGTTATTTTACTTAGTAAAATACATATTCTACTTGGATTTGGTGTTTATTTTACTGCTGTTGCTAAGCAGAATCAACGAACTGCTGGACCTTAGCAACGAGCCTGAGGACAAATAGTGTCACCATAATTTTGATTTAATATGATGTCTCTACCAGTCTATTATGTTTAGTTAAAAAATTATGAACCCCCATGTTTCACCCTTTGCCTGATTCTTAGAAATACCAGTACTTAATTAGTTTTATAACTACTTTTACTACTATCATTGTCATCGATTATCGGGAGTTTTCTGCAAATTTTTGCATTCGAAGCAATTTAGCCAAATATAAGAATCTTAGAAGCCAAATTAATGTAACCGACCACGTCACCTCATTAACAGAAGTAATAATTTAGCGAAGCTAGAATATTTCACCTTTATCAGATGTAGCTAACGCCTTTTTCAGGCACTGTGCTTTATGTTGTTTATGACACCGCTTGTCGTGTTAATATGGGGCCCAGCGCCATAAACATTTTCTTTGCGGAGAACTTTTTTATTCTCAATTTCATCCAATCAAATCTATCCTTTTCCCTTGTTGTCATGGTAGTTGAGTAAATTCTCATGCTGAGCAAATTTTTTTTTACTCAAGTAGGTTTTATGGCGCTGGGCCATGATGGTGATTATTTCTGTATTGTTTTTACTCTGAACGTTAAAATATCCCGAATAGAATGCCAACCAATGTTAAATGAAGGTAAAGATAAAATACCGAACACTAAATCGACAGTAAGGTTTGGTAGGATATAATTTTTTTTCGAATATGATTATGAAAATACTGTAATCTGAACATTGAACCGGTATGTGAATGTACGCTAGTGTATGGCTGTTACACAGACATCCCGTATGGCACGCCGTTCTCGTCAAAAGTAAGATTCAAAATATCATCACAAATTACACACTCAAAATTTTAAATTACGCACTCAGAATTAAAATATGAACTCAAAATTTAAAATTTCGCACTCAAAATTAAAATATGCACTCAAAATGCCTGTTTCGTTTCGTTTCTATTTCGTCTCTTATTTTACTGTAACCTGGGACACTTTCGGTACTCTCTGAATCCGAAGGTAATAAGGGGTTAAGGGGTTAAAAAGTTACATTGTATTTTCACACACGTGTAACAAGGATTGAAAAAGCTCAATCAAATCTTCTGTGTCGTGGAGTGACATTTGGATTTTAGCCATTCCGGGTTGCTTTAAAACTCAAAAACCACCCAGATCAAATTTTATTTATTTATACCTATGAATATTTATGAGTTTTGCGCGAAACAATGCGCACAAATTTGAGTGTGTAATTTTTAGTTCTGAGTGCATGAATTAAGATTTTGAGTGTGCAATCTACCTTTTGAGTATGTTTTTGTAAAATTTTGAGTGCATATTTAATTTTGAGTGCAAAATTTAAAATTGAGTGCATATTTTAATTTTGAGTGCATAATTTAAAATTTTGTCTGTGTTATTTGTGATATTTTGAATCATACTTTTGACGAGAACGACGTTCCATTATCCCTTATGTCATAATGCAGAGCTTTGAAATGATTCTTTAATTTTTACTTAATATTCCAACCACTTGACTGGTATAGAAAATATAGTTCTTGTCACTAGGGAATTTATGATTGTTGATTGGCTTAAATTAATAACGTCAAAAACAAAATTAATGCTTTCATAAAGACAACAACTTTGATTTACATTCAAGCCATGATAAAACAAATGGTTGGTAGAATTTGTATTTCATTTAACAAATTTACGGCTTATTATAATTAGAGAAACATAATCTTACATTTGTACTCTTATCGGGATTTCCCCAATCTCGATAGTTGAATTATGCAATTTTAAAAATTTCGATTGGAGAAATCCCGATAATTCACTCGTTCAAAAGTAAGATCCTAAATTTTCAATAGCTTAATGTTAAATCATGAAAATCAACCTCAGAATTCAGTCTTAAAATAACAACTTATTACAATAAATATAATTGTGGTTAAATATCGACAGATTGTAGAATTGTTTGAAATGCACTATTATGTTACAGGTGTGACACAATTGGTATTATCGCGAGTATAATTTGACAATTATGCCGTTGACCGGGGACAGTCTATAATAGTATATTAGTATAGACTGTCTCTGCGTTGACTCATTATCTCAATAATTGCATGATTTTTTGATATATTAAGATTTGTTGCATAAACATGTTCTTGTATTCGTTAAGAATGCTATTTTATGTTTCGCTTCATTTTCAGTTATTTCAAATTACACTTCATGTAAAAATTTGATGCATTAAAATCCATCAAAATCAGATAAAAAATCACATTAAGAAAAATGGCAAGACCAAAAATATAGCCCATTCCAACGTTATATCTCCAAAACCACGCACACACACAAACACAATCACACCGAAAACAGTATGCCGCATAATACTATTTGATGCGGTTTGTAAAAAATCATGGGACACATAAGCATTGCCTGTCCCTAACAAGACATATCGTTATGTTCGAGACAGTCATTTTCAGCAGGAGAAAAAATATGTATGGATATATATTGAAAATAAGACATATCGTTATGTTCGAGACAGTCATTTTCAGCAGGAGAAAAAATATATATGGATATGTCTTGACTGCACTTCGGAGATTGGATTTTGCATATCAATCAAGTCAATCATGTTGACGGCCATAGAACTTCAGAAGCAATGATATATACCTAGGTATATAACAACATATCCATGATAAGAGTATTCTATTGCTCATCAGCGACCTGTCTAGAAAAATAAAATACAAATAGCAAGATCTAGCATAACCAATGAGTTGTGAAATGTAAACACCATACGGCTGAGCTAATGCAATATTACTATCAATGAACGGTAAGTTGACAATTTTGACTTTACATTGCAGTTTTCCTCTTGATTCGATTGAGAGAATAAGGTATATAAGAGGACGACCTCATTATATCGGTAGAGTAATGTAACGAATAGTTGAGTGACAAGACAATTACGGGTTTGGGTCAGCGTCTTATCTTGTTTTTCAATGATCATGCCATAAGAAATCCAATACAAAAAGATATTTAAAACGCATGCTCATTTGCATTACTCGTCATCAAGGCAGAAACAAAGTTAACCGACAAGCATATAGTACAAGGATTTACTCAAAGAAAGAAATATAAGCTAAGCTTGATATAAACTCTTGTCGATATAATATTTCGGAAAAAGGTACATTTTAAGGTCATTGTTCCACTTCACAAATTATTTACAAACTTCACCAATATTGGTCGACAGTCACCGTTTGAGTCTGCTTAATAATGCTGTATATGCCTTCGGTTTCGAAACAGCATATTGCTGTCCTTTCCTTCCAAAGTGTGATTTTGAGCTGCCCAAGTTTCTAGGTGTTGTAACTTCACATTGCGCTTGCTTGTTTACCTTTAATTCTTCTAAGACAGTCATCATATCGCCAAATTTTCTATTCATGGATTCGGACATTTCTATCATTTTTATCTCCAATCTTTCTCGTTCTTGACTAGCTTTAGCAAGTTCTTCTTTTAAAGTCTTCATTTGAATATTTAAATGAGCGATTTGTTTAGATTTTTCTCCATTTTCATTTTTTAATTCTTCGCATTCTCTCTGAAGACGATCAATTTCTACGCTTCTCTCACCAAGAGCCATTTCAATCATTTGGTTCATTTTTTCCTTATTGTGTAGTTCTTCTTCAATTTCTTGCATTCTTAAATGCAGCTCTTCGAATGATTTCAGTCTCTCATTCATTTCGCTATTTTGTCGTTTGTACTGTCCAATTTCCATCTTCAGCTGTTGTATCTTTTGGTGTTTTTCGTTTAGCTTTTCTCTGATAATTGACTGTTGTGTTTTAAGTCTGTCATTTTCAATCTTCAGCTCTTCTAAGGTTTTCTCTTTCACATACTGTTCTTTTTGTGCCTTTTCTTCGTTACTTTCTTCACCCTTTAAAACAAAAGAAGGTCGATAAACAGTGTTAATGTTAGTATAATTATTTGTTTTATAAATATAATTTATATTTTACTGTTTATAAGTAGGTAATCCAATCAGATGCTTAAACCAGATTGCAGAAAATGAAAATAAAAATCGGCTGAATTTAAATGCTTGTTTAGCCATGAATCCAAATGAATTTGGGGTGTTCAAGTCTTATTGCAGTCGATTATACTACATGTATAATGTTTAAGCGATTAAATTAAACGAATTATTTCTGATGTAGTACACCAATGCAACCATAATAAATACCTTCCAACATTAAATTTATGATGAAACAACTTTCATTCAGTGACTCAAATGTTATTTTTAAAATACTTTGCCGTAAATGCATGTTATTATATTAAATTCGTAGTAACCATGCACGAACCAGCAAATTTTCGTAGCATTTGGTTTGATTAGTTTTTTTTAATATCAATACGTATCACACTGCCATACGTTGGCGTTGTTGTTTCTGTATTCACTTAATTCACGCATATTTAAAAGATGTGTCGATCAAACTTGTTTTTATTTCTGCGTTCACTATCCAGTCTCATTGGCAGTTTAATAAACTAGTCCCCTACCTTATAAAATTATTATTTCCTCTGCAAATTATTACCTACCAGCTTCTGAATTGTGTATGTCTTTTCTCTGTTCCATTTCTGTTCTTAAAAATTAAACAAAAACAAAATTTATTGATATGATATTAATAATTGTGTAGTGGCTATAATGCGCCTTCATTTATCGAGATCTACAAGGGTATTCTATTAAGTAGGGAGTAAAACAATCTCTAAATATTTTGCACACTATAAATCCCAGTTAGACTTCCTTTATTTTAACCCCTTAACGAGAGTGGTTCTACATTTATATCCACCATCCGGACTAGCTGGGCAGCTATGGCTTTAACAATAGGAAAAGTCTCATAAGCCGTCAGATAAAAATTCATTCAATCTGAAAGTCACGGCCAATGATGGAATTTCTTAATTATGGCAAGAAGTTGCCACGCTGTTTAAGCAAAAACCAATATCTTTCTTATTTCTTTGAAATCCAACAAACGCCCATCTTTTTTCTCGCGTGTCTGTTGTTTTTAAGTATTGTTTTTATATTTTCAACGAAATGCACTTTATTCGGTTTTAAATAAAAAATAGTAAAATTAAAACATAATTCATATTCCTATATTTACTTTATCATAATGATTAGTATACTATATGCATGCAGGACAAGGTTTAATGGTTAAAGGTATACATTGCAACAAAGTATTTACCTTTCGTAAAACCTAACCCAACAATTTTGTCCACGACATGATTATTTCCTGTGCTTTTCAAAGCCTCTAAAAAAGGCCCATGTGCTTGTTTCCTGATCACAATTTCAATAATTGAATGCAGCTGAGCTTCCAACAGTGGACTTGTCAAAATTTGTGCCCGTTCGTCCAAGTCGACAATTCCAGCTTCAATAAGTTTATCTAAAATTTTCTCCGGCTTTGACGTGTTTTCTTTGATAAATGACAGACATCTGGTAAGTCTCCTTGTTTCTTCGGACATGACTGAAGCCTGGTGTTAGTCCTGGCAGCTCTAAACTATTTTGCTGGGTTAACCGCAATATAACAAAAAATATGTGTTTGGCACTTTGTCGGATAAATATCATGCAAGAATATAAATATGACGAACTTACAAGGATATGCGGTATCAGCAAATCTATGTCAGGTAATATTGCCTTTCTTATGAAATGGACTTTTCTAATGTTGTGATAGACGGGTTCTCTAAACTTGTCACGAAAATCCGAAATGTTTGGCATTTTGGCGCAATTGATATTTTCTTGATGTAAACGGTTTACACGATTTCCGGCCAAGATAATTGATATTCTCATAAATTTGTTTTGTAAGGTTACGAAATATAACCGATTAATTTAGCAAAAGATCATAATCAAATAAAACAATTTAGATAATGAAATATGATACCACTTAATTAAAAAATTAATCACGCAATTTGTTTTATCCATTAAGGTATACGTAATGCCCATCTGTTTAAATAACCATTTATTCCCCGAACGTGTACTCGATTAAAAAACATCTAATTAATGTACTGGATTAAGGGGCCTTCCAAGGGGGGTTTGAATTAGTGTCACCTGTTTTTTAGCATAGGTAAAATTTCAACTAAGTAAGTAAGTAAGTATCTAAGTAAATTTTATTTAGAGTCGGATAATATATACATATTAACAAACATATAACATGTGCTCTTTAACCGACTTAATATTTTCCAACAAAACAAATTACAAAACATAACATGACAGCACAAGATTAACATGCATATTAAGGTACATTCATACAAGGTATATAAAACAAGGTATTACAGATGGACAGCAGAACAATACATGCATTTTAAAACATACTCATATACTAGGAAGATTCATTTAAGACAGCTGAGCATAAATTTAAAAACATACCAAGAAGCACTAAAACTAAAAGCAGGTAGCATAGATACATGTAACAATACATGCATTTTAAAAACATATATTAAGAATATATTCATTTTAGAGAGCTGAGCATAAAATAACATACAAAGCACTAAACTAAAAGCAGGTAGCATAGAAACATATATTATAAACATATATTTCCAACA
This sequence comes from Limnoperna fortunei, assembly GCA_944474755.1. Classification (NCBI taxonomy): domain Eukaryota; kingdom Metazoa; phylum Mollusca; class Bivalvia; order Mytilida; family Modiolidae; genus Limnoperna; species Limnoperna fortunei. Next base: position 89,293,023 of record OX104111.1, read on the forward strand.
ACCAGAAAAAAGCACCAAAGCAGATCACAAATAAAGGAAAGCATACACAGTACATAAAAGCATGATAAGCATAAGCAGCATAACAATACATGCTCTAAAACATATATTTAAATAGTTTAATTTAAAAGCCGAGCACAAACACAGCACAAAATAAGAAGCATGTAAAGCACTGTAATAAAACTAAGAACTAAGCAAGACTAGAAGAATAAACCAAATAAATAAATAACTAATAATCTATGGAGCAAAGTTTTCATGAAAGAACTTGTTCTGGTATAAAGTCACACAGACATGCTGTACAAACACATTTCTTCCCCCCCCCCCACACCAGCTGGCAATATAATTTTTGAACTGTTCAAAGGAGGTCATTATTCGTGCCTCATTTGGCAGTGCATTCCAGTCTGGCAGCCTAATACCTGAACGAGTTTTTCCCATACCTAGTAGTTCTGGGTCTTGGAAGGTCTGCTGTATTTGAATACCTAAAGTTATAAGAGTTATTTTTTAAAACAATCAAATCTTGTAAAAATATAGGACTTTTTTTATTTATGATTTTAAAGGTCTCCAAGGCAATTGTTCTCATTCGTCTTGTTTTTAGAGAGGGCAATTTTGATCGTTCTAAAAGGTCATCATAGGGGCTCACTGAATCATTATACACAAAACGTAAAGCTCTTTCCTGAATTTTTTCAATTTTGCGTGTGTTTTGTTCTGAGCAGAAATGCCAGGTAAGCGGACAGTAACTGAAATTAGACATAATGAAAGAGTGGTAGATAGTTAATTTTCCAAGCCGATTCAAATGGTTTCCTATCCGCTTTAGGACGTTCAATTGCCTTGCAGCCTTTTTACAAATGTTTGTTATGTGAGAATGAAAATTTAACTTGAAGTCTAAGGTGACACCCAGCAGCTCAACCTCATCATCACAATTAATTATAATATTTTCAAGATTAAAAACAACATTTGCATCATGTGTTTAATTTCCAATGGCAATTGCCTGAAATTTTCAAATTAGCCACTAAGAAAAGTATTAGAAATTTCATCATATAATATAGAAATTTACATATTTTAATAATAATAAATTTTTTACTTGTGAAATATATATGCGTTTTTTGTGTTTTTATGTTTTTTAATAGTTGGAATATTGTAGCAGACAATGTAAGATTCAATAAACAAATTCAAACTAAAGAAAATACTTTTATACATTTTATTAAATTAAAATAAATTAACAACATCTATTTCATGATATAGCACTATACATCTTATAATGTAATAATAATAATTAAAGTAACAAAACAAAAAATTTAGCACTAAACTAAACACAGAGTCTGATGCTGAGTCGGCGTAAGTCATTAAGTCGATGACGCCTGTCTGGTAACGTTCCTTGAGTGTAGTGAGTCTGCGGTCGATGTTGAGGTATTTCTTGGCATAGGGTCGAGTGGTTCCACCAGCCTGTCTCTGTTTATTTTATTGACAAATAATGTATATTTGTAACATTGTAGTCATTTTTTTATAGTTGGAATTAATTTAATTTTAATGAAACCATCCATTCTTTTAATTATGGCATTCCCCTTGATAGGCCCATTAATCCCATTGTAAATCTTTATTCTCAAACAGCCAATATTACATTGGTACAGAGAAGGACAAAGCAAATAAAACGAAACAAAACATGTACAGTATTTACACTATATACACAATCAGAAAGATTTGAGCAGAGCAAAAGGAAAGCCAGGAGCACTGACCTTGTCATTTATTATCTTAATGAATTTGACTAATTTTCGTATCAGCGACGGACTTGTATTCGACATAAGTTCAGAAAATTTAAAAGTACTAAGTCTCTTTGTATAGTAGTTATCGATATAAGTTCTTCGCTGAATTTGTAAAAGACGACATTCAAGAATGAAATGGTATTCATCGCCTAGTTTATTACAGAAATTGCAAAGGCGGTTTTCTCTTTCAACATTTCCCCATCTTCCCGATTCGATGGGTAAATAATGATTTGTTGTTCGAAATCTACAGAGACTAATAGCGTCAGCTTTGCTGAGTAAGTTAAAATAATTTTCAAATTCAAACTTATTCTTAAAAATTTTATAGTTTAGTGCTTTTGGGGAATTATTTAATGAAGCATTCCAGTTTTGGATGAATTGATCAGTCAGTCGCTGTTTTACAATAGCTTTTAGGTATTCTACATTTGGGAAAAGTTCACTTTCCCATATATTTGGAAAACCACAATCATGCATTATTTGTTTGACATAACACAACCACTTTAGACCATCATTTCTGTCAAATATTGATCTAGAAAGGCGATACAATATATTGGAATATTTACTCTGTTTTCCTACAATTAGTCTACACCAGAATGAGATAACTCGTACTTTTATATCAATATCTAAGGGATATCTTCCAAGTTCTCCATATACAATATCAGTTGGTGTGGTAGATTTGAGATTTAAAAGTATTTTACAAAATTTTAAATGAATTCTCTCCAGAACATCATTCCTCCCGAATCCCCAGATTTCACAACCATACAGCAAAATAGGTTTTACCATCTTGTCGAATAAGTCTAGATGAATTTGTACAGATAATTTGTGAAGTCTACCTAATTTCAGTACTTCATACATTGCTCTAAGCGCTTTATCTGCAAGATGTTTTTTAGTAATATTGAAATTTAGTGTTTTTGTTAGGTTAACGCCCAAATTGTTAAATTCGTCAATTATTTCTATTTCGTCCGTTTTGTAGAAAAATTTTAAAGTTGTTTTAATTTTCCCCAAGCCGAAGACCATGACTTTTGTTTTGTCAATATTTACTTTTATTTTCCAATTGTCACAAAATTCTACAAAGGCATTAATTTGTAACTGTAGATCTTCAGCAGACTCCGACATTAGAGCGGTATCGTCGGCATATAGTAACAGAAATAGTTTAAGATATATGTCAAGTTCAGTTTCAATATTTTCATTTACAGTTGTAACACCATTAACCTCTTTTGACAGCATAAATTCTTCCAAGTCATTTAGAAAAATTGAAAAAAGGAAGGGGAGAGATTTTCTCCTTGTCTTACACCCATTTCACAAGCGAAGAAATAAGTTATCTGGCTATTGTATGATATACAAGATTTAATATTAGAATACATATTAAAAATAACTCTGTACATTTTCCCATCTATTTGATTAAGTAATAGTTTATAGAATAATCCATCGCGCCAAACTCTGTCAAACGCCTTTTCCAAATCTATAAAAGCACAATAAAGTTTTTTCTTTTGATATTTCAAAATATGGAATAGTGTACAAATCGAAAAAATGTTGTCAAGTGTGGAATAACTTTGTCGAAAGCCACTTTGATTTTCTTTAATAATATGAAAGTGCTCTGAAAATTCGTTCAGTCTGGTGTTTATGAATAATTTTCCCAAACAACTGACAATAGTTATTGATCTATAGTTCTTTGGATTGTTAGAGTCTCCCTTATTTTTGTAAATAGGCTTAATTATTCCTATCAACCAGCTATTTGGCAGTATACCGGAGTCGAATATAATGTTAAAAAGTTTTTCATAAATATCTATAAAGTGGTTAGCTGTAGACTTGATATATTCATTTATGATATCGTCTTCGCCACAGGCTTTATTATTTTTAAGATTCTTTATGCATCTATAAATTTCATCACGAGAAATATATCCATTTATGTTGTCGTTAAGTTTTTCAGGCATATCATATGCTAAGCTTTCATCTTGCTCTTGATCATTTATATTTAAGTTTTTAAAAAAGTCAAACAATAAATTTATGTCAATGTTTGGTTGCTTTTTCTTCTGATGTCCATTTAAAATTTTCCAAAAATTTTTTGGATTTTCTTTTGACGCAGTTTTTAAATCTGCCGCTAGCTGGTTGCAGTAGTTAATGTATTTTCGTTCATTTTCTTTTTGTAAGCCTTTTCTGCATTATTCATTTCTAAACGATTTGTTCAGTATTATAGGATTTGAATTTTCTCTTTTTCTTACGAAAGTTTTGCCTTGCAGACCTGCACTCTTCATCAAACCAATGCTTATCAGTCTTTGGGCTATTGGAAGTTTCATTGTTATTAAAATGGCTTACTTTATACGTGCCAAACGTTTTGGTGGCCGAGTCAATAAAGATTTTACCTAAGTCATTTACTAGCGACTCAACTTTTTCAGTATCGAGGACAGCGATGTTTACGAACATTTATTAACTTTTCTTTAAGATGAGAAATCTTTAGTTCACAAACGCTGTTCTGAAAATCTTGAACTTTTTCACAATTCCAAGGTTTTATTTTAACGCATTCGACCTTATTTTTTTATCGCTTTTATTAAATTCATGTCTCGGTCCGCAATGTTATTAATAATGGTGAATGCACATCTGATAATAGCTTACTGCACTCTAAAATTTCAAAATCCAAAAAAAATTTAAGAAGATGAGGACTACTTATGCAATAATCGACAACACTAACATTTTTACAGGTAAAATTTCCTATCAATTTGTCTTTCCCAATTCTTCCGTTAACAATGAACATACTATTACCTTTACAAAAATTTAACAGAATATTCCCCCTACCTAATGAGGTGTTGTTTTATCCAGTAGGCGTCCGAGGAACACACCTTAAATAAGACAAGAAACCTTTGATGCAAAGCATCAGTTCGCCGCCGATTTGTTCTGCATTCTGCACGCGTTTGTCAAAATGATTCCAAAAAAAATTTAAGGGATGCATTTTAAAGCATGTTTATACCCTACGTTACAGAGGTTATTTTTATGTTCTTTGCAATTATATTGTAATGTGTCAAAGCTTTAAGTTATTATTTTGTTCAAATTATACATTAACAGCATATACTTTAGACCCAATAGTGTGTTTTTCTTAGACGATGTATAATCAAACGTTTCGAACCTTAAATATGTGTTTTTCTATTTGTTTGCATTTGCTTAAATGCAAAATACATATCATCTCGACAATATGGCAATTAGAGAAAATAATCTCAATTTTCAGATTGGATTTAAAAATTGTACGTGTAGAGGACCAGAAGAATAAATAATCATAGTCAAGTTGTTTTATATAATATAAAAGCTTGTGGAGTAGACATCTCAGATTTTCAAGCGAACTAAAAACAAACAATTTCTAGGAACTATCTAATGAACATTCGCTTAGAATGAATCGCAATTTCTGAACAGAAGGCATTTTAACATTTTCCCCCTATTAGGTTCTATGTAAAGCTAAGTCCTGCTGTTGTGGCTTATTTGAATTACCGATTTGTAAATTTGCGCACATGTAATCTTTTATCATATATTAAATCACAAATATACTTGAATTAAAACCAATATTTAAGTTGTTTAATTAAATTATTGACATAACAATTTATATATTGAATCTTACAAATGCGGCATACTCCAGAATTGTATAAACAAAATAGTACTATCACCGAATTATACAGTACCAGGATAAAAATGGTCTCCCTCTATTTTTAACTTCCGTAAATAGAATACCAACAAAATTTATTAATACATGAAACTTTGATATTACCCAAGCATTTTTGCAGTCGAAACTTAGCTATCATCTTGTTTTTTCACTCAAATGATTGACATTCTTGTAGCAAATTTCTGTTCATTTATGGTAACTAAGTGTACTTAGAAATATTTTCTTAATTATCCATCGTTAGCAACGAAAGTGAATACAAATATATCGCCGCCCTCCTGGGCGGAGGGCTGTGGCGATAAGAAGATAAGATAATCTTTATTTAAAGTCGGCAAGACAACTAACAGATAACATAGGCTCTCAAGAGCCTTTGAACTGACAAACATATGTACAAATAACAATTATAAATACACATATACAAACGTTATACCACATTCAGACATGCATGCATAAGATTTAAAAACCAAAAACGAAAGATGGATACCGGGGGGTATATGTGCGTACATACAGCACTACATAATTGACATGAAATGAAAGCAGCATAATAAATAAAGAAAAAAGTGGGAGCAAAATAAATGTAGCAAAGCAAGGCTCTAAAATAAAGCACAGCTAAAAGAAAGCACTAAGCAGCATGCTATCAATACAAATATACTAAATTAAAGCTCTAAAAAAATAAAGCAGAACTAAAAATTTATACTTAATTAAAGCTCTAAAAAATAATGCAGAACTAAAAACTTATTCTAAATTAAAGCTCTAAAAAATAAAGCAGAACTAAAAACTTATACTAAATTAAAGCTATAAACAATAAAGCAGAACTAAAAGCTATAAAATAGATAGCAAGCAAAAGAAATGAACTACTGAAGCAACTGTAATTTTGATAAGAGTATGCTGCACCAGAAAAGGAAAATGAAAAATTATGATGCACCAGAAAAAGAAAATTAAGCATAATTTTGACAGGCCAAACAAGTAAAAAAATTTCCATTCCAAAAAGACAGCTGACTTTTAAACTGATTGAAGTTAGTGATAGATCTAAATTTTTCTGGTAGTGAATTTAGTGAATTCCAAAGTACAGGGGCAGCATACCTAAAAGACTTCTTACCAAACTTTGTAGAATTTACTCTTGGCACCTGTAGCAAATTAGAATGCCTAAAATTATAACTAGTCTCTTTCCTGTGCAGAAAGTTACTTAAAACAGGTGGTCCTAAGCCATACAATATCTTAAAAGTTTCAATAGCCATTGTTCTTGTTCTTTTTACATACATAGTGGGTAGTTTTGCTCTTTCCAACAGATTATCATTCTTTGTGAATGGATCATTTTTCTTAAATAAAGGTGTCACATGGGCTTCTTTGAGCCTGTTTGGAAAGACAGATGTGTAAAATTTATAAGTTTGGAAATGTTTGGTACCATTGATGCCTTCCCTATTTTCATTAGTTTGACTGATACTTTGTCAACACCAGTTCCTTTTTTTACTTTAAAGTTATCAATTATTTTGGTAACAGAAGTGTCATTTGTAGGTAAAAATTGAAAATTATCTTTTTGAAAGTCTTTTTAATTGATTTTGTCCAGACTAGAATGTTGATTTTCATCAAAGTTGTAATCTTTGCCAATTTCTTTGGATACATTAACAAAAAAATTAAATATTTCTGACACTTCCTCATTTTTAGTTAGAATTTTATCATCTTCTTTCAGAAGTATATTTGGTTGAGTGCCAGTTGTCTTTTTGGAAAAGTAAGGCTTGATTGTTTTCCAAAAATCTATATTCTTGCATCCACCAATACATCTTTCTTGAAAATATTTATTTTCTGATTTTCTTTTGAGCTTATTTACAAGATTTCTCTTAGTTTTAACTTTACCCAGTTCTTTGAGCTTTTGTTGTTTAAAAAGTTTGAATGTAACATTTTCTTTTCATATATTGCCTTTCTAAGCTCTCTGTTTATGTAAGGAAGTTGATTGTTTTTCTTATGCATTTCTTTAATTGGTACATACTTATCAAATACTTTACAGATTTCTGATTCATAATCTTCATATACTTTATTGACATGTGATTCAATAGTATCAGGACTCTCAGATGGAAAAATAGATGTAAGACTTATATGTATATTGGCTAAATCAATATTCAGCAATTCTTCATTTAGATTTTTAAAACTTCTATATTTAATTCTTTGCTTCTCATTTGAGGGTGCAGTGTTATTGATAACTGTACTAATGACAGTCACTAATACCTGTAGCTACATTTAAAGTTTTCATACATAAGTTTTTAGAATTAGTAAGTATAACATCCAGTACTCTTAACAATTTTTCATATAACAAGTTGGTTCTTTAATTAAATTGTCTGAATCAAAAACATCCATACGTTCAACTTTTTGATTCATTGATCATATATCATAATTCAGACCCCAATGATTATATAATTATCATACATTGTTATACATTTATCTACTGTGCTAGAGAATTCTTTACCAAAACAAACATCTTTCATGCTCGGTGGTCTATAAATACAAATGATGACCCATTTTGTTTTGTTCAAAATTACCTAATAAATTATGTTTTCTAAAGTTTTATTTTCCAAATCAGTTCTTCTTCTTTATGTCTCTGTCTTGTCTTTCTATCTTGTAACCTGCAATTTCAAACAAAGAATTCCTATATGATGAGTCAAGTTTTGTTTCTGATATAAACATCAAGTCTACAATTTTATTTAAAAATAGATCTTTAACTTCAACAAACTTGGATTTTAGGCTGTTAATATTCAGATGAGCAACAAAGAATTTATTTGGGTGAGACTGCCGCACTGCTTTGATTTCATTGAATACTGATAGATTTTCATCATCGCTGGTGCTGTTCATGCCATAATCAACATCATCGTTCAAAGTCTCTTTTTCAAAATGAATGTGAATGTGGTCAATGGAAAAGCAGAACAACTTTTACAAATCCACGGATCATCAGAGGCTCCTAGTATGTACACTTCCAAAAAGATAATAGTTGATTGAATGCTCACTCAAAAACCAGCGAGCAATATTTCGGCTATTTTCATATTAAGGACGTGACCAAGTTAACAAACAATAAATCTTTTGAGAAATAGAAGGGCCTTTGTGATGATAATAATATGTTGGCCAGGCTCTGATGTTTGACACTATTTTGTATGCAGATCTCTCTCTTAGCCGACATAGGAGCCTAGAATTTATCAACCCCACTTTTTTCCACAGAGATGTTGAACTCATCTTCTGGAGAAAATCTCATGTCAGTCAAAAATCATACGTTGGCCTTGTTGTTATATATAATCATGTATATAATGTTATGTTCTTTTCATATGTTCGATCTCTTCTTATTATCTCTTAATGATATATAATTGTTTTCGGGTAAATTGAGCAAAAAGGTAAAAACCATACTCTACAATATAGTTCATGTTGTAATTGATAAAATGGCAAATTTAATATTAAAGAAAACATTTCAATTACAGTTTTTCGTATTTGTTAAATCCTTCAAGCTTTAAAATACGTTTTATTTTGTCCTGATCTAATAAGAAGAAGTAAAGATGTACATAATTGCATATTAATGCGCGCTTTACCAGTATCTCGGTAATATGAACAGATCCGCCTCAATTTTTATTTTTGGATTATTTTACTATCTATAGGGTAAGCCTAGTATTTTTATTAATGCATTCTATTCTTGACATAATAAAATGTAAAAACTTGAGTTTCTTTTATTAATTAGTTATTTAATTTGATAAGAAAAAGGCATTTAAAAATGTTGTTATGTTATATTACATAATGTATTTCATTTTCAAGTATTCAAGTATTTTATTTTAACTCAGGCACAGAGTGCAACATGAGAATACAATACAAAGTATATAATAATCATATTAAACAAAGTAATAATAATACATAAAGTACATATTGAAATGGGGAAAAACAGTTAGACAGAGATGGTACACAATATCAATCAAAAATTTTACTCAAATCTTTGAGAAAATGTGACAAATTTTGTAACAGTTTAGTATTACATAAATTAAACATGCCCGCCATTTTTTCTATACTTGGATTTCTGATATAATATATCGGTATATATTTTAATCTAAGATTTAATATTTCTTGATTAGAACACATGAACAAGTAATGAAATTCATCACCTATTGATTCTTCTTGACATTTATGACACTTTCTATCATTTTTAGCTACTTGAAACCATCTACCAGTTTCAATCGGTAATTCAAAATTACTAAGTCTAAATTTAGTAATATATCGTCTCTGAGATTCAGATAAACGCAATAAGTAATTTTCCAGAGTTAGATCTTGCTTAAAAAAAGTATAAAAGTATCCTCTGGAAGAATTTGCTATTCCAGCACGCCATTTTTGAATAAACTGATCAATAAGAATTTGTTTGACATTTACTTTTATCCAATTTGGATTAACTGGTAACTGATTCAAAAATACAAAGTTTAACCCTGTTTCACTAAGTATGTTTGAAATTGATTCAATAAATTTTGATTTAAACCTTTCTTCTATATGCAGATTATATATCAAATTGTAAATTTTTGATGATAATTTATCCGATTCTAACAATTTTGCCCAAAAGCATAACATTTTTATTCTTATATTTATATTCAGTGGATACCGGCCCAGTTCTCCATACACAAAAAAATTAGGAGTTGAAATTCTCACTCCCAATATTCTTTTCATGAATTGCAGATGAACCTTTTCAATATTATCATACTTCTCTATTCCCATAACTTCACTTCCATATAAAAGAATAGGCGTTACCAGCGAATCAAAAAATTTTAATTGAAGATCTATTGGCAGCTTTAAGTTTCTTTTTCTGTAGTATACTGCATATAATGCTTTCTGTGCTTGTTCAATTAATTTCTTTTTGGCCGCTAAAAATCTGCCATTGTAATGAAACAAAACTCCTAAATAAGAATATGAATCTACATAATCTAATGCAACACCATTAAGGATTAATTTTATTTCAGGAACAAATTTTTGCTTAGAAAAAATAATAACTTTTGTTTTGGAAGTATTAACTTCTAGTTTCCATGTTTTACAGTAATCATCAAAAATATTCAATATTCTCTGCATACCATCTAAAGACTCTGATAAAAGTATTGTATCATCCGCATATAATAAGAGGAAAATTTTTAAATAAATTTGTAAATGATCTACTGACAAAGTTTCGATCATACCAAGAGGTGAGCCACCCAGAGACTCTAGATAAGTCTCTAAGTCATTAATAAATATAGCGAATAATAAAGGAGACAAACTCTCTCCTTGGCGAACCCCCATTTCACATGCGAAAAAATCTGAATAGTTCCCTTCTTTACAAACACAGGATTTAATATTTTGGTACATATTTCTTACAATGGTGAAACATTTTCCATTTATATTATTATTTAACATTTTTGACCATAAACCAATTCTATCTATCTTATCAAAAGCTTTACTAAAATCAACAAATGTACAATACAATTTTTTTCTTTTTTGCTAAATACAAATCAATCAGGGAGTTCAAAATAAAAATATTGTCTACTGTGGAATGTAATTTTCTAAATCCACTTTGAGAATCAGATATAAGTTTAGTTTCTTCCGAAAACAAAGTAAGTCTATTATTTAGTATTCCAGTAAAAACCTTGCTAAGGCAGCTCACTAAGCTTATCGGTCTATAATTACTAGGGTCTTTTGGATCACCCTTATTTTTATAAATGGGATAAATTACTCCTAGTGTCCATGCTTCTGGAACTATTCCAGTATCAAATATTACATTAAAAAGTTTAAGATATATGTGAAGCATAATTACGAAAGTTTCCTTTATAAATTCATTTATAATATGATCCGGACCTGCCGATTTATTATTCGACAGATTTTTGACGACCTTTTCTATTTCATTTACTGTTATAGCACAGTTAAGATAACGATCGGTCATTTCCGGAATAAATTGATTTTCGTTCATATTAAGTTCCAACGGAGCGCCATCTCCGCGGTTGATATTTTTGAAGTATTCATATAACTCACCAAGAGGAACTTCAACGCTAGACTTCGGCGCATTAGTACAACGTCTAAGAATATCCCAAAACTTTTTGGGGTCATTCCTTGACGCATTTTTTATTTCAGAGATTTTCTGACTTTGGAACATATTAAACGCTTGGTTAAGTTGTTGCTTATATTCTTTGCTTGCTAGTTTCATTAGATTTTTGTTATCTAAATCTTTATGAACGCTATATTTCTTTTTGGCATAGTGAAATGCCATTCTTTTTTCTTTACAATCTCGATTAAACCACGGGGTGTCAGAATGACCACATGTACTATTCGCGTAGTTGTCACATTTTTGTTTTCTAATACCAAATATCGTTTTAGCTGTATCATCATATAATATACCTATATCAGAAACAACAGTATCAATTTCGTCTCTTCTGATTGTTTCGTGGTTTTCTGATTTAATGCCAAGTTTGTCAACTGATACGCGTATTTTCTCCAAATTAATATTTGATAAGAAACATTCTACATATTCTCCAGACTTTTCTTTTGACCAAGGTTTTGAACGCGTATACTTTTTATTATTCTCGGAATACGTGAAACCATCAGTGTCTCGATTAACATTCTTCAAACTGAGCGTAACGTGTAGCTGCTTGTGAACATCCGAAAGCAAGGGTGAAAAATCTTTAATTTCAAAATCAGAAATAAAAGGAAATAAGTTAGAAGATGCCAAAAAATAATCTATTAGCGTTACATTCCCACTTGTACACTCTCCCTTAAATTTATCATGACCAACTCTACCATTAACTATATACAAATTATTTTTCCTACAAAGATCTAAGAGCATGTGACCGTATGTATTTACTCGACCTGTACACGAACTTTTTCTACTTAAAGAAACACCAACTTTTGGTAAGTTTTCATAGTCATACATAAATTTTACAAGATCAATTTCATTTTCTAGGTCAAATAAATCTAAAATTGACTTATCAGTTTGAACATAGTCTAATAACTCTCCAGTCTTAGCGTTATAATCCCCTAAAAATGCAATGAAGTCATCTTTATTTACAATATCAAACATTTCATTTTCTATTTCATTAAATGCATCTGGTGACGAATAATTAGTATTTTCTGGGGGAATATATACACAACCCATTAACAAATTTTTATCCACGTTAAACAATGTTTTATCAATTTTCATCCATTGGACAAATTCAGACTTCGTCTCCAAAAAATTAATATATTTAGTTAAACTTTTTTTGTAGATTATCATAATACCACCTGATTTTTTTTTACAATTATTTCTCTTTTATCTTAAAGCTAAAACCTTTTGGAAGTGTAATGTGGTCATATTTATCAGTTTTAGTCTCTTGAAAAATCAATATATCATATGATACTATAAAATTTAAGAAATCGGGATTTCTTAATTTAGACATTAAACCACAGATATTAAGACAACATATGTTTAATATATTGTTAATTGCATCTTTATTTAAGCTAATGTTCTGATTTTCCTGACTAGCATCTCCATGCCTCTTGTCCTATTTAAAGTGGACCCGTCGTTGGTCTTCCTGAGTACGATTTTGAGTGTTCGAATTTGCATGAAGCTCTTCTTGTTGCATTCTATGCACATTCTCAAAGTGTCTATGTTGATCTCTATTGTCCGGATTGTACGGTCTTCCGTTGACGTATAATTTATCTCTGACGATATACGCACGCTGATTCTGGTCCCTAAATCCTTTCATAATAGGTAGAAGCTCACGACGTCGATTATTAACTTCTTGTGGGTACTGTTGATAAATTTTGTACGGTTTTCCGGGTAATTCTGTTTTTGCGGCGTTCAAAACTCTTTCCTTGTCATTGTTATATAAAAATCTGGCGACTATAGACGGTGGTTTCCTATCTCTACGCTGTTTCAGTCGATGAACATTCTGGAAATAAATTTTGTCTGTGAGTTTCAGATTATCTCTTATGAAATTGGTCAAAACATTTTCGGTATTTTCAGGTACTGTCGCATTTACTGGAATATTTTCAAAAATCCGATTGTACTTCATGGACCTCGTTTGGTGATCAAGTAGAGATTCATGCATCGATTATGTCATGTGTTCCAATTCTCCCCTAGCATTTTCGAGCTCTTTTAGTCTTGTATGAAAACCTCTCATGTCCTGTTCATTTGATTCAAAACATTTCTGATGATCTGTGACTGATCTTTTAAGATAAGCAATTTCATTTTCGACTGTTTCAAATCTCAGTTCTATATTTCTTAGTCTGTCAGAGATACTATCCAGCAGATTTAATTTTACGAGTCTATTTTGGATATCATGTAATATATTCCCTATATTTTCTATGGGTTGCATTGTTGACATTTGTGGGAATTGACCATGACCTTGGGATGTATTTAACTGTAATGGCGGCGCACTCGACTGTACATTGTGTATTGGGGTGGATGATTGACACTGTGGTCCTAATTGATTTGGTTGCAGAACTTGCACATTTGGGTTAAACGCATTAATCGCATTAATTGGAGATGCACTTTGTAGATAGGGCGTTGGGCCATAGAGAGTCTCATTGGCACTGTGTATAGCAAATGTTAAATTTCCTTGCGGTGTGTTCGACATATTTGATGATGTGTTTGATATGTTAAGTCTTTTTCTCTTATTTTTTCGCCCCATGCATTAGTATTTCTTCAAATAAATAGTTGCACAATTCATAATGATACATTCTGAATACATTCTCAACCAAAGATGTTCGTTTGCATGTTCACAAAGCATCACTTAATCAAAAACTGACCTCAGCAAATAACATCCGTCCATCTCTGTCCGCCATGTTTTCCCCTCAATTCATCGCTTCAATTGTATTTCTTGCATGGATTATTTCGTGATTTATATGTCAAGTTTCGTAATTTTTTATGCATTCTTATTTTAACATGATAAAGTGTAAATTTTTCGGTTTCTTTTATTAGTTACTTAGATAATTTGACAATAAAAGTGCATTTTTAGATTTTGTTTAACGCGCTTGTGACCACTCATCCAGAAAACTTATTTCTGGATTATTTCATAATTTATAAGGTAGAAAATGGAACTTTTACGCAGAAAATTAGTCATCTTAATTTAATTTCCCTGGGTTTTGTTTATTGCCGGTTTCGAAATCCCAAACTCTCGTGAACGATTCGTGTGTGGTAGTGGAGGTTTTAGTGAGGGGGCAGAGACATTTCTGTGATGTAATTGTATATTAGATGTACTTTGTTTATTTGCTAATTGATTATTTATTACCTGACACTGAATTTTGATGAAAGGTAAAATGAAAGACCAATCAGACTCGCATAATAAGCCGCTAAAATGGCTAAATTAGATTATGATTTTGATATATATTGTATATAGCCTGTTGTTTTGTTTGTTTATTTGTTACTTTCTCTGTACCAATTGTATTATTGGCTGTGTGAGAAGAAACTATATATACCAAATTAGATTTTCAAACAGGCATGTTATTTAAACAAATTGATGTCTGAATCAGTGAAAAATGTGGTAGAAATTAGTAGGGAAAAGAAATTTCTCAATAATAAAAAAGCACAAAAGATATAGATTTTTATTTAATTCAAGATTTAAAAATTTTGATGTTAAGATATTTTAACGAAGCAAGTTATATATATATAATAATACAACAGAAAAAAATTCAGTTACGTTCGAATAAAGGTCATCAACAGTTTATATTGCTGAAAATAATTGTAGAAGTTAATAATCTCATCAATTGTTTTGCAAAATAAGACTCTTCTTCTAATTGTTTTTTTTTATATTTTAAATTCTGAAAATTTTATAAAGTTCTTAGCAATGTTTATGCACATGAATGCTAGTTTGACGTTTGAAATACATTTAATTGCAAATCTTTTGAAACAATTTTAATTACAGTAAAATTAAATCAATAAAAATTGTAACTTGTCGGTATGTTTTCTTTGATTTTCCGAGGACGCGATAACTGCCGATCTTACATTCACATTTTCCTCCACAGAACCACTTGACTATGGTCAATGTATTTTTATTGGTAAACATATATTTGTCCTTCGAAAACTTTGCTTTTTTTATTACAGTACTCTTCTCAAAGTTGAGATATTATAATCAAGATGATTATTTCTTGCCTTTCACAATCGTCTATATTTGCATCCCTTTACAGCACATGATGAAATTTTAAATAAAACAAATTGAAAAAAAACTATTAAACCAAATGGGATACACCTATAACATATAAATCGGACATCTCTGGATATGGGTTTAACCCATATCTTTTCTTGTTATAGTTTTATTAATTACTCTCATCTTGGTGAC
Organism: Limnoperna fortunei; assembly: GCA_944474755.1. Classification (NCBI taxonomy): domain Eukaryota; kingdom Metazoa; phylum Mollusca; class Bivalvia; order Mytilida; family Modiolidae; genus Limnoperna; species Limnoperna fortunei. Next base: position 89,308,703 of record OX104111.1, read on the forward strand.
CATATACTTGACCTAGTAAGTATTATTGATGTTATATGTATACACTGTCATTTAGAAACGTACAATTATATGTATTGCATTAACAGTCCTATTCTAATAATGATTCGTCATTGTTGGGACACTAAAATAACATAATGGGTATCTCAAGCTCTGACTTTCGAATAGGACTGTTTTACCCACGAGCATGTAGAATACCAAAGTGCAAAATGTTAAACTATGAACATGTATTTCTAATATTGTATTCTAATATGACGTGCTTTAAAGGCTTTGAGACCACAACTGGTAAAAAAAAATGATTTATCTATGAGCAACACGCGCTGAGGAGGGCGTGTTTTAAATGGCTGTTCCAATTACAAAACTAACTCCCACCGGGAAGCTATTGCGTATGACGTATAAATCTTATAAATAGCGACACGCGCTATCACGCGTTATCATTATCCGTTGCAATATATTGTGTGTTACATTGACGGAACAGCCAGTTAATGGCGGAAATAATGTTTTCTATAGGTACACAAAAATGTACCATAATTGTCTTATTAGAATAGAAATAATTCACGGAGGCTGTGATTTATCATTGTTTTACAACGGGGTGACCATTTATGTCGTATTATTTTATCCCGAGCGACAGCTAATTATAGGTTATACCAATAATGATTTATATATTTTATTACAAACAGAAGAAGAAAATAATAAACAATGTAATTTTAAAAGTCCCATTGTAAAACCACATGTTAAATGTGTCAAAGTTAATAAAGACAGAGTGATGCATTCTTCTGAGTCTATTAATTTGAATAGAAATGTTGTAATAAATATTGTATGTATTATGTTGATTCAGCTCTTTGGTGATATTGAACTAAATTCTGGCCCATCTTCCATTTCCTCCGAACTCTCTTTAACGATGTCTGTTACTGATTCTGTAATTGGTGAATTTCGTAGTTGTTTATCTCATTTTAAGTCCTTTATGCATTTTAACATTCAAAGTCTTGTTCCGAAATTAGATTTGATCAATGCTGAATTATGTAATCTCGATATACTTTGTTTTACTGAAACGTGATTGAACCCAAACATTGACGAAAGTTTGGTTACCCTAGAACATTTTAAACCTCCTTTAGAGTTTATCGTTTAGAAAGGCACGGTTGGGGAGTCATCGTGTACGTTAAAAACCACATCATGCCGTCAGAAAACTAGATCTAGAGATACGAGGGTTAGAATGTGTATGGGTTGAAGTAAAACAAAAACAACAGACCCTTTCTTATTGGAACATTCTATAGGCCGCGTAATTCGCCGTCGAACAGTTTTGACTTAATTCAACACTCTATCGACTTGGCTGTAGATACTGGCATTAACACTATTCTAATTCTAGGCGATTTCAATGAAGATCAAAATAAACGAATGAATTTGAAAATTAAAAGTATCTTATCTAAGTATGATATGATTCAATTTATTAATGATGCGACTCACTTCACTGAAAATTCAAGTTCTCTTATTGATCTTGTCATATCCAATAGTCCCGCTGTCGTTGATCTTATACATGTAGGTAAGCCGTTAGTAAATCCAAACGTTAGATATCACTGTCCGACTTACGGGGGATAACTGAAAATTGTAAATCCAACTCGTACGTGTTTCAGAAGGTGAATATGGCTTTACATCAAGGCGATTACGTTAAATACCGAGAACACTAGGAAATATAAATTGGGACGACGTTTTAAATTCCGATGATAATTTAGATACACTATAGTGGAAAAATTCACTACTATTTTCTTACAAACTGCGAATGACCCTATTCCTAATAAATTAATTACATTACGGAAGTCTGAAACTTTTTGGATGAATAATACTATTAGAAGGGCAACGTATAATCGGCTTAACAAACGTGCAAAAAATCTAACCTTCCTCATTACTAGGAACTATTAAGAAATGCCCGAAATGAAACGGTTAATATTGTTCGCAACGAAAAAGAAAAATTGTTCAATACTCTTATCGACAAACTAAAAAGCAGCATGACTGATGTAAGGGACCGCGAAATATTTTGGTTGGGTTTAAAAATAGATCAACGTATTCCAGCGTTAAATTATTCTTGTGTATGGCGACACCGAAAAAGCCGAGGAATTTAATGTTTTCTTTTCTTCGCAGTCGAATATAAATGATCAAAATAACTCCTTACCTGCAGATGATCTACCCCGACCTCTGTCTAAATCACATCGTCCTTCAAAACTATGAAGTCCAAGACGTTTCAAGATAAAGTAAAATATTAACAAGGTATCTGGCCCAGATGCTATCAGTGCTAAACTACTCCATGCTGCTCATGACATTTAAGCAAAACCTCGTTGTACTCAGTCTTTCCCTCATCATGGAAGCTAGCTAATGTAACGCCGGTCCATAAAAAAGACTCAAAAAGTCTTCTCGAAAATTACCACCCTATTTCCATTTTTATCCTTTGTCGGAAAATCATTTGAAAAATGTATTTATAAGCATCTTTTTAATTTCGTATGCGACGTCATTACTGAACATCAATCAGGGTTTACGCCAAAAGATTCTTATGATGGAAAAGAAGTAAGCAAAGCCGCTGATCGAGTGTGGCACAAAGGTCTCATATTTAAATTAAAAAAGATGGGTATCGTTGGCAATTTGCTGCTATGGGTTAAAGATTACTTATTTAATAGACAACAAAGAGTGGTTACAAATGGTGAAGAGTCCACATGAAGTAATTTTAACGCAGGAGTTCCCCAAGGTTCGATCCTGGGTCGCCTGCTCTTTCTTTTCTCTATCAATGACATTGTAAATGAGATAAATTGTCCCATAAAACTCTTTGCAGATGATACAAGTATAAATGCAATCGTAGAAAACCTATTAGTTGCATCCATTCAATTGAACTTGAACCTACAAAAATGTATGCATGGTCTAGCTAACAAATGGTTAGTAAATTTCAACCCCCCCCCCCACCCACCCCACCCACCCCAAAAAAAAGACTGAAACCATGAACATATCCCGTAAAAGTGAACTTCATCACCCACCCCTAAAAGTGAATAATGTACAAATAAAAAATGTTTCTTCACATAAGCATCTTGGTCTAACGTTCTCATGCCACGGAAGTTGGAATTCCCACATAGAGGAAGTCGTATCCGTATCCAAACCGAATTCGAGGTAAAATATTATTCGGAAATTAAAATTTAAAGTAGGTAGGCGGTCACTCGAACAATTGTATTTCAGTTATGTAAGACCTATCTTAGAATATGCAGACGTGATATGGGATAATTGCCCTGATTATATGAAAGACAAACTAGAACAAATTAATTGCGAAGCAGCCCGAATAGTTACAAAGTTGAATAGCATAAATCTGTTTCGTGAATGTGGGCGGGAAACCCTAGAAAAACGGCGAAAAAGTAATAAACTCTTGCTGTTCCACAAAATGTTACATCAAGATATTCCAGCTTATCTCTCGCACATAAAATCAGACCGTTTTTAAGATGTTTACCACTATGAAACGAGAAATTCTAACCATATTGTACCACGTCCAGCCATCACAGCTTTTTATTCTAATTGCTTTCTTCCATCCTCCATTAAATTGTGGAACGAACTCCCCGCGAATATTAAAAGCAATAACTCTGTAAATTGCTTACAATCGTTCCTAAAACCAAAACGTGCAATTCCCTCGTATTTTATGTTAGTAGTAGAATTGGTCAGATCATACACGCGAGAATTCGTACTAAAAGCAGCTCGCTGAAAGAATACCATTTTAAGAAGAATTTGGAGGTTGAGATCCCTCTTGTAAATTAAACAAATCGAGTCTTCCGAACATTTCCTACGTATATGCCCAAATATATAGACGCTTGAGAAATAATGTGTTTTCTAATATGTTTGAAATAATAAACACAAACGACTTACTACACGGTAATCCAGATTTATCAGATATAGACAATGGTCGTAATGTTTTTAACTGTTCAAGACTTTATTATAAAAACGAAAAGATTTGCATTTTAGAATGTTGCCCGTGAATAACTAATTGATTGCTTATAATAATTATACAAGTCCAGAATATAGGCTTGGTCACCTTATATATTTTTGCCAACATTATTAGTATATATTCATGTAAATATAAATAATTAATCCATCTTGTCATTTATAACATAGGTAAAATTTATCAGGAGAGGAATTTGTATATAGTGGCTATTCACTTGTTTTCCGATCCTCTAGTTGAATGTATGTTATTGTTGTAATATTCTCTGAATAAAATATTGTTAACAGTAACCGCCAGAGATATAGAACTGAAATCTTGACCAAAATATAAATCTGTTTAAGGTCTTCTATTGTCATATATTTTTATTGACCCTTCCAAACAATACTCCCGCGAGACATACAATTTGTTGTAAATTGCCGTATCCCACTAACCATAACAAAATAATTGACATTGACACTAAGGAAGACCATAAGGTCAAAATAACCTCGGTAGCTGACTGATTAAGGAAGTTGGTCAGCTGCTAATGAACACTGAGGTTGCGGGATCGATTCTCACTGCGGGCAGGGTATACTCGACTACAATCTTACTTGACAAGGATTGCCAGTTTTCTTGTCGCAGGTCGGAGGTTTTCTCTGGGTACTCCGGCTTTTTTCCCAACAATTGTGGACACAGACAAATTTCTTGCCTGCATTCCGCATCAGTAACGAAAAAAAATTGTGTCATAATCATTACGTAAATAGAATTAAAATGTTTCCATTTAAAATACATAATCCATGGTTAAGAGAAACGGACCTGATCCAAAAACTTTAACTTAGTCACTGGACCGTGAAATTGAAGTCATGGTCAGTTGAAACCTACGAGACGCTCATGTACTAATCATTAGCAATCTATCTACCAAATACTTTCATCCTACCATGCATGATTACAGAGGAACCGAAAAACTTTTAACGTATAGTCGCTGGACCGTGAAATTGAGGTCAAGGTCAGGTGACAGGTGACAGGTGACTGACTGACAAGTACTCATCATAGGCTACGACTGGACTAAATTTAATGGACCTAGGGCTAAGGCTTACAAAGATATGAAGCAAGATGTCCAAGTGTTAACGCCGCCGCCGCCGGATACCCATACATATGTCTCGCCTACAGCGACAATCGTCGCAGGTGAGACAACAGAAACTGGTCGCCATAACATAGACGAAAAATTGCTGAAAGTGGAGTTAAACACAATATTACAAGATGAGAGGTCAAAGTCAAGTCATATATTTGAACTTTTTTTCTATTTTCACTATAAATGCATGAATAATAAATAATGGAAACGTCATAAGGTCAAGGTGCACGGTGCTTAAACCCTCCAAACGTCCTATAATATGACTTTTTTACACTGCTTTTTAATTTTAAGTTATCTGAATAGTTTTGTTTTCCATTTGTTTATTACATTTGTATATAAAATATAAAGAGGATTCAGGTAATAATGTTCTATAATTCGACATTTCTATTTTAAATGCTATCTAATAATTTTTTTATATTTTTTTCATTAATTCAATTTTGTTAATGTCTCCAAAAAATATTATCTTGTGAAGAGGCAAAGCTTCAATGTCATTTAATGCAGGAAATGTTCTTTTAAACAGCATTTAGTGGAAGGACTATTATTCGTTCGGTAGAACAAGTAAACTTAGATTTTGATGTTTGTTTTGTGAGCAGACGTTTTGGGATTATCACATTTTCTTTTGAGTAATCCTTTATTGGCCTTGTACGAGCAGTAGTATTTATATTTTATGTTCTTTTGTTGTTTTTGAAATCGTCATAGATACAAACTTCAATGACAACAAAGTGGCTTTTGTTCTAAGCAGTATTGTCTGTCAAATGTAGAAAACAACAAAATTGGCGTTTTAAAATTAATTCTTTCAAGAAGAACGTGTTAAGAGTACTCTAATTGTTTGATTTTTAATATGCACCAATATTGAAGTCCGCAATAATTATAATTTTGTCTTCAGGTTTTATTTTGCTTAATGTACGATGAATTTGTAATGAATCAGCCTAAGACAGTAATAAAATAGTTGACTACAGTTATGATCTGTCACTTAAACGGAAGTTCTAAGTATTTTATAACTTGATTTTATCAAGCTATCCAAAATATTGATGAATGTTAGATAGAAGCTATCATCGGATAAATCTCTATTAACAAGTTAATACGATCAAATATAATATTATTAATAAGACACCATAACTGCGTATGTTTTTTTCATATTGAAATATAGCACGCTTTGTCTTAAAAATAAAAAAATCGTTTTGTTTACGGGAAGGAAATACATTGAAAATAAATATTATTGGGTTGAATTTACAATATTTCAGTTGTGTTTTGCAAATCTTGGTGTGTAGTTTTAAAGCAAGTTGCGTATTTTATATATAGCTGCGTATATATATATATTTTAAATTTTAGTGAAAATTCAAAAACTCCTCCTCCCAAGTCAGGGGTTCTGAACGCCGACTCAGAAACCCTGACTTGGGAGGATGTAAAAAAATACGCAGCGTTTTTTTTTGGTTTACTTTTTACGGCAGCCAGACGAAACAACGATTTTTAGCATGGCATAAAATTATCATTTATGGTTGACAAAATGTGAATTAAACCAAAATCTTTATTATGGTTCAGTTATAAAACATGTAGGTAGGTAATTAAGACATGTCACATGTAGCAACAGAGACAACACCTGGCACGAACAAAAAAATACTTAGTTGTTTAATTGAATCGAATTGATATAAACCGTCACAAATATTTTATGTATGGAAGCAAAGAAAATATATAGTTTTTTTAGAACTAAAAGCAATACCACTCACGACCTCAGAATACGGGCTCGTCTAGTAAAAAAACTGCAACCAGCGACAATACTAGACTAATCAACTGACTGAATAAATTACAAGTTAGTTGATGCATATGAGGTTGTATTCTTTCTGGTATTGTAGTATGTGCAGATCATGCTAAACAGAATAAACAAGTTAGGTATTATTTTTAAATTATTTAAATTTAAATTATAAAATATATTCAAGATGATTAACATTTGGAGAATGCATTTAACTATTTGAGTTGTCTCCCTTTAAATTGTCGCATCCATGAAAACAAACAAAACAGAAATTGTGAAGATGAAAATAAATAAACATTTAAATCGAAATAATGTGTAAACAATTGATATAACCATAAAACATAAAGTGTTAATAAGTAAACAAATAATATTGTTAGGAAAATACTTGGGCACATATGGACATCTCAAAATTGAAAATACACACATACATTACAGGTAAAAATAGGAGAAAGCGTAGGTAGATTCTAGATCTATTTTTACTTCTCAAGTTTATAAATGGAAAATTAGACCGTTCGAGAAACAGGTAGTGTTTTGCCTTAAAGTTAATACACCTTTGTTCCCTCAAATGTCCTGTATTAGGACTTGCTTAAAAGATGAATATGCAAATTTGCAATCATTTATGCTAAAGTTATAAATAGTTCGCTTGTTTTTGTAGGGAGGAGATGACCGAATACAAGCTGTATTATTTCCCTGCTCGCGGAAGAGCAGAACTTACCCGACTGTTGTTTGTGACAGGTGGTGCAAAATTTGAAGATATACGTATTCCAAGATCGGAATGGCCAGAGAAGAAGAAATGTAAGATCATTTTACTAGTTTAGGAATCTTATTCTAATTGAAATCTTGCACTTGTGCCCACGTTTCTATTTTCATCGCATGAAAACACACAGCCTCTAAAAAAAGGGGGGGTTACAACAGAAAACATTAATTTTATTGAGATTGCTATTATATACACTGTAACAAATATGTCGCTGTAGTAATAGTGCAAAATCTTATAATCAGTAAGATTTAATCAATTTCCCTAAAAGGACTTGAAATACAAGACAATAGACAATAGACAATATTTATTTGCATAAACACATTTACATTAAATGGTTATGGCACAAAGAATAAGCAAAAATGTCAATAACAGTTTGTAATTACAAACATAGCAATATTAACATGGCGTGACAGCGGTGCTAATTTATTTATTATACTTTTAATTGTGTTTTCTCATCTGCCAGCATTCTTGTATAAATTTAATAAACGTTTTAATAATTGGGTAGGATGATAAATGATTTTTTACCCCTGCAGATTAAAAATGTTAACTGTGTTCAGTTTATATTATCAAAGATAAATTAAGTTAAAAACATAATACTTCTAAGTTTAATCAAGAATAACAGTTTGTATGCATCTTATTGTTAAATATATGCCATTCTGACTGGGAAATTATACTGATATACTAGTAGAGAATAATAATAAAATCTACGAATAGAAACTTTAAGAACGAGCCGTGCACTAGTTGTAATATATCATTAACTCCCTTTAAGCATCATTTCCTGGTAAGTCTAGCTTTATATTAATATACGTGTTACTATGTTACAGCTTTCCCAAATGGAAAACTGCCGCTGTTGGAAGTCAATGGACAAAGAATTACACAAAGTCTGGCCATTGCCAGATATATCGCACGAACATTTGGTAACAGTTGTATTTAGGTTTTCTTTTTAAGTATTTTCCACCAACGAACGTTGGGGGACATATAAATTATCGGTCTGTTCGATCGTCCGTTCGCCTTAACTAGGATTTGGCTCTGAAGCTTTTTAAGGAAGATGATTTTACATCTTCATGAAACTTAATACATAGTTGGAACATGATGAGTTCGCTTTGCGGGAAAATTTCTGTAGGACTATGCCAATGATTTCACGGTTGAGTGAACTTAGAAATAAGGGTGATTACCAATATGTGCCAAGCGGGACATCAGTGTCGCCGAGACACATTTAAAAATATTAGGAGGGGACATAAGTTGGCAACTAGTTCATTATAAAGTTATATAGATATTTTTGCCACTTTCATAGCAGTTTTTTAGCTGATCAGTGATAGAAAAGAAGCACCAGAACTTCCTCAAGTAAAGGTTGTAGTCGAGCAAACCTTGTCCAAAAGCTCGATTCCACAGCCCTAGTGCTGAAAAGCAGATGATAACTTTGTCTGACTTCTTAGACAATTCAGTCACCTAACTTTTTATACAAGACAAACGTGACGTGAGATGGCTGTGTCGATCAGTTTTTAAGAACTTACATAAAGAAGTTGCATCTGAATTTGATTTTTTGTAGCAAATTCTCGACGCATTATGCGTGCGTGGATTCATGTGCTTTACAATAGAAGTCTTGTTGTACATTTTTTTTCCTACAGGCCTGGCTGGAAAATCTGATATGGATAGCGCTTTGGTTGATCAAATAGTGTATACAGTAAATGATTTGTTAGAAGAATACTTCAAATATTATAGTCAGAAAGACCCGGAGAAAAAGGTTAGAAAAAGTTTTAAGTTTTGCGTTAATCTTGTTTTGGGGAAAGAAGTACAGGTTTTCACACACGTTCTTTATAACAAAAACTGTTTCTACTCAAGTTTACCCTCTTACTGGTAATAATAACTTATTATATTCATACGTAAAATAGTAAAATAAACTCTATGATGTTACAATGCATGTGTTATTGCGTTGATCTATGTTCTGGTTTCTTTGTGTGCTTTGTCTGACCAATGGTTGAAGCCGGAAGTCAAATACCGGTACTGTACTGTAGCTCTCATTTAGAACGGTGCATACACGTTAAGAAACACTGATGACAAGAATAAGGAAAGAAAACAAGAAACAAAGGCTCAAATATAGCTTGTGATTGTTCTTCAGGAAGACAGTCGATTTTACCCTTCACAGGATGGGGAAGTATGATAAACATTGCTTGACTTTTATGTAGAGCCTTTTCTGATGACTATTTTTCTGTTCAATTTTACTTTATTAGTTTTTTGGGTTAAGACACAAATGCAAAAATCGGAAAAATAACCATTATAGAGAAAAGAGTTGAAGAGTCGATTGAGAATTTGGGTTACGTGCGAATTAATGTAAATCTTGGCTTGTTGATTTTTTACAGTTTCTCTGTATTGATAATAGGTTTTAAAAAAATAAGGAAAAAAAGACAAATATAAAATTGGTGATTTAAGATCCAACTAGTTTTGCTGTTAACCGTTTTTCTCCACTTATTATACTTTAAAAGAAAACCTTATAATGAAGCGGCGATCTGTAGATCCAGGCATAGATTTCAATATGTCACAAAATCCCAACAGCGTGTAAAAATAAGTCATTGAAGGAGAATAACTCGTATTTACGTGCTGATTGACAATTTTGATCATATTGATGTGGCGGGCTGGTCATTTCGCAATTCACAGTTTCTGTCAATCTGTTACAGTTTGTAAGATTTATGGCAACATTCATCCTCACAAGTCAGGGTTCGTGGAAACATGTGGACACAGAAACCCTGATTTGTGAGGTTGGGCAACATTGAACATGGGCAGTTTCAGAAATCTTCATTAAAAGGCAAAACACTAACAGAATATCAAATTAATTGCAAAATCAATTTTACCCATGTAAACGTTTCAACAAGAGTTGGGGTCAAAATATATATTTTTGCGTTAGACTCATTTGCTCACTTCGTTCACAACAAATTTTATTTTTCGTTTCCTGGCTATATTACACCAAAAATAATATGCGATCAAAATCCTATGATCGTATCGTCAGGAACCAACTGCGGCTTAATCGTTTACCTAGTCGCGTGTATATGTTCAAACCCCTCTTGGTAAACGATCATTAACTGAGGTAAACAATTTAGTTACTTATCATGGTAATGATTGTAAACAAAATTTTATATAATGTTAGGAAGAGATGCTAAAAAGCCTTATGACCGATTATGTTCCAAATAAGCTGGCGACATTGGAAGAATGGCTGAAACAGAACAAAGAAGGAGATGGATTCTTTGTTGGGTCATCGGTTGGTATGATTATGATGATTTTTCTTAAATTTTGTATTCTTACTATGCAATACACCATGTCAAAGTTCTTTGATGTCTTCTGTTTAAGAACGCATATTTACGACATTAGCATTCATAACGACACTTTCCATTGGTTGATTAACCAGTTGCTTAACATATAAAGAGCAACACTTCAGCATTGTTTAGAACGATGTACTGTTACTTCCTAAAATAAATATTATTTATTATCCATGTTAGTACTATTTTTACTGTCTGCTGTTTGCCGCGATTGCTGGTTTTTAGACACATACCCAGGTATTGTTTTTATACGTTTTTTTTATTTTGTACTCAAATAAATTATCATGTTTTGCGGAAGACTATACAAATGAAAAATATAGACGATTTAATCTCTTATTCAGATAACAATGGCTGACTTGGCTGTTTATGAAGATCTCACAAGCGTCTTGCAGATTGACACAAATTTATTAGACAAATACCCGAAATTAACAGCACATCGTCAACGGATAGCAGGATCGCCACGAATTAAAGAATACTTGGCAAGAAGAGAATGTACTGAAGTTTAAAATAGAAGGAGTGTGTGGAAACTTGTATCAATTAAACAATTTATATACAGAAATAAAATATAGTTACACTGAGTGAGTGAATAAGATTTAATGCCAAGTCACCAAACACCAAAATGGGTTTTAGGGGAAACAAAATACGTTAGTGCAAGGTTTCGATATGTCCTCCTCCCTGATATATATCACAATAGTTAACATTTCTCCCACTGTGCTCGATTGTCATACACTAAAAGGTTTAGATATTTTAGTTTCTTTAAGATTTAAAAGAACTTGGATGTTCTATTTAAAATTATATTTTGTTTGGAAGCAGTACAAGATTTAGTTTCTTACACTATCCCAAACATAAACAAGCGGTTCTGTATTTGACTTATAGTATCCGTAATCAGTGTGGCAGAGGTGATATTGCAATCGGAGAGAGGGGTAAGAATATATTTTTTTGCGTTAGACTGCAAGTATAAGACTACAAGTAAACAATTAGGCGAAATTTAAAAACTTTTAATGGCATCTTTGTAAGATGAATTACAAGTATCTCACTGTCAACTGTACTTTATATTTATAACGCTTATTTATTTGTTTGCTTTTTAAAATTTCATCCAATCAGATTTGTTTTGTCACATATGGACTAATTTTGCCCCCTCCCGATATTTCAAGGATTTCTTAAGCCTAAGTCAAGACCCAATTTCCGTCCTGATAACAGAGTACGTTAACTTTTCAAGTTTTCAAGACAAAACAACATGAACAAGGGTAAAGTGCTTCACAGACATCTGATCCTTCATTTATTGTTCGCTATGCTCATTTAAATATGTGTCTAGGACATCTAGGTTTAAGTGCACATTAGTATTTATGCGATATGTTCGTACAAATAAATTAAGAATGGCAATATCAATGGCCGTTTGAAAGAGCTTTACTTTTAACTTGACGTCATATTCACTTATATACTGCCAATACGCCGATTTAAGTTTTTTTTCACTGACATAGGTCCGACTTGGCCGATTGGGCGTTACCTTTCACTGTCAGAGGGCCGATTTCGGGCCGATATTAAATAAATATGTTAGAGTAGTACTTATAGTTAAAATAAATTATTTGATTGTATTTCTGTGTATTTCAGTTTGGCAAGTTTTGAGCTTGATAGCCCGAAAAATGACGCCAAGCCGGGTAGTTGAAGAGCATTGTTTTGTTTGGATGTGCGAGCGTTCCCTCTGATTCAGGGCTTTTTTGAAGTATACAAAGTGTTTATAACATGCCAAATGGTAATGCAGAGCAAATGGCCCATTTTTATGACTCCGGCTTCCTCCCCCAATAAAAAGTGGACGCCATGATATAGCTGAAAAAAAAATTGCTGAAAATTTCTCCAAACACGTTACGCATTAGTGTCCGCGGTCAGGCTTTCCGTATTATGACCTGACAGCCCCGAACACAGAGGCTTAATTTGTAAATACGACGTTTATTTATTTGTTTGAATGTTGTTTAACTCAACTTTCTGCAATTTTTTAGCTATATCATGGCGTACAGTTTTTATTGGGGGGTTAAGCCGGAGTATCCGGATAAACTCCCCGACCTTTTGTAGGAAATATGGCAATTCTTGTCAATAAGGATTGGGTGAATACGACGTAAAGTTTCCGAGAACGCGTCGTAAAAGACGCGGAAATGGCCCTTAAAGACAATATGCGGAATAACGGAAGCTTCGTGAATAAGGTTCCTACTTTGAAATAGTGGATATTTATGTAGTTTTGACACCGCATTAGCTGACGCTTCAGCGTTAAAGATGAATAGCGTAATAATTATAACCACATAACGTAATGATAAAGTAGAACGAATCGTAGCCTCGCGGTTTTTGTTTCTTTGTATTTTATGGGGGGGGGGGGGGGGGCCGAGTTAATCCGACAAATCACAAAATTAACTTCGGATTATAACGGCAGTAAAATTCGTCCTAATGATAAACCACCAATGAAGCAGAGATTTTAAACGTAAAGATAAAATCAAATAACCTAACGTCAAATCCACATAACGTCAGTATAACGCATAACATAAGACAGTTTTTGCGTTACATACTTTAATGTAAGTACTATTTAACATAAAAAAAATTTTTGCTGTACAGTTAAAGCCTTTAAAATTTGCTGTACAGTTAAAGCCTTTAAAATTTGCTGTATAGTTAAAGCCTTTAAACTTTGCTGTATAGTTAAATCCTTTAAACTTTTTCTTATTCTTTAAAAAAAAGAAAAAAAAAAACAAATAAATGTGTCTTGTCAATACTGATGTCCCGTTTTGCACATTTTGGTTAACACCCTCCCTTTTTTCTAAGTTAACTCAAGTGTGAAATCGTGCCAGTAAAAAGATCGCTTACGAACGGACCGAAAATCTATCTCCCCAACTTTCGCTGGCGGGACATAAAAACTCAAGATAAGCTATCAAACAAGTCTTCAATATTTGATTAACGTTAAAGTATTTCATTGCATATATAGTATCCATTCAATGATTGTCCTGTCATAAACAAATATGAAGAAGTATAACAGTATATTTATTAGTCACGAAAAGTCTTCCTACAACTTTAAACGATGTCTTAATCATATGGAATATTGCACATTACTTATAATGAAGGAAAATAGATACAAACAATTTAAAGATGCCAAACAATAAATATGTGTATTTGAAATAGTGTCAAACATTGTCAGCACGTGAATGTTTTGGAACATCGTACAAGTCGCTTGCTGCTTCTGTATTTCCTGTAAATGTCTTTGGCACATCATAATCCGGAGTCTCGTCATCATCTGTATTTATAGGAACTTTTTTCACAAGTCTGTGTTGTGGAGGAGGTACGTCGTAGTCTTCTGATTGTGGTCTGCTTTTTGCAGGAGGTACGTCATAGTCTTTTGTTTCCGAGTTTCTGTCTGGTGGAATTATATTTTCATTCTGTACATTTACATAATCGTTGTCCGATTCTGAACTTGATCTTATCTTAAGATGAGCTGCACTAGAATTCCGATCAGCAATACCCTGATCACGATGGGCATTTATATGTAGTTGTCTTTCTTCGTCATTGTGAGAGTAAGTAGGGTTTTCAAACGAATTTCTGATTCCTTTATCTATATCGACTGTACTTTCTAGTGCTGCAGAAGAATCTTTCTCCTGAGGACAACATCTGAAAAAGTAAACTGTGCTAATAACCGAGGTATCAATACAGACGCGACAGATATATACTATGATTGATTGATTTGATATTTTCTCTATGTCCGACCAAGGGCATTAAGTTGTCGGTGTAGGACGTAAAAAACTGCCCAAGTCAAGTATTTTCTCTATGTCCAGTATTTCAGCTATATTCAGGACGAGAACAAGTTAACAAATATTTAATCGTTTTGGGATTTGGACTAAAGGACAAATAATTTCGCATACCACTGAAACAAGTATACGGTATGGGTAGGGCCGGTAAATTTATTGCCTTTTGTAGCGGCTACAACGAGCTTACTCTAATTGACATCTACAAAAGAGTCTTTATCGTGCTTGAAGCTTGGCACTTCCCAAACCCACTGCGATTCGCGGTCAGGTTTTTCGTATTTCCTGAAAGCCCTTTAGTCTTTCCTTGCAATCCCACCATCCGCCACCTGGGAACGCGCTGAGCTGATATGTGGGTCCCTCACAGTATGATCCCAACCAAAGCTGTATACAACAATAGACAGGTTTTTTCAATTATCCCCCTTAGTTAAGATAGCCGCCGCTGAAGATCGTCGTTATCGCGGCCGCCATTACATTCATGAAAGATGATTTCTCAGTGGGATATACATGTTTACAAATAATGTATATATTAATTAAATTACCATAAAGTCTCCACAGCAGGTGACTTTCATTTGCATACTAATTAAAAGGATAAAAATAATTATTTATTTATGTGTTTTTTCTCCATTTTTAATCTGTCTTATGCACTTGTAGTGCAACTTGTATTCCAAATTTTCCGTCATGCTAGACGTACTGTGTTACACACATATTACAATTATTGTTGTTTTCAACCAATTACGTTGAAATATTTAAAATGAAATGCAGTAATAATAAAAAAAAACATAGACATTCAACAATATTTAATCATCCACATCTACATCTCTTATCAAGTCACCACGTAAATTGACTATTTAAAAACAAATTACTAAAATGTCGTCGAAATGTTTTAAAGAAGAAACGAGCACTGTTACACTAAATTTTTTATAAACTTTCGGTGTTCTTATAGATCTATTTACATGTATCATAAAATGGGCGATTCGATGACATCTTCGAAAGTTGTGGTTTTCATTTAGTAAATATCATAAAATGGGCGATTCGATGACATCTTCGAAAGTTGTGGTTTAGTAAATGAAGGAATATTTAGCTTAACTAAGCGAGGGAAAAGTAAATCGTCAATTGTAAGCCTCCTATTTGCCATGACCTCGTCGCCGGGTAGTAGGTAATCTAAAACTCACTCTTTTCAACAATAAATTTTCATTTTCCCGTCCCTTGAATACTATATATGGAAACTCTGTCCATGGGTACTATTATTACAAGATATTTTTGCTGTAATGTGCGATTTGTAGTTGCTAAACGTTTCGCCTCTAGTTTTCAAGTTGGAAGGTCTTGGAATAAATGTTTCAACACAATCTATGATAACAAAAATACTGGGATAATTCTCCCTTCATGATTCAGGGCAACAAAATCGAATTGTAACCATGAAACTAAGTTTGTCAATTTCTGTGCAAGTACAGATGTATCCAATAATTGAAGATTTTACTAGCTAAATACCATACCTACGGGATAAATCATAAAACAACAAGTTTGGTCTTAGTCGCATCAAAACTAAATATATTTAATCAGCTAGACATCCATCTGAAACGAATGTCATAGACTCTGTTAATGTAAAAAATAAATCCTTTGTCACCCCTGTGAACACGAGCCAGTCACTGTCCGTTTGTATGCTGCCAAGTGCAGCCAATGTTCCCGTTTCTGTTTTAACCTAAGCTATTTTTTCGGCCGTAAGTGTGATATTTGTCTACGGACAAACAACATGTTTTTTGTTGATTTAAACAAACTGTACTCGGGTAGACTCGCGTACGTTTTCTGTGCAAGTAGATGCATTTATTTCGAAATCTTTTTTTTATGTCCGTTTCCATAGAGGAACATGCTTCATCATCTAATCTACGTCTTTTGCGCGGCATTTTCTCGAAGTTTGCGTCGGGGGCGCCGTCTAAGAAACCCACAAATACTGTTTTCGGAAGAGTTCTTTTTCTGTTTAATGCCTTTGTCCAATGAAGTCTGTTTTCATCGCTTCGGGCATGATATGTAATTTGTATGGAACCAAACAAGTACAGTCTTCATGTTTTTAGTCTGCGAATCCGCCGTCCAAAACTTTTTAGACTTTTCTGGTCCCACGCTGCCAAAAAAGTCTAAAAAAAAGCGTTGGACGGCAGAGGATTCTCTGACTTCATGTTTTTGTCCATATAAATTACACAACGATAGCTTCCATTCGTTTAATTTATGGCGATTATTTGTACAACTATTAACGACACAAAATCCACCATCACCATTACTTTCCTTGTAATTTCCTAAATTAGACATTTTAAAAACAAAAATATATAAATATATGATATACTTTTACTTATGTTTGTTATTGATAATCAATATAGCACGAGCAATTTATTCATGAATACTATGGCTGACGCACCACGTGACTCATTAATGGCAGCGCACATGCAGCGAGAGATAAGCGATTGATAAACCCGTCTATACCGCTGGTTTAATCACTTCGAATCGTCTCTAGTTTTATCCTCCAATCAATACATGTTGGCTTTATATTAAAGGTGTAACAATAAACTTCATAGCTAGGGGTCCTCTAACTGTCCGCTTATATAAAGTTGTGGTAAAATGGATTAATCTTAGAATCTTAAAATTTTAAGATGAAAAACAATAAAACATCCATTTTATTTATACGGAATGACTGGAATACGCTACAGCCTGGCTGTAAATAATTCAATACTTTCCAAATAAATCCATGTTGCATCCATCGGTTGCGACTAGTCAAGTAGTTCATTGTTGTTAAGGGGAACATCAAATACACCGGGTAGCTTTGAATTACTCACATGGGTAGATAACTCAGAAAACGGTAGAGTAAATAACTTTTAAGGTGTCATCTTTGTTATAAAGTCTTGTTTATATTATGGTTCAGAACATGAGAGGTAAAATTAGGTGTTTGAGCTATTTAATGTCTGGTCTTTCAGCACATTTAAATAATATGTTATTTGCTGGTCATATATATAAAACAAGACAAGATGTGAGAAGGTTTTTGGAGGAGAGGGCAATTAAGACTACAAAATAAATTATATAGAAAAATCCGGAATTGTCACCGAAATATATATATGCATATAATTATCTGTTTAAAACAGTTTGAGAGGCAGACACTAACAATGAACGAACAAAACTTAAAAGGCATAAATAAAACCAGGTGCTCTGAAAGGTTAATTGTTTCCTGCATTGTATTTGACACCGGGGTTTTCTATGAGCCTTGTATATGCATTAAGTCAAAGGACAGATTTCGAGATACAGAAAGACACAATTGTTAAAGCTAAATTATGGTATGCTTAAGGTAACATTTACCCTGTATGTATCAACAAGCACCTGATGTATACTATACTATTTAAGGGGGCATAATTTTGTCCAAATGAGGATTTTATTGATTAACCCAAGTAATTAATCTTTCTGTTGTTGTCATGACAATGTTCATTGGCGGGTGGTGTGTATGTAGCTGCTGTAGTTGGCCGAATTTTATTATATTGCTTAAATATGAATTGTGATGTTTGTAAACTCACCGATTCTTTATCGATTGCAATATAGAGGAAACCACGAGAAAAGTTATGGCTAGTGCAAACAGTGCTACCCCAACAAATATTCCTGTTGGTTCTGATTCAAAATATGCTTTATAATCCGTGAAATCACCAGTTCTGCCTACAAATAAACAAGATCAATCAGTGATTAAAATAAGTTCGTGTTTGTATTTTATCTTCTTCCATTAAGAAGTGCGTAGAAGCATATTTAAAGGGTGTTTTTACAAGCAAATCGTGTTCTTGACTGCTGTTACATTTTTGTAACTTTGTGCGAAGCTATGTTTTTCATAAAATCGCACTTGAATATCAAATTCTTTTAATCTTTAAAAATACATTTTACACGTATGTACAGTAATTCATTCTCTTTTTCAAATTGATGCTTCTTTTTACGACTCAATAATTTATTGTAATTTCTGTAAATGTTATTAGATCTAAAAGCGTTAAATATGGTGTCAGACCGTAATGCAGGCATCGTACATACACATTTGTTACACAAAATATTGTACATCATTATTATACAGTTAATGCCTTTGATATAGGTCGCTATCAAGATTTATCAGCCAGAAAAAATGTAATATTCACCAAGCCCCAAAGTTTATATTGAAAACATATTGCTAACAGACGGATGTTTTGCCTTTTTTCTGATGCTGATAACCTAGATGCTCTTGTTGCATCATCTACCGATATTCTTCTCAAATCAGCTGCTGAGACTATTCCAAAAAAATAAATTGTTTTAGGTAAATCGGATCCTCCATGGAAGAATCACGTTGTCTGCCGTTTAATATGTAAAGGATTATGCAAACGGCAAAAAAATCCAATTTACCTCAAAAATGGACTGCTTTAGACGATCTTGAAATCAAACAGTCAACGTAATCAGAGAGCAAAAACAAGATTACCGTGATGGTTTGATTGAGAGGTTCCGGTCCCACACGTTAGA
This sequence comes from Limnoperna fortunei, assembly GCA_944474755.1. Taxonomy (NCBI): domain Eukaryota; kingdom Metazoa; phylum Mollusca; class Bivalvia; order Mytilida; family Modiolidae; genus Limnoperna; species Limnoperna fortunei. The sequence continues at coordinate 89,327,863 of OX104111.1, forward strand.
CTTAAGGAAATGGTGGGCGTAAGCTTCTTGATTTGTTGGTTTTAAATCTAGAGACTCATTTATTCGCTTCCCAGTCAAATATTAACGACGACAACTTGACACTATATTTTAAAATCAAGATGGTGTTAAAGGTATTCTTCAGATTCTAAACAGAGCAGCCCAGAGCGTCCCCGGGTGGCGAATAGGGGAGACCCTCTCGTTGGGGGGGGGGGGTTGTCAGGTCATAATACAGAAAGCCTGACCGTAGTGGGTAATGTGTTTGGAGAGTGCCACGCTCCTTGCACGATAAAGACCTCTTTTGTAGATTTCGAAAAAGATTAGGCTCCTTGCAGCCGCTACAAAAAGGCTAAATTTTCCGCCCCTACCCAAATCTCCATACCTTTCCAATGGCAGTCAAATTTGTTTTCCCTGTGACCCATCCCACCCCTAGTTTCCGTTGATTTATTGTTTGTTCACTTGTTCCCGTCCTGAATATAGCTGAAATACTGCTCTCTGGACGTAAAGCAGACATCCAATCAATCAATCAATCAATCAATTCTAAATGTAACCAATGCCTATGCATCTAATGGTATTAGTCCTAGGTTATTGAAAAGGGGCTACGACATACTAGATAAGCCACTCTGCATTATTTTTAATCTAAGATTATCCAGTATGTATTTTCCTTGCCAATGTAAAGAGGATTATGTTTTCAAGTAGAAGTATAGAAGTGTATTGGTAATTATCGTCCTATATCTTCACTGAGTGTCCAAGTAAAGTTTTTGAACGGTGTGTTACTATGGAATTTATCAGACATCTACAGTCTGAACACCAGTCTGGTTTTACCCTAAAAAATTCCAAAGTCAATCAACATTTATATTTGGCTTATACATTCACTTGTGCACTAGAACAGGGGAAAGATATACGAATAGTTTTCTTCAATATTAGCAAAGCTTCTGATCGTGTTAGGCATAGGGGATTGATTTATAAATTACAAAAATGGTATAACTGGGAGATGATTATCATGGTTAAAAAGCTATTTGGCTGATCCCAAACAAAGGGTTGTGCTAAATGGGTAGGAGTCCTGGGTGTCTATAAAATACTGGTGTTCCACAAGAATCTATCCTAGGTCTAGGTTATTTTTGGTATTTATTAATGATCCCGTTTATGAAGAAAAATGTAACATAAAACTGTTTGCAGATGATACTACTTTCCATACTTGAACATGCGGATATAATTTGGGACAACTGTGCCGAGTACTCGAATCTTTGCGACAGTGCGTATTTTTACGGCACCTCAAAATTGATCGGTGTGAAAATTCTTATACCAGAGTAGGCATGGGAGACCTAAAGAGACTAGGCGTAATTTTACTGATGTTAGTTTTGTGATTTGTCGGATTAACAGCAGAATTTAGTCTCATATTACTCGTAATGTGGCATATAAAAAATTCTAAATTCGATCTATTTATACAAAATTCAAACATAATATACATCTCCATTACAATATTAAATCTTCAGACATTGCGAAACTAACGGAAAACTATCTTTATTGAAGAAATTTCTTTTTTCGTCTTTGAAAATGAACGTGGAAAATGCAAATTTGATCATTTCCGTAGATGGATAATGAGACCTAATTTTAGTAAAATCGTGCTATTTGCATACTGTTCAACAACCATTCCGTAGTAAGAATCCAGTAATTTACAAACGACACCTTCCCAAGATGCAACACACACTTTTCGAGGTTCTCAATGTTTTCATTTAGTAAAGGTAATAATTATTCATAAGCGTAGCATCCAGAAAAATAGTGGTACGGTCGTTTAAAATAGTGATTAAGGTTCGACAACTCGTTTACCGTGAATGTTTGTTTTCCATATGTGCTATTATTTGTCACTTTCCAAATTACACTGGAGATCGTAACGATTGCTGTTTCATATTGAAAATTATTTGAAAAATAGATATATGTTGAACGTTAGACAAATTAAAGACTATATGTTATGAAATTCTGTCATTTTTTATTTCAATTTACCAAAAAACTGGTGCGATTTTCCGTACCAGAAATTTAAAGGGTACGGTCGGAACCGTACCGCTTGCAACTCCTATTTTCATCACTTATTAATAATGATCGATTTTTAACACGAAAAAATGGTGATATCGTCGAAAGATATCAAACAGACCATGGCTGATGACGTATGCATCTAGTTTTAGAGATCAAAATGCCAGGAGTGATTTACTCCCACTCTGCTACATTACGATTAATGGGACTAAATTCGTACCATCGCCAAAAAAAAACGCGAGTACGAATTTTTGATCTATTATGAGACCGACGGACAAATCACAAGCCGATCGTATATCATAAGAAGAGTTAATAATGTTCCCGTGTATCTTTCAAACTTGATTTTTGCTTCTTACCCGTATTCATACATGTCAAATTCGCCATGCTAGTAATTTTTTTAACGTAAATTCTCGAACTAGCTTCTATCACAACGGTTTTCTTCTCTCATGCACTCACTTGAGCTCGCAACACATTTTATTTATCTGCCCCATATACCATACCGAGAAACGCGTCTATAGGTTGCGGATAGGGGAGACTCTCTCGTTGGGGGTTGTCAGGTCATAACACGGAAGGCCTGGCCGCATACCACAGTGGGCAACGTGTTTGGAGAGTGTCACGCTTTTCGCACGATAAATACCCCTGTGTCCCATCCAACCCGTTGATTTATTGTTTGTTAACTACTTGTTGTCCTAAATATAGCTGAAATACTGCTTACTGGACGTAAAGCAAACATCCAATCAATCAATCAATCAATCAATAAACCATACTCGGAGAAAAATATGTTAGATTCTTTGTCATATGATCCCGTTATTATAAGCTACTGTATGGAGACGACTCTATGTCTGATAACGAAAACTGTTAAGCTAAAGAATTTAGCTTGAACCCAAACAGATTTAACTGATATTTAAAAAAAAACTTTTCTAAATGCCGCTTTTTCTCGTTAATATTAATTTATTTTTTTAAATTCATTAATTAATTAGCTTATCTTTTTTTCATTTTTTATGTGTGGTCTTATTTAATTAATAAGACCTTATTTAATTAAACATAAAAAACAACCAATCAATCAATCTTAGAAAAAATGTTTAATTAGAAAATGTAAGTATCGGACATAAAATGGCTTCTGCCACAAAGGAACAGAATTTCAGACAAATGTGTTGACTTACACGTTCTAAAATATCCAAAACGTACTCTTTTACTTTATCTTTCTAAGTTTAGAGTCACTTTATCAACAGTACAAGGATGTAGTTTGTGAACTAAGAAAATAATTTTTTTTCACGTAGTACACACCAGCTTCCGTGTTAGCATAGAAGTCGTGTTTAACATCTTAACTGAAGGAAGTCGTGTTATGCATGAAACTTATTGATTGTAACAGGGATAAAGATGTTTTTTAGATAAGATCAATGCAATTAAGATACTGAGCACATCATATTTTTTGTCATATGCAATATGCAAATACTAAGTAAGAATATTAGGGACATGAAGAAAAAATCTTGCCATTGCGAGTTACTTACAAACTAGGGCGAGTTACTTATCTCGCCAGGGATAGCTACTAATCTCGCAACAGCGAGTTACTATCTATTCTTGGTAAGATATTCCATATTGCATATTCAAATATCTTGCCGCATTTCTATCTGGTTTAAACAGTTTGATTAGTACTTAAAAGTAAAATCTAATTACTTATTAAATTAAGTTGATATAACAAACAAAGTTGGTCATGACTGTTTTTTATTGTCTGTGTGTCCGGGTCGAAACAAATGATGTTTCCTTGGTCCAAACTACATGAAACATTAAATAGTGACTGACCATCATGTTTTACCTACTCTATAAATATATGTTATATTCCGGTCATTTGAGTCCTTTTAGAGTTATGACCATTTGGACTTAGAAATTTGACCCGAATACTCATGAAAATTGGTATAATGTATGAATAACTTTTTTATGTAGATATGCGTGAAGATAGAATGTTTGTCAATTTAGTTACCTGGGTTATGGCCTTTTGGAAAATGTTTACTCTATCCAGTACGGACCTTGTTATTACGACTCCTCTGTCATAAGTTGTTTGATACACATGAAAACATGCATGACGATGGGATGTTCCTTTCCACTTAGTTTTACACTGCCTTAACTTGCCGTGGTGAGAAAGGTAACTAGCCACTTCGAGGTTTTTGTCCCGCCATTGCTTGATAAGTAACTCACCGTGACCTATTAGTTTATTTTCAAATGTTCATTTATTTTTATTCGCCCTTCTATGGTATTCAAATGTCCGTACGGTCGCGCTGTCTGTCCGTCTCTTCGTCGTCCACGTGTCGTATTTTGAAATGCCTTTAATAATTTTCTTAAAACTGCGCAGTTGCAACATGATTAAAGAACAATTGAAAGTGTGTATAGTATATGATAGTGAAAAGAATGCCTTATCTCTTGGTAGAACGCGAGGAACTAACGTTTTTGAATGGCGTTCTACAAGGTACAAAGTTTTTCACAACGTGTTCTACGAACCTATTGACAAATGTTTCCTTGCTTACAATTTCCTGATGTATCATAAATATTGGTATCAAAGTACAATTGGTGCTATTATGTTCAATTGTAATATTTTTGGAATTTTTCAGTGACTTTGATATGTCAAAACAGCACCTGGAACAGTTCAAATTGGTATATTACATGAAAGGTATTGTATAGCCAAACTTTCACTTGGAAATTTATAACCGGACATTTATATGGTTCAATGTAAATTGTTGAATTAACTGTTCTAAATTTTAACGTAAACTAAAATAAGAGGTTTAAAACCAACTATATTATAGTCATAGGGGTGACAAGAACAAAAGTGACTAAACAAAAATGTCTATAAATCCCCGTACCTCGATAACATGTAATCATTACTGAAGTATTTAACGAGACCATCTTTGTTATGTACAGAACAAGATATGCAAGGCGATGAATATATTAACACAGAGTAAAACCTACAGTATGAGACTGAAACAGCAGGTTTCTTCTTGTAGTAGCTATTATGTTATTGTAAATCTGTGCAACAGACATTAAAATCGATCTCTGGATAATATTACAGCTATAATCAGGACAAGACACTAAATAAACTGAGCAAATACGCAAATCGTGATAAGAACAGAAATGTGGGTGTTTAACAACTATAATGCGCATGTGCCTAAAGTGTTTTTGGAGCAAAGGGGATATAGTGGCATACTCTTAAAAAGTTACTAACTATGGTCCCCGCCAGGTTCTTGGAAGTTAAACCTACTACCCCCTCCATCTGCCACTCGACATTTGAATGTTCGCGCAATTTTATGTCAAAAGCCTACATTAAAATGTCGATCAAATTAAAGAAACTGATAAAAATGAAAACAAAACACACACAAATAGAAATTTATACGTTATAATAAAGTAAATTGTTTTAAGCTGTTGACATTTGTCTTCTCGAGTGGCTATATAAGTGTGTTAGCGTGTCGGCTCTCTCGCTTGTGACCTTTGTATAGATACGAAGTTGACCTTTTATCTCGCAATTTGATACAAATGACTTCTGCCAGTTCTTCTAATTTTCTTCGGTCGCAGTTTAAATTAAAATAGAAAATTAAATCTTAAAACAAATAATTATAATAATAAATAATCTTACCCATAATTACGGTTCATCCCCACTTTACTTTCAAACTGTAAACATACATCCGGATTATTTATATATACGTTCAAAACGGATATTACTAAGCATTCCCAATTAATTTTGTCTGCTAATGTTAAAACACATGTATTTGAATACATTAAAAAAGTGAAGACACCCGATATTTTAAAAAATAGCAAATTTTGCAAGTTTATTGTATTGTGTATTATGCAAGACCAGCTAGTCCACTTGTCCGAATTGACTTGTTTGTAATCGGGGGGGGGGGAGGCTCGGTGGTCGAGTGGTTAAGGTAGTTCGTCTACTATTGATCACATGGTTTGTCGGCACTGAGATTGCGGATTCGATTCTCACTGCAGGCAGTGTGTACCCAACTCCAATCTTACTTGACATGGATTGCCATTTTGCCTACCGCTGGTCGAGGGTTTCATATGCAACTATTACTGTCATAATTAGGTTCGATAACTCTGTTTATCAATGAACGACTGTATCATTAACACCAAAATTTAATAATATATCAAATTGCTGTTTTTATTAATAAAATTATTTTATGTTTTTAAACATTATGTTTAATATTTGCCAATTTTTTCTATTTTTTATACATACTTTTATATTTTTTATCATTTATGGAGTTCCTCGTTTATTGTTGTATCTCGTGGCATCATTATTTTTTTTATACTCAAAAACGACTACTTTAGTTCATAATTTAATAAAATTATTAAGAAAGTATGGTTACCTAATAAATCTTTGTGACCGATGTGTTATTTAGAACACCTTTAATGTATTGAAATTTAACCTATGCTGTGTCTTCCTGATTAAGCTTGTACTGCCATAAACATGTATTCTCTGTACAAGATGTTTATTGAACAGCTTATTCCTTAAAACTTGAATTTTGACTACCTTTATGACTGAGAAAAATGCGTCAAAAATGGGGATATTTTTGTAATTATCTTTTACATAAATACTTTATAAATGTTTATCACAAAGATCATTACCACATTTTCAATTCAAGACAATGCAATTGCAGTTAGTTTTTTCTAAAGACAGTATTTTGTTTGTCAAATACTCTCAAAGTTTTTAAATTTAATTATTAAATTAAATTAACATCTAAATTTAACATGTTACTAATTTCTGAGATATAATTAAACCATAAAAATACCACACATGTCACACATCTCTGTCCATTGTCTGAACCACGTGGTCTGCACTCGCCTTGTTAAAAATTGTAAAATAAGCTAATTTCAAATGAAATGGAAAGTATTAAGATAAAAAATTAAAGTGTTATAAATGTGAAAATTAAATACATCAATATGTCTTCTATTTGTATTTATGGGCAAAACTATGTTTATACGAACTTTATTTATGCAATTTACGTCAGAAGTTGAGCACATTTGACAATTTCTCATTGAAACAATGTAACCAGAAGGCAGAAAATAAGGCTTTTTTTCAAACAAAATGGGAAGTATTTTGCAAGTAATTTAAACTGATACACTTTATATCATTCGAAAGATAAGAGACTATAGAACTTGGAACAATTTGCAAAACATAAATACATTATTTATTTAACAAGATATCGGCTTATTTTTTAATCGTCCCATTGATTTTCTATTGAGTGAAATATCCAATATGGCTGACAAAGATACGTCACAGAAGTCACGTGATGTCGCTAATAGTTGTATACCATATGTTCTCCGTGTACTCCGTCTTTCTTTCCGATAAAAACAGTGTACCGGATAAAATATTCCAATCGGGACAACAGGTACTGGAAGTGACTTATAGAGCAACATTGTCAACTCGTGGCTAAAGTTTCTAGACCTGACTTATATAAAGAGTTACATTGTCTACTCGCATCTACAGGTCCCGACACTGAATTATGTCTATAGCAGTATTGTACATTCGGAGCTATAGATATCAGCACTGACTTGCAGCAAATTGTAGTCTCCCTGCGTTTGCAGGTTCCACCCTTGACTAGTGTAGAGTAACGACACAGAGATACATAGACCCTAACATGTGTACAGTTAACAGTGTTGGCTATTTGGTGCACTGTCGGTCCCAGTACTGACATGTACCTGTACATGACTTCATAGCCCTCTTAGGACCGAATGTCCAACTTCAATCTATATAGAAAACTGTACTTGACAACCTTAAGCACAAGGCGCTGCAAGTCCTGCTGCTGGCTACTGGTCCCTAAACTAACTTGTCTACATAGAACTACCGAGTTTACTTTGGACTGCAGGTTCCGGCTCTGAATTATGTCTAGCGATCTGTGCAGGGCTGCATAGTTCACCCGGGCTGCAGGCCTATATCTGACATGTTCACAGAAAACTGTACATGACTTAGAGTCTACTCAGGACTACAGGCCTTTAAACTGACTAATGTTGAGTCATTTGTAAACGACTAATGCTGTTTTTATGATTATGTTGTATATGTATATACGATTAATTTACGTAATAAATGACATTTTTCAAGTTTATACACTTGTGATTTCTACAAACCCTTAATGTATATTGGTAAGATCAAACAAAGCAGACTGGCATATATAAATTTAGAGAATACAATTTTAATCACGGTATCTCTGCTTTGGATTACTCGTTTTAACGGCTGTTTTAAGTCCAGCGAACACTTATGAGGAAAATGGGAGGAGCAAAGTGCAGAAAATTATGACTGCCACTGGACAAACTTAACGTATTAGTTACAGACGGATGATTGTGCCTTTTGTATACGCTACAACACGCCTTTTCATTTGTGAAAATGCCACAAGTGTGGAATTTGAAACAGTTGACCAACTATGGATGACAGTCAGGCTTTCCGCCCGCGGATGCGCTGAGTAGCTCCTTGGCCGAAGGCTTGGGAACCATTTTTTGAAACTGGACTGATTGATTGACTGTTTTCTTTACGACCAGCGAGTAGTATTTAAGCTATATCCAAGACAAGAACAAGTTAACAAACAATAAATCAATTTGGAAAAGATGGACTTATTAAAGGGCAGAATTTGAATGCCACTGGATAAAAGAATGGGTATGGCAGTGGCGGAAAATTTATAATTTGTGGCGTATTCAAAGAGCCTACTGTTACGGACCGTGACACTCTACAAACACGTTACCCTCTGTGATCCGCGGTCAAGCTTTCTGTATTATGACCTGCGAGCCAACTCCACAACGAAAGGGCATCTTTCCGAATCCTGTGCATGCGCTGGGCAGGTCTGTGAATCGAGTTCTGTAAACCCTCACAATATGGTCCCAAAGCGCCACCGAGGAGTCTTGATTAGACAACGCGCTTTTTCGGTAGTAAATTTTAGATTCTTAGTATGTTTAATGTTATTTAATTTTATACATTTAAATATGAACTCGTTGATTGTTTATGTACACACATGCGGGTAGTGAGTGATAGTGAGTTTTACAGACATGCTATAACGCAATTGAAAGTTATAAAAATATTGATCGCAATTCTAATGATTGAACTTAAGCAAGGTTTGATGTTACTGCAACCCGAATCCATGTTATCATTGTAAGCATGCATATAATGGATTCTACCATTGACTGCTTTTGATCACGTTATATTTTGAGTATCGTATCTCTAAAACGCGTCGTAGTGGCCCTTTTCACTAATCTTAATAATTTGTCGACATGATCAAACGTAAATGCATGTCCCTCATTAACCATATGAAGTGGAATATATACATGTATTTGACTGAGTGCAAACCTAATCACGCATGGCAAAGTACTTTAAGATATATCTTGAAACGTCCAGCAATCAGTTTTTTATCCAATAAAATAGGTTATAAAATAAAGCGACGCGGAAAATGCGATCGGCCACTGAGCAGAAAATAATGACTATAAAGTATTGGTTACAGACGGATGATTTGCATTTTGTAGAAGCTACAATCCCCTTCCATTTTGTAAACTCCAAAGTTGACTTAAGCTTCTACAAGTGTGGTATTTCAAACAGTTTATGGATGGCAGTCAGACTTGTAAGCCACCTAAGGATGCGTTGAGTAGATCTGTGGGTGGAACCTTGGGAACCATTCTTTAAACTGGAACGCGTGTTGATAAAATACAACGATTGATAACATGGATTTAAGTTTATGCATATTGACAGAAGAATCGCAACTTTTAGATTTACTATGCAAGGACCAATTTTCGACTATTTGACTGCTGATACCCTCGAAGACTTACAGTCCACTAACATAGGCATCGACTCAGTGATTAAAAATAAAGTCTTCAAAAAAATCAAGGTCAATAGGCCTTTCTACGCCAGACGCGCGTTTCGTCAAATCAAGACTCATCTGTGCCACTAAAACCCATACAATATTTAAAATGAAATTATTTGATGTTGTTGAGCTTTATCACAAAATTCCAGAACATCATAATAAATCCGGCTTAAGATATCTACACCTTGAAAATAGATCAACCTTAGAATTAAAATAACTTTCGAAATTTCAGGGTGAAAGAATCAATGATATGCCTGTCACCTCTGAAGAGCACCACCAGATTCATCGACCCAGTGGTTGCAAATAAAATGTCATCAAAGATGTCACTGTTAACATAGTTTACTACGCCAGACGCGCGGTCTAATCAAGTCACACCAGTGCCGCTCAACCCCAAACAATATTTAACATTTAAAAGATTTAGATATTGAAGATCTTTTATTACCATTATTCCAAAATTTTATACCAAATCCGGCTTAGACTATTGACCATCTGAAAGTAGAAAAACCTTAGACTTAAAATAATTTTTGAAATGTCAGGTCAGTAAATTAAGACAATGACTAAATCACTGAAAGAATCAATGATATACATGTCAGCACCGATGTTCGACTACTTGACTGATGATCAAAATCAAAATGATTAAGATGTTGTTGGGCTTTATCACAGAACATTATAGTAAATCCGGCTTACGCTGCCTACACCTTGAAAATAGAAAAAAATACATCTGTGAGCTAATGCTCACTAGTGATATCCCCGCTTCCACAAAAAGTATGCAGTTAACTGGACGTGGATGACCAAGAAGCATAAAATCGCTACACACCATATATTGTACTATAAGATAAAGCAATATGCAAAATATCAGCTTCTGCATCCTGTAGTTACTTAGAAAACTACGACAGAAATTTTTATTACCGACAGAAGGTAAAGCAGAAGCGGGGGTATAATAATTTTCGAAATTTCAGGGCTGTAAATATAGACAATGACTATCACTAAGAGAACAATTATATTCTTCTCACCACCGAAGTACACCAGCAGAGACATCGACCCAGTGGTTGCAAATAAAATCCAGTCAAAATACCAATGTAAATATAGTTCACAACGCCACATGCGAGTTTCGTCTAATCAAGACTCACTAGTGGGGCTAAAACAAAAACAATATTTAAAATCTAAAGTTTTAAAAGGGCGGTACATTTAGACAAAGAATATATCACTGTAAGAATTAATGATATACCTGTCAGCACTGATGTGCTGGTGATACCTTCGGGGACTAAATGTCCACCAACAAAGGCATTGACCCAGTGATTAAAAACAAAATGTCATCAAATATATCAAGGTTATTAGGATTTACAACGACAGACGCTCGTTTTGTTGAATCAAGGCCGGGGCCTCGGTGACCGAGGGGTTAAGGTAGTCTACTATTGATCACGTTTTCTGTCAACACTGATTGCGGGCAGAGTGCGCTCGACTCCAATCCTAATTGACAAGGATTGCTGGCTTTCCTACCGAAGGTCGGGGTTTTTTTTCCGGGTACTCCCCTAATAAACATTGGGCGCCATGATACAGCTGAAAAATTGCTGGTAAAAAGTGGCGTTAAAAACAACATTCAAACAAACACAATCGAATCAAGGTTCACCAGTGCCACTTAAATCCAAACACTATGAGATGTTTTATTGTCATCTAGATCAATACATCGTTACATTTAATCAATCTTGTGATCATTTCGACAAATTATCCGGTACCCAGAGAGAACCCCCGACCTGCGGTAAGAAAACTGGCAATCCTTGTCAATTAAGATTGGAGTCGAGTACACCCTGCCTGCAGTGAGAAATACGAACTGCCTTAACCACTCGGCCACCGAGGCCCCGACAAGAATAACGCAAAGGAAGTCTATGTTGGTGTATCGAAGGGTAAAATAAAGTCTACAACTACATTTTGTTACAACGTGACACGAGAGTTCCAAACTATCCATTCAAAATACCATCTAAATCTCAATCGATATCAATCAAATAAACGAGATCAAATTTGTGAAATATCTAAGTAGACCAAATACAAATCCAGAATGAGAAAAAAATATTCACCCATCGTTAAAACAGACAGTAAAGGAAACTTGTTCCGGCGGCATACGTCAGATACAGTTGATAACCAAATAATCTAGCACGCCATAGGCAGTGCAAAAATAGAAGAAGGTACATGCACGCTAAGACAAAACAACCTAAGAAAATTATTAGCCACGGATACGTCTGGCTCTATATATAGTTACGCAACATCACGAACAAAAACAATACATTAGCCACCAACACATAAGACAATGTACAAAAAATAACACATGCGTACAAGAAATAATAATACCCATGATCGAGGGTTACTATCCAAGAGACGCCGCTTTACTTAGTTGAGAAGTTGAATTAAACAAAAGGCCATTTGAGAGTTAGGACAAAGACCTATCAGTAGATATTTACAACCTAAAGAAAGAATTTCCGGAAATAAACAGAGAATCTGGTCTCATTTACAAGAATTTTTATTTGCCCTTCAAACTAATAAGAAAGTAAAAGTAGGGGACACAAGTAAGCCAAATACCACCAAAAGCATCAGCTTCAGATGGAATACACCCAGACAACATTTTATATCCAAACATATCAAGCAAGATTGCTGTGAAAACACAAGCAGCAAATTAATAAATCATTGTAAGAATATGCAGTCAGTATGGGTTTATCCGCGATTAACTGGTCCACAATGTAAACACAGACACTACTACAGCTAACCCACTTTATACACAGCAACACAGAACAGCAAACCAAATTATAAACAAACCAACAAGCCATCCATGTTCTGCTAAACAACAACATAAACATAGTAAGTAGAGGACCAATTAATTATATATAACCTACCTCTTAAAACTGTTAAATAACAAATATTGTATTAAAACAGCTAGACTAGCATATCTGGTACTACTAACCATCATGTTATCAGGATATGGGGAACTAAACCCAGGACCAACCAATAGACGAATTTTTCTGTGTGGCCTCTGCGAACTACCAGTCATCTTGAACTGTCAATGAGTATGCTACGATACCTATGACATCTGGCACTAAAAACCTGCGTAGAGTTTGGTACCTAAGATTACGAATTACTGTTACTGAATCGCGCAAACATGCAATGGTTATGTTGCAAATGTAAAGCATTAATGTCAATAAATTCACATTTAGAAGCTATGAACTGGAATCTTCAAACACAAACGACGCAATAACAAACCTTGATTTTACATTAGATTCCGTAAAATCAGCCCGTTTCGAGCTAGTTTCCGAAAAGTAATATATCCAGCTCAAGTAGCAAATTTAATCTAGAAAGACAATCACCAAGAAACCTGAAATCTAGAACCAACAGCTACCCATATGATTTCCACCATAGAAAACCCTGGATAATAATGACAATAAACTGTCGTAGCACAAAGAGAAATTCCATTCAGCTCTCCACTACCTAAAAGTAGATATAGTTTGTGGTACTAAAACTTGCCTAAAAGAAATAAAACTAAAATCCAACTAAAGACGCAATAAAATCATACGTCCATAGAAAAGCCAGAATTAATCACACAAGGCGAAATTGAACGGGTTAAATTTAAAACAAAAAACATTAAAGAACTATAATCCGGCTCGTTCTATACGCCATATAGACAAGAAAAACATCCTAGACCAATTTAGAAAATCTCTAGACATCATAGAACAAACAAAAACAATATAACAAACAAAAAAAATCACTGGAGATTTTAATTGTTCAGATATAGCTTTATACAGCCAACGAACCAGAAAGAGAAATCCTACAATGGTTTGCAGATACTATGAGCTTAAACAACCTAACATAGTTCCATGAACAACCAACCAGTGAAAACGTTTTTGTTTTCGATCCCCACCCTAGCTAAACCTTGAATATTTGATCACGACATTATAATAACAGATATAGACACAAAGTACAATACAAGAAACACCAACTAGGAAATGCTATGTTTATAGAAAATCAATCTGAGACAAAAAACAGTAGGAGCTAAAAGCCATAAGCGGAAAGAAGATAAATGAATCAGTTTAAGAAATCCGGACAAATAAAAACTCAAACTTATTTAGGACAATGAAAATCAACATCCCAAACAAAGAAACAACATCCCATGATTTAAAAGAAACATAAAAGATGTTAAATCACAAAGAGTATATAGGCAAACCAAGAAAACCAAAAGGTAGGTTTATTACAAAGCCGTCTACAAAATGCAAAAGATGCAGAAGGAGTGCAGGGTGGGACTATGTGAACTCAAATATCATTGATAGACTGAATAACAACAACATGAAACCATTTTGAAAAGTCAAAATGACAAGACTCCAATGGAATTGCGCCATCAAGCGTACAACTTCAATAAATGACAACAAAGGGAAGGCTCAAATATTGTTAAACCAATTCAAATCAGTCTTCACAAAACCATCAAAAGGGAACTACCAGAAACAGGAATTCGGGTCTGATTACTATTGACAAAAATATTAAATATACATGTAACATGTCACAGAAAATAAAAATAGTTTCATTTTTACGTTTGTCACGAATAAAAGCCAAAATTTCAAGTATCGGAATTAAATAGGATCAATAATGCAATACGAAATAAGACATTTACCCCGTCGAGGATGATGTTTCGAAAATCTCACGGCGTTTTTCTGTATTTTAACGGATATATAGGTGTTACCATATAACTTTTTATCATTTCAGTTCAGTTCTAACATTCTTATCACCATTAATGTGACCTGAAAGTAAACGTTAATGAAATTAACAGGAAGAATTAAGGTGATATAACTGTAGTCAGGAAATTGTGATCCCTAGTGATTAAGAGGCAATTAAGTTGACAATTAATATAATTGACTGGTACAGTGAAAGTTTATGATACGTTTCTTTTGTATTATATTGTTTGTCAGCAAATTAAACTTATGAAAGAGTTATCGATTTCCGACATGTTTTACATACACAGTTAATAAATGTGTGTGACACTAGCCACGAAATAATAAAATTGTAAAACTGTTTTATTAACTTGCTGTTCTGGCAGTGGTAGGGAAATAAATACAGCATTTTATCGGGACAGTTGCTGAAATAGAATTCCTTTATGCTCATATAAATAGTATAAATGTCCGTGGATAAAACTACTGTGAAATGGAACCATAAGACTCCACTCCAAAACATAAAGCAAGAGAGAAGCTGCAGAAAAACTTATAAACTCTACTGATGATGAGGATCCACAATATTAAGAAGACTCTGAAGTTGAAGAAACTTTTGTAAATCCTAAAAATCCACCCAAAAAGACAATACGCAAAAAGAATGTCGTGGACACACTAAAATTGGAAATAAAATTAGAAAGAGAAAAAAGATTGCATTAGAATGGGAAAAGCAGTATAAATGGACACGTTTGCAGTAGAACGGGAACGAAATGAACTTTCAGTACAATTAAAATAAACTAATGAACATTAAAACTTCAACGATTTAATGCGAAGAGTGACATTTAAACATTTTTGTCCGAGTTTGATCCGTTGGAGACCAGGTGGCAAAATGGGGAAAATGAAATTAAAATTTTACAACTAAGAACATTGTTAACCGGAGAAGCGAGACAAGTGTCATCACAAGCTTCAAATCCATATGACCAGTTGAAAAGATCTTTGATTTACCATTACGTAAAACGTCATCACAAATATTTTTGGAATTATACAAAATGAGAAAAGAGAACAACGAAACCTAGTGGATTAATGTCACGAATTAAACAATGTATAGACAGATGCGTTTAAGCGAAAGATCCAATTAAGGTTTTCAAAGAGGAATATTTTCTTTCTTAAGGCGTTATGTCCATGCCAAGTCCAGTGGATTCACTTAAATAAAGGAAGTTCGTCTGTTGTGCAAGCAACTGAAGATTACATCCCACCGAGAAAACCACTTCAAAATTGCGAATTAGAAAAGTGAATTTCCAAAAGAATCCAAGACGGAAAATATCAATGTTACTAGTTTAGTAAGTTGGTTCACATTGCTAACAAATATAAAAGTAAGATTTACATAGCTTCCAGTCTCTCAAATAAGAATTATGGGCGTACAGACAAAAAACTGTATATAGCTTTAGGTCAGTCGTTGGTAATCTGGAGACATCATAATTTAGTGGTCATGCACACCTTATGGCAGATGCACTATTAGATGTGGATGTGATGGATTGTCAACAAATAAATGCAGTTACAAGGGCCCAATCACTTAAAAATAAGAGATGTAAACAGAACAAAATCTGGATTCGATTTATCCTAAGAATAGTAGATGGTACTACAAGATATCCAGAGTCTTTTGCGTTGCGCAGTTGTTATGATGGATGTGGCAAATGCACTCATTAAACTGTTTAGCCGAGTTGAAATACCCTGAACAATTTTAACCGACCAAGGTACAAGGAAGCAGTTCAGTTAGCAGTGCATTACCTTAGCACTCTATTGTGCATCAGAAAAATTCTTTGCATTGACCACGCAATAATACTGTGACAATGGGACAAAGTTACCGAGTGGTGCATATATTAGTCTAGAGTGTTTCCCCTTTAGTTGATATGATCGGTATCATCTTTGCGATGCTGTGGGATTCATGTTTATCATTTCATATTCTGCAAAATGAATAATTGCTCAATTCTTAAAGTCTAAATTTATATGAATAATAACAAAACAGCCAGTAGGTACATTATTTTCAATAAAAATACTAGTTTAACTGTCGTTAAAACATGAGTAAACACATTTGTTAGTGTATTATAACCTAGTGTTGACAAAATAACAAAGAAAATATATTTGATGATAATGACGTGTAACTATGTCACTGGCCTCCGAATTATTATTTTAAAGAAGTGTATCATATAACTCACGCTTGTGATTACAATAACAGGGGAGATGTTTCCATTCGATAAACAGTAGAAAATTGTGTGTAGAAAAACGTGATGGAATTTTTCCTTTATTTATTTTGCTTCTAATTAAGTCTTTGTCAAATATGAAGTATCTATTTTCTTAATTAAATCCTACAATTGAACAAGGAAAAATTATAATAAAGAAACGATTTCAACTTTAAAAAGCTAATAAACGATGAATTCGGAATACCGCTCAACCTTCGGCAACGCCACAAGCCAATACAGCACGCCTTCCAATAATAACTATGCTAATATAGAAATTATCACCTAATAATATCATAACTTATTACATGATTGTATTTTTCCTGTTTACTCATTGGCTACAATTAACTTAAAAGTTATGTATACGTACAATGTCTATCTAAAATCGGCTACAGCTCACAGGATATGTGGATTACAATGTCAACCCGGTTTGGAATAAAACATGGAACCAAAAATTCCTGATTTATAAAAATTCAAAAATAGCTCACAGGTAGTGTGGAATGTAAACATATTTTGCATTGATTGATAATAAAGCAATCCCTATAGTATAATCATATAAACAATCATTGACTCTGATAAAAAGGTTGCAAAGGAATTAGCAACCCTCAATAGGAAGTATTCACCTCGATTTTTGGCGCGTCAAATATTTCTTTTTCTTGTTGATAAATCCTTGTAGCAACCTATATCAAAGTCGATAAGTCTATAATGTACTATAAAGTAGTACCGCTGATACTTATCACTACTGTGGTATTTACATAGTTATATCTGGTGTTTGCTAGCCGTCATCGAGATATCATTCGTAATAAAGATAGTGTAGTTGCATATCATCGGTTTTCATTTAAAGTCAGTTATAATACAAATGCTTTGTATATTTCTAGGTAAATAAAACACGAATTTATAAGTAACTTTTGTCACCCTGATTACATTCGAAGAATTTACGACGTAACTGACGACAAGCTTTCTCATAAAACGTTAATATCTCTTGAAATACAGACGCTCATTGTGCGTAGAAATCGTGTCTTACATTAACCTAGGTGAACATGAAGATGTGAGGCGTCTGCACTCGCAGAGTGAGAGTGAATTATAAATTCTGGTTTTTAACTTTACTACTTCAATAATTAGAGCAGCAAGGGTGCAGCAATCAGTACGCAAAAACACCGCATCTGACTACACATAGTGGTCGGCAGGAAACGGCCGGGAGAAAAATTTGGCGCTATTTATAGACCGCCTGCCGTAAAACCATATTTTTGCGACCGTTTTTAGGTCGATAATATAACTTTTCGTACACTTAATTTTGGGTTAGCTTCGCTCCTAGAGGTAGTAAAAATTTACTGAAATGGTTTGATACGAGGATCTCGGCTGCTTATAATTATACACATTTACAGTTTAAAATGAACATTGCACTAGTTCTTAAGTGCTTGATTATCGGTTCTTCTCTCCTGTACTTATTCTTAAGAAGGCTTTTTGTTGTCCACTTATTATGAAGGCTATCCACCTTCTGAATGGAAACCCTTACTGTTATTTGTCTGTTTCTTTCTGTTTTTTTTCTGTCAATTTTTCTCTACTGTTGAAACGGTAAACGACAGGCAATAATTTGTAATTGGTAAAAAGTTAACCTAATAAAGGTGCAACTATGTCACATTGGAGGGAAAGGATTTGACTTTATCGTATAGGAGTTAGGAAAACAGATACAAGGTCAAGGTAATCTTCTTATTTTTGGTATAAATTATAATTTGTCAACAACGTTATGAGATAGTGAAATAAAATCTTCAATGTTAAATATTGTTGACATTCATCATTGTCAAGGTCACGCTGTAAGAAGTCAAGGTCAAAGTCCTATCTTATCGGGTTTATTTTCGTTTCCTATTTATGTTAAATGGCTCATTCTTATAAATGCTTATTTTGTATGAATAATATATGCATAGATCAAAAGGTCAGTTGTCGAGGTCATTCATGTTCCGTTAGATCCTATATTATTACCTTTCTTATTATAATAATATATGAATAGATCAAAAGGTCAGTGGATGAGGCTTGTTCTATACTTGTAACTTTATTTCCGGTTCTTGTCTATTTGAGGTTCATGTTGTTATGTCTTCTTTAAATACATATTTATGTTGATTGTTTACTTTTTCTTTTCTATGGATTTTGTTCCCATGCTTGGTTTGTCTATATATCTTTTTTGTTTGCTTGTGTATCTTTTGCGGTCCTATGGTTTTCGTCTATATTTGTTTCCCCCGTATTCCAATTAAGTTTATTATAATAAGTGTAGTTTATGTGTTCATCTTCAGCCGTGATGTTGATTAACCATAAGTAACACGACGAGTTTTACTAATGAAGCAGAATATGCCCGCCCTTCTGAAATACCTGATGTCAAAGGTTTTTTCAGATGAGTTCGTGTAGCTCATGGTGTAGTCACACGGTTTCTGTTGATAATTATTTATTTTTGGCTTTTTGTTTACTAGCACCATACACTACAATCAGGATAATTGTTGAAGCAAGTAAGCAAGTGTTTTATCTCATATTAACGACATATAGTATCAGATATTAAACGAAAAGTTCATCCTTCCTCACAAGTCAATATGATGTCACGAAATTCACTCGCTAACTTGTTCGACTACGATACCTCAGTGGAATTTTACGTTTTATGCAGTTACAAGTTACAAAACTCGCAAATTTTGTAACACTTAACTCGACTATTCTAACTCGAAACACGACAAAGCGCAAAATTGGAACTCGAAACTCGATACTCGACTAAAAATACCCTAACATTGTTGACAAACAACCCATAATGTCATCCACCTAGAATATAGACAAACTGACTTAGCTCGCAGTGTGAAGTGTAATGTTTAAAGACATATTTGTTAATTACGTTGCGTCGGATTAATATATACCAGCTGTAATTCAACCGATCAAAGTTTAGGTTACAGAAATCTGAGACGATATTTTTATGTCTTTGCAGATATACTTGGTTAATTTGCATAAATGTATTGTAGAAATATAACCCAGATAACACTTGGTTTCATTTATTTAGTATTACTGTGTACATTTCTCTTTTAACAAAGATGGTGATACAGGTTTTTCTTTGTTCAAGCACTAAACTATGGAAAGCCATCGGGGTCAAAATTCGTAATGCTTCATTCATCATTATTCATCCTTCATTCATCATTTGTCATGCTTATTTCATTATTCTTCATCCTTCATTCATCTTCCTCATGCTTAATTCATTATTCTTCATCCTTCATTCATCATTCTTTATCCTTCATTCATCATTCGTCATGCTTAATTCATTATTCTTCATCCTTCATTCATCATTCTTTGTTCTTCATTCATCATTCGTCATGCTTAATTCGTTATCCTTCATCCATAATTCCTCTTTTGTCATTCTTAATTCATTATTGTTAATTCTATATTCTTAGTTCTATATTCTTTATTGTTATATAATTCTTTATTGTAAATTCGTTATCCCATTTTATAATTCTTGCGAGACGGGATAAATAATCAAAAGCTAAACAGCGGAAACCAGTCGTATCTCAAGGATAACAGATAAACAATGCTGTGTCTTGATTGGCTGCTAAATCGGGAGATAGTTGCCGATTGGAAAACAAATAAGCAGAGCTAAGTTAGGGATGACAACCCGGCATAATTACGGGGCGGTAGCAATCATAATAGGCTAAATCGGGAGACAGCTGCCGATTGGCCAACTGTCTTGTCTTGTTCAGGTAACTACCGCCGTTAGTCGGCGCACTCTATCCTCTGGATGTGGTGCACATCATTGCATGTGTATGGTGCATATAGTCACAGTGAGAATACGAATAGTTGACGGAGTCAGGTGAACATTTATGTACAGTGTATGGGTTATAATACATTTATTTAAATGTAGAGTTATTAAACTCAGTCTACAATTACTACTTTATCGTAAAAGCACTAAAAGCACTAAAAGGCAAGAAGCAGCATTATACGTAAAATATCAGGCACTAGTCATAAATGCACTAAAATGTTTAAATATTGTTAATCTAAAATTTTACTTTCTGATATCAAAAAGGGCATGTATAGCGGTTTCTAAAACTAAAAAAGCTGCTAAAACACGATGCTTGAGTCAAAACGATAAGATGCACTTGGTCAAGCGTGGAGTCAAAATAAAATTCATAGATATATATACAAGAAGGGTATCATCACTATTGCATTTTTTTCTATTAAAAACACTAAAAGCATCGGATTATACATAGTTAATATATTTATAGAATCCTGCCCCCCCTTCCTTTAACTGTCTCATCCTTTCCATTGGTAGGTTATAACACATGTTCCTGGTTAGTTCATCCAGCTCTATATAACCTTGTTTTTTCAGCTTACTGATATACGGCATCTGTTGGTTTGTACAGTCCAGTATGAGTTGAAGTAGGTTGTTTTGGGTGACAAACTCTTGGTAAACATCGTTTCTGAGGTTATCTAGGTAGCTTTTGATATGTCGGAGATTTCTTCTCCGAACGTTTTCCAGCTTTGGACACTTGAGAATAAAATGTTGTAGATCATCTGGCTCATCTCCGCATAGGCAGCATATAGTTTTGATATAACTATATCCATACTTTTTTCTTGTTGTATTAAACAGGTATGTTTGAGTTACAAGCTGATCTTGTGGCGAAATCCAAACTAAGACGGAATCAGGTTTCTAACTTTTATTAACTGCAAACTTCTATTTACAATATGTAAAGCTACTTTCACTTTCAACAATACCATATTGGATAACTGCTATTGTCACTGTCTAATCTTACAACTATTACTTGAACTTAAACTTGAACTCCTATAAATGTTACAACCATGTCTTATATACTATTTTATAAAGAATATTGTAGAAAATTCTTTTTCAAGTAGTTTCTATAATTATCTAAATCTTTCTTATCTAATAATAGTAACATGTAAACTCCAGAAGCTTCCAGATAAACAATAGTACAATTCAACTACTAGAAACATAACATCCTTGTTCTAAACAAATTAAATAACAATAATAATATGGCATAATTAAAAAATAATCACAAGTAAAAATAATTACAATTGTTCATGTAATATCGTGAATACAGTTCGCGACAGATCTTGACTTCTGCCGCTCTTATTTTTCTATGTACATTTTTCTGCGCCTTCCCAAATATTATGTGGTTGTGACATCGGGTTTTTCTGTAATTGGAGGTAAAAGGGTTGACTTCTTAGCTATATCTTCCTCACATTGTTGAGACCAGTATAATTCGTGTGCCTTCCTTACTTCTTTCTTCCACCCCTTTTTTGATCTAGGGTTTTTCATTAGTTCATGTATTGTCTCCATTCCATATTTCTCTAAAACTAGTTCAGCCCTTTCTGTAAAAAGTTCGTTTCTATTTCTGTTGAAGCAATGTTGTCTAATTAAGATATTATACTCTGCTGATGATGGGCATCTGATTATATTCTTAAGGAGTGACAGTATATTAAGATCTATATACATCTGTATTGGAATTGCACCAACGAATAGGTAAACTTCAGTATTTGAGGTTTTGTTTGGAAGGCCTCAAGATTTTCCTCTGCATCTTTTCTAGTTGTTCTATTTCATATTGCCTACATTTCATTATCTCAAGCCCATATATCATTCCTGCTAGCCCAAACCAAACTTAAAATACTGAATAACAAATAAGCAGAGCTAAGTTAGTGATTAAAACCCCGCATAACATTGCGGTAGCAATAATAATACTCCGACCGCCGTTCGTTGCCACTCGAGAAAAGCCGAGCGATCACGAATCGGTTACGATAAAAAAAAATATGCAAGATAATGGGAATTTAACTGTTTTAAAAGGAAAGTCGCCTTGATTTGTGTATGTTTATCATAAAATGTGTATCATAAAACTTAAACGGAGAAAAACGGAAAAACAAGTGAGAAAAGGAGAACAATTTTAATCTTTTCCTGCTTACTGACAAGGTTCACATCAACTATCTTACCGCGCAGAATGATGCATCTAGAGATGCTTAGCATAGTGCATGCTTCATATGCTGACTCTGACATATATTTTGCGGTTGCCTGATTTGGCTATCTAAACATTGTATACTTATAATGAAGTGATGTTAATAATAACAATACATAATAACATTAAAAAACAGTACGTATTTTTGTCCACGAAAAATAAAGCTTAGAGACGGCTAGCTTTTAAGGAAAGCTAATACTTGTTACTACTAGGCATAATGATAAACTACTACACATTATGACAAACTACTACAAATAACCAAATACGAATGACGACAAAAAAATCTCGCACTGCATCCATGTGCATCCAAGCGTTTAATTAATTGTCGTGCATCTGAATGTTTTATTCCCCAATCTCCAAGACGCATTTTTGTATTAAGATGGGGGAAGCCAATCGTATCACAGGGGCACGTAAAAATTGATTTACTTGCGCTTTCGATTGATACTGGGTCGGTTTTGTTATACCCAGTATCAATCGAAAGCGCAAGTAAATCAATTTTTACGTTCCCCTGTGATCGGATATCGATGGAAAGGGCAGACATTTTACTTACAAGGTATGTACTTTAATTTTATAAATCATTAAGACTATATCTTCAAATCTAATAAAATCATTCTTTGGAAACCGTGAAGGAATAGCTGTGGGAAGCCACAAGATCTCAGACAGGACCCCCCTATTCTTGTTAGAAATTTTTTACAAGTCTTAAATTATATTTTTCTCTTTGTTTTATTCATTTCTAACGAAATAATAAAACTTTCCACTTTAAAAACTATGTTTCTGACAGTCGTCCTGCATTTTTTTCTTTTTCTTTTTTTTTTTGGGGGGGGGGGGTCCATAGAAATACCTTAGTATACCCAAGAAAACCCAAGAATACCTTATAAAACAACAAAATTGATATGAAAACAATATTTTTGTAAAAAAAAAATACATGTTGCAAGATGTGAAATATTTTTTATGAGCAACTATATTATTTTAATATAGATAAAACTCTAAAATTGTTGTCATGTAGACACATACACTAAATGTTTCGCAGTCTAAGACTGTTTAAAAGTTGTATGTTCTCTATTTATGGTAACAGATTTTACAAAATAGTCAGCAAAGTATGCTATGACATAAAATACTGTAACAAAGAAACACATTGTACATGTGGAAACATTTTATTTTTTGTATTATTTCAATCAAGACATCATGGAGTGCAGCTGGTGATAATATGTTATATCTTTAATTATTTTGGGATTATTTTGTTTTAAAATCGCTATGTCTAATAAATATTCATTTTCAAATGAATTTTCATGTTTACTATATGTTGTTTAATAACTACCAAAAATGTTATTTTAACAAGTGTTTGGGTACACTCACAGTTTGGGTTTTACACGAGCCATCATAAAGATAATGAGATTGACCTATGGTACACACATATGGCACCTATTTAAAAAAAATTAATGGTTTTAATGTATATAACATAATTTGGTTGGGGGGAGGGGGGAAGGGGGTGTCAAAATATCTTTTTCATTATTTTTGCCTATACAAAATTCTTTTAAGCAAAAACGTTGTATTTTCAAGATTTTTACAAAAAGTAGCAGATGGCGTCCTGCATCCCCATAAGTCATATTGTTGTATAAAAAAAGTAGTGAAATATGCCATAAATCTGACCACTAGAAAGGGATAACATACTAAAACATTGGATTAGGTATAGTTGGGTCTTGCCATTGGTATACTAAGTAGGGTGACTGGGTCCTTTCTGCAGGTACCAGTGTCATGAACAAGCCATATATATTTGGTACTGTTGTTATTTTCCTTAGTTATCAATTAATATAAATAAATTACATTTTCTGTAAGTGTTGTCATTGATTCACATACATGTATGAGCCATAAAGACCTTGCTGCCTGTCAGACACCTTCACATCTTTACATATTTTGTCCTAATGCTTCTTATTATCAGTCTGTACCAACTATTTGTGCAATATGAACTGCATGAGATAATAAAAAAGACAATAAATATGACATGGATTTTTAAGAAGATATGTAATCAATAAGTGTAAGAATAAATCAATATGAATCAGCAGCATGTACACTACACACACAATTCAGTTGTGGTCTTTTAGTTCCCTTCCCCACTTATTACACCATAATGCCCTATAGTTCAGTCTTCTCATGCTGCTGGTCCTTTCCAAACTAATCGTGTTGGGGCTATAACTTTTTTATCCCTTGAGGTAGGCTTTTGATATTTGGTATGTGGGTAAATATTTCTAATATCAAGGCGATGCATCACATACCATGGTTGATGACCTTTGACTTTGACGTTGGTGGGCCCACAGAGCTGGATGCCATCTCACTTACATTTATTACAGTATTGCAGGGTTACATGATAATGTAGTATGCACCGCAATGGAATTTTTAATGCTTTTCTGAAGACAGCTTGTTTGTTGATATAATTGTATTTTTTCACAGGTACATGTACATATGAATGGGCTCATTTAATAGTCTAATACACAGAAGAGTCAGATGATTTCTTGATGACATCATGACTGTTTTGAGAAGGTATGGTATAAATACATTTAATTTACTGATTACATCAGTGCTACTGTTTTGTTCAGTTTATACATGTAGTGTATTATACATGGTATGACATGCATATTGTAGTGCGACAGAAATTCATATTTTCAAACCAGTTAGTTTTATCAATTATTTTATTCCCATATAAAGTTGTATATATCCATTTATCATATATATTTAGTAAATATATGTTTAGTTATGCATATATGATACTAATAGAGGGGCCTCGGTGGCCAAGTGGTCAAGGTAGTTCGTCTACTATTGATCATGTGGTCTGTCAACACTGAGATTGCGGGTTCAATTCTCACTGCAGGCAGGGTGTACTCGACTCTAATCTTAATTGACAAGGATTGCCAGTTTTCCTACCGCAGGTCAGGGGTTCTCTCCGGGTACTCTGGCTTCCTCCCCCAATAAAAACTGGACGCCATGAAATAGCTGAAAAATTGCTGAAAGTGGCGTTAAAACACCATTCAAACATCAAACTTCAAACATGATACTAATAGAGGTTGTAGAACCGTATTGCCTAGGGATGTAATACACTCCTCCAGGGCAGATATGGATTTCCTATATTTTTGCAATGTAGATCCATATCTGCCCTGCAGGGCAGCCAAGATATGGATTTATTTGAAACTTGCAATTTAAAGTATTTGATAAAAATGTTATGATTTGATATCCATATCACATCCCCTATAAACCCTCAACTCATATCTACCCTCTGGCCTAAAGGCCCTCATGGAGATATGGATGTCTCAGATTGATAATTAGGGATGTGATATGGATAATGCCATATAATAATATTATCAACACTTCATGTTGCATGTTTAAACATATTGCATCATTTGTTAGTATGAAGTTGTTTGTTTGCATTTATGAAACATTTAATTTGTTATTTGGCAAAGAATTAATTAATATGGGGTAGAATTAATATCGGGTGAGAATTCACAGTTGTAGGTGTTGTACTTCGTCCAGTGTTGTATGTAGCATAAGTTGGTCACAACTCCCTTGTTGTATGGCAGAAAGAATTCATTGCAACACAAGACTGTTCATACTTCTTGGTATACATGACACATGGTATTCTGAATTGCTTGATAAAATCCCAAGATACTGATGCTGGTCTGAGATATATAAGCACCCCAGTCAGTGTCATGTTACAGAAGTGTTCATTTATGAATATGTGATAATTATTGGTTTCATAATGATTTACAGTTGAAAATCACAAAATGTCAAATTGAGTGTTCGAATTTCCATATTATATCAAATGAGACTCTGGCAAGCTTGTTTTTACATTGAAATTATAGAAGAGAGTTGATATAAAGCGATTCTCAACTATCATGAGTTTTGAAGCCATTTCCTCATATGATTCTGTTTTCAAGCGGTAGAACAACATTGGCTTGTGCAGAAATTTTCCTTGAATTTCACTATGATGTCATAGGTGAAAAACCTTGCAACGTCACACATACACCAACACAACCAATCAGAATGCACTAAAAGTGATACACAATGAACGATCATACAATCAAACAAGTCTTATTTTTTATAGCACTTTTTCATATCTTCCAGACTGTGATATCTTAAAATACACAGTCTTTTTGGAAATTTGACAAAACAGCCCAATTGTAAGAGGATATTTATCATATACTAGCACTTAGACAAGATATGTTTGTTTCTGCATATGTAATACTGATAGAGGTTGTAGAGCCATATCACAAAGGGGTGTACTGTAATACAAATGCAATATCAC
Organism: Limnoperna fortunei; assembly: GCA_944474755.1. Lineage (NCBI taxonomy): Eukaryota > Metazoa > Mollusca > Bivalvia > Mytilida > Modiolidae > Limnoperna > Limnoperna fortunei. The sequence continues at coordinate 89,354,914 of OX104111.1, forward strand.
ACACCCACCAGGGCAATTATGGGTAACCCTAAATATTTTCAAAGGAGATACATATCTGGCCTACAGAGCAAGATATGGATATAATGTAAGACTTGTGATTTTAGTATATGATAAAAAGATAATGTCCATGTCACATCCTGTATCAACCCTAAACCCATATCTGCCCTCCCTAGAAGTCTCAGATTGATTACCATATAATAACCTGGCTCTTATTGGTGTATAAATTCTTACATTTATTGGTTTACAACCAACCAGCTGAAATAAAGAAATAGAAGGTATAAATGCAAGTGGTCCAATTATCTGCCATTGATTGCTAGCTATCAGTCAGTACCAGAAAATCTGACCACGAAGAAAATTAAATATATTAATTAAACTATAGGGTAAATATTAGAAAAATACTTTTCAAGTTTAGAAAATTAAGGTTGGCCAATTGAAACCAAACTTGGTCAGCATGTTCATTTAATAAGTTTTGTGATTTTATTCTTATTGTCTGATTGACTAATATGGCCACCGCCTAATTTAACATAATACCCTATGGGAAAATGTTTTAAAAGGCCTTTTCTCTAAAATTGGTAAACAATTGAAACATTACTTATGACAAGTATTCATCCAATGGTCCTCTATAAGGTTTATGTATTTAATACCAATTGGAAATTTAGAATGACCGCCACCACAGGACTTGCATGCAGCTTAACACAGTTAACTAATCAAAACACAAGTTTTACAGAGGACTCTAATTTCAAATGCCATATCTTTTCTAAAACTGCAAAGCTGATTCAAGCCATATTGTATGTGAATGTTTATCGGATGGTCCTCTTAAAATTTTGTGATTATTAAATTTGATCAAAAATCCATAATGGCCGAAATTGTAGGGATTAATTGAACATAGAAACCCACATGATAAGGCTTAAAATACTAGTATAGCTTTCTACTGGTATTTGAAACTATTGAACCAGTTGAAACGAAACAGCGAGATTCATAGGTTGTCTCAACAAAGATAATGTTATTTATGCCAGTAGAAAATTACAGGACTTTGATTAACGTTGATGTGAAATGCCATCTTCTTTGCCTATAAAATCAGGTAGGCTCTAAGAGCCTCTGGTTACAACTGATAGACATCCTTGTATAGAAAAATAAAACCTCAGTCTTGTCCTAGTGCTAGTATTTTACACCTATGAATACAAGAATATAGGTACTATTGTGGTACAGGTTAATAAATTACTGATAAATTTTTGTACCAACGAGTTGTATAATATTTTTCATTGTTGGAAGTGAATGAGTGCATTATTTTACATTTATTTGTAGATTGATGGTGGAGCAAATGATCCTTTGCAACATCTATACAACTCTGTGAAGAAAGAAGAAAACATTCCTTTAATTACAGCTAAATGATGTACATGAATTTGCATTCAAGTTGTTCGACAAGGCCAAAATATATATCAATTTGTGTTTCCTATTACTTCAACTACCATGGTCATTTGAGCTCAAGCACTGGTAAAGTGCTAATGAAACATACATAAACTTTATTTTGGCCTAGTAATGACCTACTTGTGCTAAACTTAATAATCTCATAAAAATTAATTCTTTCACATGCTCACGAGCAAGTAAAAGATTTATATTAATTAGTTTGTTGACTTCAGGGTTCCCTTGAAAACTGGCAAAGACAGGGAGTTTTTTTCTTTTCCTAGGAATTTAATAAAAATGTTTTGAAAACCCAGGAAATTTTTATATTGCAAAGGGATCTGGATTTTACGTTACCTTACCCAATATATTACAAAGTTTTGCTGTCCCATTATTACTTTTAAATGGGGAAGATAATTTGTAAGCTTTGAATCTGGATAAATAAATATTTAAGACTTGTGAAATAACTTGAGCACTTTAATTAACAGTATTTCAAATTAATATTTCATTTTGGTTGTTGAAACTGGCAATGTCATACATTTCAAAGGACATTGAACATGATTAAATCCTTAAGATTTAATAAAAAATCTGTTTGGGAACCCTGTAACTTTGATGTACAATTAAACTTGCTTGTGTAAGCACATTTTGTTGAACTGTTTCACCATTGTTGTCCATTGGCATAACAAATTATATATTGATAGATATGAGGGTATACTTTTTTTTTATTAAAATGACATAGCATTAGCTGAGTTACAGTTTTCTTTCTTCCCCGCCACTTTGCGTCGGAGGGACATTATTTTGCTCATCATTCGTCCGACTGTCTGCAGCACATTTTGGACACATCTCCACTGAAACCGCTTGATGGATTACTTTGATATTTGGTAGGATTAATCATAGTGATGTGTAGATGTGAAGACTCTACTGTCATTTTGATTCGTCAAATTTTGAAGGAGTTATGAGACTTGGACCATTTTAGCAATAAAATACAATGGTAGATCTTGTGGACACGTTTTCTCTTATACCATTCAGTGGGTTGCTTTGATTGGATTAAGTGTTGTGATGTGTAGATGTACATACTCTTAACTTAACCACCATTTTGATTCGTCAAATGTTATAGAAGTTATGCGACTTGGACACTATTACTATTTTAGTAATAGTAAACAATATTGAAAGCAAATTTTATCAAGTGCTCTACTAAATTGTGCATATTTTGTTGCTTAGCTCTTTCCCAAATGATTATAATATGACATGTTTATTATTTGTTCACATATTTTTAGTTTCTCGAATCTCGTGGGCAATTTGATACTGCAGTGGTGGAGGATATTTGGCTATGTGTTGCAATCTGTATTAATTTTCTTGCTTTGAAATTGAATGTACTTGGAGCAGTTGAGACTCCAATTTTGCAAATTATTCCAATATTATAATATTTGGTAAATAGGTTATTAATTAATAATGAATGACAGTCTAGTATGTGCCACCTAATTTTGACCTCAATTTCATGTCAAAATTTTGATGTCAGCAGTCAGGCGAAATATGGTTTCTTTAAAACTTGACAGCAAGATTGCAATAGACATGATAGAATTTATGAATTGTTTAAGAATTTTTCTCTTATTTTCCAGACATTTTAACAAAGTGGGTAAATATTTGTGTAATCAACTTCCCTTCAGCTTTCAACACAGCTGCCTGAACTTAAAAATAATTAATTTCTCTTGATTATACTACAACATAATAAAGAGAAATTGGTATAATAAAAAGAAATTTATTATTTTTCTTAGGACAATGTTTCGCAATGAGACATGTCAAACTAGTTACCAACAGAGTGAATATACACTGTAAACTGTTTATTGGCGTTTTATTCCATAAAAAAATAATCCTGACCCCAAGTGCATGTGATCCGGAATCTATAAATCAACTATACTAGTCCCGCTGTGATTTGGAAAAAATCGTCCAAGATCCTTTTTTCAGGAATACCAAGAATACTGTACATTCTTCTCTGCTAGACGGTAAGACTTCCAACTCACTGAACCCCCAATAAAAAAATATGCAATGCATTAGACTATCACAAGATACATGGAGTTCACACGGCTCGCACTTGCCCAATTGGCAATGCATGACTCTGTCTACTGTGGGGTTCACTAGTGTCTGCCACCCAGCACCTAGCTAATACATTTTTAGTGGTGGGTTCAAATGGCAGCCTTCCCCGTTAGACCACAAAAAACAATCATTGAATGTATGAGCTATAGTTTCTAAAATATTTAAGTGGAAATAGGTATGACCTTCAGGTATTCCCACTGTCACTAGTGTCTGAAATTTTTTACCACGTATATGGGTACAAACATTTCTGAGACGAAGTGTGCCAGTGGGCATTCCAGATTTTCGGCTGGTAGGTCATGTGATTGCCTACTCTGTTACCTGTGAAATTGTTTTACATTGGCAATAAACAGTTAACATTTTTCATCACAGACACATTCACAATATAATACGAATACGAAAACTTTACTTTGATTCGGTACATTTATAAAATAAGTAGCGTAGGCAATCAACACACTCGTCAATAGCAGCAAGTAATGACAACAGATGTACACAATTTTGTCGGGTATTTTAATTATTCAGAAGTAGGGTCCTAGCGCATCTAGTACTGAATATTTTTAATAAAATGAAAATGCTCGAGAGAATCCGAACGACTCTTTCGGAACAAAAAATTAAACGCTTGGATACACATGGATGCAGTGCGAGATTTTTTTTTCGTCATTCGTATTTGGTTATTTGTAGTAGTTTGTCATTATGTGTAGTAGTTTATCATTATGCCTAGTAGTTACAATGTGAAAATAAGAATTATAAAATGGGATAACGAATTTACAATAAAGAATTAACAATAAAGAATATAGAACTAAGAATATAGAATTAACAATAATGAATTAAGAATAACAAAAGAGGAATGAAGGATAACGAATTAAGCATGACGAATGATGAATGAAGGATAAAGAATGATGAATGAAGGATGAAGAATAATGAATTACGCATGACGAATGATGAATGAAGGATAAAGAATGATGAATGAAGGATGAAGAATAATGAAGTAAGCATGACGAATGATGGATGAATGATGGAGAATAATGAAATAAGCATGACAAATGATGAATGAAGCATTACGAATTTTGACCCGGATGGCTTTCCATAGAATGAAGGATAAAGAATGATGAATGAAGGATAAAGAATGATGAATGAAGGATGAAGAATAATGAAGTAAGCATGACGAATGATGAATGAAGGATGAAGAATAATGAAATAAGCATGACAAATGATGAATAATGATGAATGAAGCATTACGAATTTTGACCCCGATGGCTTTCCATACTAAACGAGACGTCATTTGTTGAATTTGCTTAATATATTTTGATAGTATTGTGTCAATAATAAATGGGAACCTCGTGTCAAGGGCACGATCAATTTTTGATATTTGGTTAACGATTTTCTGTATCCCATATTAACTAGTAAAAAACATTCAGTTAAAGCCAATTGTACTGCTAGGAACAATCTAAAAGACCCAAGTTTTCCAAAAGTCGCCCCTCGACAAAGACTCCCCACCTTAAAATCCACCCTTTCGAAAACGTCCGACCTTTGAAATATTTCCCCACTTACTAAAATAACTATGAATAGGAAAACGTTTGTATTTTAGAATAAATACTTTTGGAAAAAGTTATTCAACATTTTTATTCCATTTTAAACATGTATGTAAATTTTTTTAAATAAGAATGCATGTTTTTGTCTCTTTCAAACATCTATGTAAAATTTATCTAATATACTCTTTTGAAAAACACAAGTGAACATTTTCTATAAGTAAGAAATAAAACTGTAATTGCTGAACAACAAAACACTGTATGTTTTATATACCCCTTATTAAATGTGGGCAAGCCTGGATGGCACCATTTTTGTTGCTTATGTTCTGACTTTGAACTAAGATGTATTAATCTAGTATTTATCGAGGATTTCTTGGGTTTTTATTATTTTTATTATCAGAATGATTATCAGAAATATCATTAATTATCGTTTGGTAATTCAGATTAAATAACAATCTCCGAAACAGAGGCTACATATCTTCCTACGTCAGAATTCTGACGTAGGAAAATATATAGCCTCTGTTTCGGAGCGGATATGACCTCGGCTCCGGAGATTGATTAAATAAGTAAAGATTAATAAATAATACAGTATCAATACATAATAAAAAATAAAATATACGAATTTGACTTTTTCTTTAAATCAAACTAAACATAACGTTTAGATAATTATTACATTAAAAAATTATAATTTTATAACGAAAAAAAGCGAAAGACAGTAAAATAAGGTTTCATTTGCTGTTTGATTTATTACGATTTTAATGCTGCAATTTTATACTGTGGGCGATTTGCTAAAGGTGGGGAGTTTTGACATATTTCGATTTATGTTGGAATGATGTTGGTATAAGTGTGAATATTATGAAAGGAACGATTTTATCATAGGGCGATTCGATATTGATTCTTCTCTGCAACAATTGCCGACACAGATAGTAGATCTGTATCTAGTATCGAGCTTTCTTTATATTTCCGGTTGTGGCAAATAGTGATTGGGGTGTCCGCCCGTTACTCTTTGGGGTAACCATTTCTTATCTGTACCTCCAACTACACCACTGAGGAATTTTTATCACAAAGTGTAATTTTGCATCTGATATTTAACATTTTAATCGAAATGATATTTGGGGTTTCCCATAGAAAATATGGACTTTTTCATTGACATTCGGATCCGCAACTCCACATTTACCAATGAATGGAATTCAACATTTCACAGATTATTTGTAAAATAATGCCATTATGACCTGATATTTAATATTCTGATCGGAATGATATTAGGGTTCTCTATTTAAAACGTGTACTTTATCATTGATATAGAGGTTACCCATCTATTTTCCCCAGCTCAACCTATACCACTGAAAGCAATTTAATTAAACGTTCATAGAATTTCTGTAATATAGTGCCATTGTCACCTGATATTTAACATTTTGATTGGAATAATATTTGGGTTTTCCAGAGAAAACATGGACTTTGTCATTGACATTATTTGAGATATGGGGTGGAGGTACACATTTTTTATCTGAAACTCCACCTATGCAACATACACAGGGTGGGGGGTGTACAAAGGGATATTTTAGGTACAGGTCTGTGGACGAAGATTTGAAAACCCACCCTATTCATATATTTTCGGAAGTTATGAAACGGGACCTAATCATATATTGAATTATTAAATCAGACCTATTCATATATTTTATTATTACACATCCCCATTGAAAAACATCCACTCTCAATACAAAAATGATCAAGTGATGTTAATATAAGACTTTGTTTGTAAAATCATCGTGGTTTACATGAGCTTAAGATGAGAATTGAGGCATGGATATATTTAGATAATTTAAAACTGCCCAATGATATATTTTTCAATGAAAAAAGATACCTTTTCATATATTTTGGAGAGCTAAAAAGGTGACCCTTTTTCAGGTCATAATACGGAAAGCCTGTCCGTGTTTGGAGTGTGCCATGCATGCTCCTGCACGATAAAGACCTCTTCCGTAGATTTTGACAAAGAGTAGGCTCGTTGTAACCGATACAAGGGCTAAATCTTCCGCCCTAACCATACTCTATATTTTTCCAGTGGCATTCAAAATTTTAGCTCTTTGGTCCATCTTTCCCAATTAATTTTTTGTTTGTAAACTTTTTTTGTTTTTTGTTGCTAGGACTTTAAAGACGGCTTCTAAAGAACAATATTTCTTTTTTTAATGCCCGAAATTGCAAAACTCTTCTCTGAAACTGTGGTAACCATGGAAGAAAGCCAGGAGTGATCTAAAAAAAGATATGTCAAGGACAGGCAGTTAAAAGAGTAGACAACAACAAACCAAACAGTCACCAATCGTAAAATCAAACGAATGGAGGGTTTGACGAATATCCTTGGAATATATTATGTACACAACTTCATCGTTTCGTGCCGAGGGGACTTAAAAAATAACCATTACAGGCAATTCTGGTTTTTTGTTGTTAAAATCTTGTACTCTTAATATGTAAGTGCATAGGAAATGTATCTTTGTAGGATGCACTGTGCAAAATTCCATTACTTTGTACTGATGCAACTTTTAACATGACCGCGACGGACAACGATAACGTAAATAAATTGTATTCTGTTAGGATAAGTTATGATGTTAATAACATCTCGTTTCTCATTTAAAGGATTACCACCACAGTCCACCATTATTTCTAATTGACTAAAATTTCATACATTCCTAGAAATAAAAATATGAGACACGACAAGTGTACGACGAAGGAATCTGAGCTGCAAGATGTCGTTTATATAACATTCTCATTTTTACAACCAAAAGCAGCACTTTCCAGTTTACAAGTATATATGTTTGAGTCAGTAAACTACTCATTCTTTCAACCTAGTTTACAAACAAATAATTTAATAAATCACCTCTGACATACGTTTGTCGTTACATATGTAGTTAATGTCAGTGGTACATTCTTTTGGCCTTTCAAACATTGTCAGGGAATTAATCCTCCATTTCACTGCTGGTGCAAAACTGCCAAAGTGACTATACAATCAATATATCGTTATATAGCCTATAAGACAAGACTTTTACAAAACATCTTCCTTTTAGCATTAATTCTTACATCTGTCAAACGAAAGCTGCAAACGTACTTTCAAAAACTACTGGGTATCAAATGTATATAACAAAATTACAAGAAACATGTAGCTGTAATTCGTTTTACAATTTTGTAACAGCGTGAAATCTTTTAGTTTCTCTACTCTATACACTGCTTGTCTTCATATCTAAACATGCATATCTAAGTTTAAATGTTTTTTTAAGGAGTTTATCATTTTTTGTTGTTTTATTGTTCGTTTTTTTAACGTGAAAAAAAATCGAATATATCAGTATTTACTAAACATAGCTAATCCAGCTGTAAAAACAAGTACACTTAAAAGGGAATCGTCAAGTGTTTGATTACCAATTGTACAAATTGTTACAACATATATTCGCCTACTTGTTTATTCGTACAAGACTCGCGGTCTTGTGCGAAAGAAAAAAAAACACTTAATTTTTTAAATTCATGATTCGCTATAAAATGCAGTTATATCGTTTAAAAATTCATGTTTTATTGATGTCTGATTTTATTTATTCTGTAGGGTTAAAGACACAACAGACTGTTGAGTCTGCTATGCATTTAGATCTTTTTCGTTTAAATCAGCATTGGGGATGGTTGAGCTCCAAATAATACGACAAACGAGACATCAGTTTCCCAATTAATAATTTCTCTTTCTGTGTAGTAATATTAATGCAGCTCCCGCTTTTGGAGAACATTTATCACAGCTTATTAGATATTCCGGCCTGTTGTCCTTACGATGACACCAGATGGATGTGCAATTTAAAGGTGTTATACAGAAGCAGGATACGTTTACCCTTCCGGTACCCTGATGTCACCTAATTGTTTACATGTTTCTGTACTTATTGCTTTATATGTATTAATAACCTAACAATTAGAATGAATAATTAAATACATGTACATGATACAGTTTGACCTGTTGCATATCAAGGTCAAAGTATTGTCTCGTTTTAAAAACTTGATATTTACAGTTTTTATTAAATAATTTTAGTATTATTGTTTAAAGTGTAAACAAGAAACGTGTTGAAAGATAAAAATCAACGAACCACTTTTACGTCCTAACATTTGGAAGATTATCGTCAACCATCATTTTATGTTCATTTTGTGCTAATTCACATGTTTTTTATGACAATATCTGCTCAAATATATGTTTACCTGTATACATCCACTCTTTTATCCTGACTTTGTAATGACAATACTTTTAAATTAAATGTTCGAATTAAATCGGAGCGTGTGGTTAAGGTAGTTCGTCTACTATTGATCACGAGGTTTATCAACACATAAGTTGCAAGTCTTACTCCGGGCAACGTGTGCTAAACTCCAATCTTAATTGACATGAATTGTCGGTTTCCCTACCAGAAGGTCGGGGTTTTCGCTGAGTACTCCGGCTTTCTCGCCCAATAAAAACATGACGATAATATAGCTAAAAATTGCTTAAAGTTGCGTTTATCGTTCCAATGTTTTTTTGATAATTTGTTTTTTTCATAACGCTTGACTAGTTTCTTGTGTCAATTTTAAGTATGTCAAACTCCAGCCAAGGACCAAAATATGGTCCATTTGACTTCAACATAACAGTGCTATTCCATATAACCTTATAGCTATTGTATTATTCTGACTTACCACTCAGTATTTACATATACCAAAAATGTCATCATTGATGTAATAGCTCTCCTAATAATAATTAGAAATTATTAAAAATAATTAAGAATCTAGAGGAATTGTTTCTCTCCTTTGACTATTGACCCTTGTGACAAATGCATATGCTAATAGTTTTCGCGTGATTAGCGTAATTATCGAACAAATCGAAAACAATTAAACACTGTAAGTTATTAGCCACTTCTTTAAATTGATATTTAAAACAGTCTTTCAACTAGATTTTAAGTTATATTATTTACTACATGTATCTACCACGTGTATTGCATGTCTACCTAATGTATCTACCACATGTATTGCATGTCTACTACATGTATCTAACACATGTATTGCGTGTCTATCACGTGTATCTACCATGAATTTAATGTCTAATACATGTATCTACAAGTATTACACATTTTCACCATGTATCCACCACATGCATTTGATTTCTAACACATTTATCTACCCTGTGCATTTCACTACTTGTTTCTACCACATGTACTTCATGTCTTCTACAAGCATCTAACACGTGTATTACATGTCTACATGTACTACATGTATCTGCCACGTTCATTTGGTTGTAAGATGTTAAGGTAGTTAATCATCTACAATTGATCACGTGGTCTGCAACACTGAGATTGCGTGTTCAGAGTCTCACTGCAGGATGTACTCGACTCCAATCTGACTTGACCATGATTGTCATTTTTCCTACCGAAGGTCGGAGGTTTTCTCTGCCCCCCCCCCCCCCCAATAAAAACTAGATGACATGATAAAGCTGAAAAATTTCTGCAAGTGGATTAAAACACCATTCAAACAAACAAATCAAATTTACCATGTGTATTACATATCTACTACATGCATTTCATGTCTACTGGTCTACTACATGCATTTACCGCGTGTACTACATGCCTGCTACATGTATCTACCAAATGTAATTTATTTCTAACATATTTATCTACCAGGTGCATTTAATGTCTATTACGTGTAAATTAAAATAATTATATGTCCTGGAATGCAACAACGTTCAATGGAAATTATTTGTCTTCTAGCTATCCGTCCCAGGCCATCGAATTGTGCCGTCTCATAAATGACTATGGCAGTGCTAGTAACTGATGCACGTGTTAAAAAGCTGTAACAGGTCACATGTCAGCATAAAACACCACTAAAGAAAAGAGCACCTTCTACAAAATAAATAACTTATACAGAAGCATTTTAAATGGCAGCCGTAGATAATAGGTACATAATGACGTGTCATGCGCATGTTTACAGTTAAATAAATAAAAAGCAGGTGGGACCAAAAAACCTTTTTTTATCAAAAAAGCACCACACGATGCCAGCAGCCCGGAAGGACAAGTTTATTATCTAAACATCAACTCTGGAATTAAAATCCGTGGTATAACTGACGGTGTTTATATTTTTCTTTTAAGTTTTACTTGATCAGAATTGTTTTTCGTTGGGTCAACAAAGTGTTTAATTGATGTTCTGAGTTGACATTTGCCTTACAGAGCATGCGCCAGAAATTTAATCATTAAAGTGATATAATTCTTCTTATTGTTATTATGACCGTCTGTTAATAAGCCAAATCAACGTTTATCTATTCTTTTATTATTGATCCTAACGTATGCAAAGGTCATTGGCTTTCTCTAGAGTGTCGTTAGCGTACATTTAACAATAGATTAAAGCGATTATTTTTAGCAGTTTATCAAGGTCTTAACAATTTTAATAATCAATTAATGACAATTTTAAAAGATGTCGTTAACCCAAGTGGTTTATATTGCAAACCAGCAGTTTTTATATTATTGAAGGTGACCTAGACCATCAGCTGTGTAACCAAATTTTTTTTTACAAAACATCTTACGCTTAGTATTTCATTAAACGTAATCTATGTATTGTATATAGTAGAGTATTTATACAGGCGTCTTGCTGTTTAGTATTTAAATGATACATGATACTATTTTATTATGTAACCGTTGATTAGTCTATCTTTCTGTATGTTGTCTACAAACATATTGACATTAACATTAATCTGTCTCATTGTTAAATGTATATCTACTGAAGGGTCATTCTAAATAGAGTAGAATCAGCATTAAAATTCGTCCATTTGGATTTTATTTCAAAATTAATCCACGTGTACATTATAAATGCATCGTTTAATCTGACAATTTAATTCATTCTTTTGTGCATCTAATAAGTAATAAAAATATACACAAGTAGCACAATCTTCGGGGGTTTTCACATGGTGTTCCAGCTTATCACCCAATACGAACTGGATGCCATGATATTGAAGACAGTGCCGTAACACCACACAAACAAACAACAAACATATCAGACTGCATAGTTATGCTATGACAGTATGTTTTTACTAAAAAAGTAAAATCATACGTGTTTCTACGTTGATATAAACATGCAATTAAAACATCAGGAAGTATTTGTTTTTTTCGTAAAATAGCATAATTTTACACTGTTATATCTTATCGTGGCGCAATGAAGGGTGGTAAGGTTATCGGTTGGGAGTTGGGGCCGGCGGGGGGGGGGGGGAGGCGTTCAAATGTACCATAAAATTCCACCATATACGGAAATGCTTACGGCCTAAACATCTGACAGAAAAAAAAATTATGTTATATTTCGGAAGCAGCTTAACCTAATTATAAACACTAAACCTGCATGTGGACTAACTAGTTCTACTGGATATACGTTGTCAATTGCATCCGGGGCTTTAAAAAACTATACATATCTAAACATTGCATTTCTAAATTGCATGTTTATATTTTTACATCTAAAGGAACATGTTGTTAAATTACATCATTTCTTGTATAAATGAAGACATTATAATAATTCTATATACTAAATTTTTATTCGGACTGAATCTGGTTGTCTTTACAATAGTATATTTTAAACTAATTATGGTAAAAAAAATATTTTGTGGTCTACCTACAAATTGTGAGTTCAGTTTTGTTTGCATTCCTGAAATAGCATGTCTGTGGTATGACTTAAAAAGATTAATGACTGAAAATGTTTTCATAGTTTAACGGTTGATAAACCAAGATGAACGTCATCAATTTACATGCATAATCTAGATAATGTTGTGATATTTTCGATAATGTGATATAAACTGTCTTTAATGAATCATCGGAAGTTCGTCTATGTTTGTTTATTTGATTGCGTGAATTATAATTAACACCGCTTTCAGCAACATGAGGATGTTTCAGCAATTGTTCAGCGGTGTCGTGGCGTCCATTTTTTTAAAGCAGAGGAAGCCGATGTACCCGTAGAAATCCTTCTATAGGAAAACTGGCAATCCTTGTCAATTATGATTGAAGCATACCCTGCCTGCAATGAGATAATTTTTTATTAAAAGAACTATATTCTTATTTTAAAGCCGTATTTGGAACTGTTAATTTTATTGGACGAACGAACTCCATTAAACGGTCTGTATAACTCCTGTAAACGAAAACAATTTTATACGAGAGAAACTTTAGTTTTTTTATAACTATATACAAACTGGATGAGTTGTTGTCTAGACTTATCTAGAATTTAACATAGCAATAGTTGATGTAAAGTAATGGCATTTATTTTGGTGTAAAAACTCATTAACATGGTTACGGCATGCCATAGATTTCAGTCAAAGAGTATTTGTGATTGTCAAAACAAAACTTACCTAATTATTATAAGTGCAGTAAAATGTGTAAATGTATGTATGCTGTCTATAAATATTTTATGTAAGTTAATGTCAGAACTCATACATTTTTTTTGTAAATGCTCTCACGACAAAGTCCCTATGTTAAATTTATCAGTAGAGCAGGGGCTGTCAGTGCAGAAGCCATCTTAATTTTGCTGGGTTTGATATGTTTTATCAATCCTCACCTGGGAACATACTGTGAGGGTTTACAAAGATCGACCCTCAATGTTGCCCAGCGTGTCTCCAGGGGATGCTATGTCAGGTCATAATCCAGAAAGCCAAACCACTGCCCACAGTTGGTAACGTGTAAGGAGAGTGCCATGCTCCTAGCACGACAAAGACCCCTTTTGCAGATTTCGATAAACATAAGCTCGTTGTAGCGGCTACAAAAGGCTAAATTTTCAGCCCATACATAAACCCCATACTTTTCCAGTGCCAGTCAAAATGTGTGGCCATCTTTTTGAATTGATTTATTGTTTGTTAAGGTGTTCTTGTCCTGAGTTTAGCCGAAATACTACTCGCTGGACATAAAGCAACATCTGATCTGTCAATCTATAAATCAGTATCAATACTCAATTTAGATCTATTATTATATAAAATTGTTTTGCGGTTAGAATTACCGAAACCGATGTCTATGCCATGCCGATGCGCTCCGGTAGGAATGTGTAAATTTATGCTGTATAACATACAAACGTTGCTGTTTATAAACGGCAAAGTTTGGGTTCATTTTTGGTTTAAAATTTGATAGGTCTGCTATTAGTTATTTAATGGACTGTTTCAGAAAATAAGCTATTTCTTATTTTACAAACCATTAGCCCCCTCGGCCTTATACTCGGTATGATAAAAGGTTATGGTTATAAAAGTTCATAATCCTGGTTCTGATCGGTTCTGTTGCAGTGCGATCATTACACAGTCATGGCTGCCTGTCATATTTATTTTTAACCCTTTCCTGTAACCCCGTTACTCATCATACTAATATTTGGTATGTAAAAACAACACGGGCTAAAATATGTGAAGAACCATGGTCTACTAGTAGAAAAATATATCTTATTGAGAATCCCACGTGACTATCTAAAAATAAGACAGTCAATGTGAAAAAACATAGGGAAATCTACAGTAAAACAAAGAAACAAAATCGGAAATGAAAATCTTACAGTAGCTCTTGCAAATAGTTTTAAAATATTCTAATCTTACGCCTCTGTTGTAGTCTGAAATATTTTGTGGTACAGTAGAAATATATTCTTGTAAGATTATTTACGTGCAAACTAGATTGTTATCATTTCTCTATTTTGTAGTCCTGTCTTCCGTTAGTCCAGTACATATTTTTCAGTATCTTAACGATTTTACTCTCTTTATATAACGTGTATTCAATAATTATCGTCTTGTTGTATTATCAGATGCTCTATAATTGCACGGAAGGAAAGACTCGTGGTTTTTATATTCAACAATATAAAAAATGGTTTTTATTTTGAACCCAATTAATTGAAACATTTAATCTTGTCATCATGGACGTCATCAGTTAATCACATGCAGTACCCAACGTTCTATGGCAGTGTCTAAAGTGAAAGTATAAACTGAATTTCGTAATTATATTTGCTTCCTCAGTGTTAATTGTAAATGTATATGTCAGAACAAATTGTTCAGTTCTTTTGATTTATTCTGACTGCAACAGTCAAACTGCATTAATTCTAAAAAAAATAGTACAATGCAGAACATTAGGACACAACGTAGAACCCCGGCATTCAATAGCGTTTATGATATCTAAATATTTTATCAACTTTAAAAATTGCTCCTGTGTCAACTTAAATATATCAAGATTTTAAAAAATTTTACATAAAACACCTAAACACATTACTGTACGCATTACAATGTGCAACAAGATGTCATGGTAAATAACATTTATACAATAAACATGACAGAACGAACATGACATGTACATGTAACAGACAATTACATGCTAATAGGGTACAGCAAATATTTATAAACGGCAAGTGTTGATTTATTATACATTTATATATAGAAACATACCCTAAGGAAGAGAAGATACTTTATTATAAAAATTGACATTGACAATTTTGGTGTGTTTCAAAGCAACAGAAGACCTTCCGTCTGAAATATATTGGCTAATTGATATATAGCGTAGTATTTCAGAATATATTTGCATCTTATTTATACTATATATAAACATGAGATGAACTTTAAATAAAATACATTGTCTAGATATGCTATTTTATGGTTTTCTAAAGACATAACTGCATCAAAAATAGGCATATCGTTTTTAACAGAGTTTCTTTATACTAATACTCACCATGCGACGCATCACTCATCTTTAAAATTTTCTTACGGCATTCAGCTTAGTGTTGACAGTTCTGCGTCATAATCTGTCACATGTTTTATGGTTCTGTCCTTAATAGAGATTAATATATGTCCAACTTCGCACATTGTATATGATATTTTCTCTTTTTACAAACGTCAGAGAAAATACATATTTTGGCGCGAAATCGATCCACAAAAATATAATAAACTAGTAATATATATTTTAATAAAAATTGCCGCAAAAAACACATGTACGGACAATGACATCAACGGACGACGCCTATTTTACATATTGCGTTTACGGTATATACCTATATTTAGACATAAACCACAAACGAGGTCATTTACATTTTGTTAAATAAGAGAGTCTTTACCATGACCGAATTACATACTTTCCATCGAAATGGTAAAAGATTTGAATATTTGTCATGAAATAAACCAATAACCAAAGTCAGATCACAAGCGACGTGCAGTCTCATTAATTACGTAATGTTTTTGTTTAACACATCTTATATGGGCTGGGCAGATGCACGCAGGACAACTCTGTATCAAATATCAAATATTTCAGGCATACATTTGTCATTATGATTGAAGTGTTGGGTTCAAGGGAAGCAGTAAACTACTTTACAATATTAAGAGTTTCGCTACGAAATGTCAAGGCTATAGCTTGACACAACATTTACAAGCAACGTTAGATATATGAGTTGCAAAAAACATCTCAAATTTTAGAATTTCAATGATTTATCCTCAAATCAAAAATTGATCAATTAAATTGCTTGAAAATTCAAGTTTGAGGGAAAAACTCCTATATTTGTGGAAAATCTCAACTTGAGAAGTTGTATGAAACCGAGGCCAGAAACTTGGGAAAACGAGGCACAAACTAACTTTTGGGTCGAAAATGATTTCAAGGGAGCGTCTATATACCATACCAGAATTGATAAACAGTGTGCAGTAGAAATTATTACTCTTCCAGTGCATTTTGTACATTATAATACTACATGTATGTAAATTTGTACTTTAATTCAAGACAGGCTTTGTTAACATATTCGTTTTAACGTCGTTTTGAGTGAGTTTGTTTCTTTATTTGAACGTTAAAAATGTAGAAAGTTTAAGGAATTTTAGAACCTAGTAAAATGTTTTCGACCAATCAAATAGCTATCACGTGTCAGGTATTAGAAACAATTACATTAAATAAAAAACAATAAAAACTGAAAACCTTCGAAATCCTTGTGACACATACTGTTACATCAGTGAATATAGTTAGTACTAACTGCTAAGTAAATAATGATAATGTTTATCGAAATTTACATTATCATTAAAGCTGTAACACCGCAATATGAAAAAAAAAAAACGTTTTAAGCAAAAAGGGTGTCGTTACTGTCGAGTACTTAGCGGTTGCTCTTCAATAAGGCGGCTCCATTACCATGAAATGGTAATACGCTTTACTACGAACAAGTACTGACTGCTCCAGGACTTTGTGACCAAATATCCAGCATTTTATACATTTGCACGTCATGCCAGTTTTCTAATTGGTTTCAAAACAAATTTAAAAATTCGTTCAATAGATCTGGATTATTACTCATAATCATTACCGTTCAAGAAACAATCAGTTAACATATTTAGATACACGCATGATTTATTCATAATTCCTTAAATTCATTACTTACTTTAAATAAAAATAATGCATAATATAATAATCGCTTTTTTTATGAATATTCTCGACATGATAATAGGATTTCCATTTGTTTACATAATAAAAAAATGATTAATATCACAACAAAGGAATTAATCACTATGCCAGAGAGTTGACGTGCTTTTATTCTGTGTAAATTCATTAACTTGTACTTTAACACCTAACAGCAAGAATGGTTTAATTAGGTATATTTTTCTGACCACGAGACAATACAGTGTACCTGTAAGACAGACCTCTAACCTTGGGATACGTCATATTATGCAAGAATTTTTGTAAATATAGATTAATAACACGGTTAACATTACCACGACACACATCATTTTTAATTTCAAACTATTTAACACTTTCGTTATTACATGACTATTCAAGTTCAAGGTGCTTTTTTGTAGAAGACATCGAATATTCTACTGTCCTTCGCGTGACAACGAAAAAACTTAAATGTTATATTTGAAAAAAATTGTTAAACATGGTTCAGTTATATGAAAGGGTAGCTTTTTCATTGAAAAAAATATCATTGGGTATAGTAAAATTATCTAAATATATCCATGCCTCAATTCTCATCTTTAGCATTTAAAGCCTCTGTAAGCCACAGTTATTTTACAAACAGTGTTCCATTAGAATCACTTGATCATTTTGGTAGTGAATGGACTATTTTTTCAATGGGAATGTGCAGTAATGAAATATATGAATAGGTCTGATTTAATAATTCAATATATGATTGGGTCCCATTTAAAACATCCGAAAATATATGAATAGGGGAAGGTGTTTCAAATCGCCATCCGCAGACCTGTACCTAAAAGTATCCTTAGTTACCCTGCCCCCTCCCTCCCGTGCAGAAAATTGGGCCACATAAGACGTTAGCAGCCCTTGGCGCTATGAAGCCAAGGTTTCTACATGGTTATGGCAAAAACACCCCAAACATTACAAAATAAAACACGCAAGAGATCAAGAAATATGTGCTCTTTTTTCTAGTTAATGTCGAAAAATGCTAGATCTCTGGAGATACCATTGGCATAAAGTGGCCCCAATCCCTCTAGAAGAAAAGGTTTACGTCATTTCGACACTAGCTACGCTTCTGACAGCAATTGTAAAAACTGGCTGTAATTTATAAAGAAGAAATAAGATAAATAAAAGCTAGTTAAATTTATCAAGAACGTAAATTCTTTTCTCCACTTAAACTTGTTTCTTTTGACACGATTTACATACGTTATCTTTTTTTTATGTAACAACTGGAGTGCAACACACGCACAGTACAAGTTGTGTTATTGTGAATTACTACAATTACAAAATGCTTTACATTTTACATACGATAGATCATCAAGGCTGTAAACAACTACAGAATTTTTAAAAGTCAGTCGTGAACAAGATAAAGCTTTTCATTATTTTTTAAAATAATTAAAATTGTCATACATTCTCATAATAAGGGTTCTCTACATAGTTTTTTGATAACCATGTATTGTTTATATGTTCGTTTCAATGGGTTTAACGCCACTTTCAGCCATTTTCAGCTATATTGTTGCTTTCAGTTGTTTGGTATTGCAGGTGGAACAGATTGCTCGACCACGAAAGACCACATCACATTTTAAACAGTTTCCATTGTATTTTTAAAAAATGTACAATTTGTGTCTTTTCTATCAATACACTTATCGATGTAGATTACGTCCACACAACCGAGGCAGGGGTTTAAAAAAATGACAAAGACAATACGCACCCGCACATCAATAGCTTAATGGCAGTGGGAACACAAGAATCTCTCAATTATCTTGATAGAAGCAACATTTCATATACCAGAAATTGAAAGAATATTCGTTGTGGGGTTAAAAGTCTCGTCATCATTATCTAATACTAAGCTACTCCATGCTTTTGTAAATTGAACTTTTGTTTTAACCTCAAAACAAATGCAAAATTTGTATTCAAGAAGAAACATGTGTAGTCCTATATCAAAAAGACTTATTTGCAAAAACACAATAGTTTATTATTTTCGGTTAATAGCAGTAATGTGTATATAGAATCTTTTTATGATATATAAGAATAGAATTCGACTTAACATTTATTTTTCACACAAAATATAGGTAAAATAACATCAACAAGAAACCAAATTTAAACACTGCCTTTTGAAACGACTGACATTTATTTTACTATGCCAGTCCACAATCCAGATTGGACCATTGAGCTACAATGTATGTTATTAATATGCCAGTCCACAATCCAGATTGGACCATTGAGCTACAATGTATGTTATTAATATGCCAGTCCACAATCCAGATTGCACCATTGAGCTACAATGTGGTCCAGCTATGTTATTACTGTGCCAGTCCACAATCCAGATTAGACCACTGAGCTATGTTATTACTGCGCCAGTCCGCAATCCAAATTAGACCACTGAGCTATGTTATTACTGTGCCAGTCCACAATCCAGATTAGACCACTGAGCAATGTTATTACTGTTCCGGTCCACAATCCAGATTAGACCACTGAGCTATGTTATTACTGTGCCTGCATGTCCACAATCCAGATTAGACCACTGAGCTATGTTATTACTGTGCCAGTCCACAATCCAGATTAGACCCCAGAGCTATTTTGTTTTTACAAATAACAATAATATCTACTACGGACATGCTAGATACTAGCTATTCACGAACACATGAAAACACATACTATAGACAACAGATTCTAATATTAAGAGTTCTGATCATTTGGATGACATAAGAAAATGATTGTTTTTGTTTGTTTGTTTGTTTACTGTTTGTTTGTTTGAGTGGTGTTTAACTCAACTTTCAGCGATGTTTCAGCTAATTGTTGACCCCCTTATTATTCATTTCGTTACTGAACATGAGCAAGTATCTCAGATGGTTATTTCAACTACCTTTTCTGTTTTTTATTATTAAAGTATAATATTTAAATTTTATCAAAAGATAATTTATTTCTCATAAAATCAATTGTATACTACAAGACGCATTTTTCATCTATGATTCTCATACATTTACAAAGATTTCTTAATTTGACCGTGTCATACTTGTTCATTCTATAGTCATCTGGTCTCAAGGGAGGAAAACATTCGGCTATATACAGCACAAATCCACAAAATGCTAAGTAAATGTGACACTAAATTCGAGTTGGTCGTTTATTAAACTGAATAAAAGGGTAAAACGTTAATTAAATGTATCAATTTATAAAATAAAATTCAACTAATTTAAACGTAAAAAACACAATCATCCAACTGTTTATAGAATTGCAAATTTATAGTAATATTGCATAGCATCGAGTACTATAATATTTACTGAAATAAATGTCAGTGAGTTATGGACGTGTCATTCCACTAAGACACATTATCTTGGCTTTGAGCCAGCCAGTCGTTCGTGATACTATATACGTACACCAGCTTTGTACTGATCGAAGAAGCTGAATTTACCAATAGACATGTACCAGTTTTAAGGATGATTTCTGGTCATGTATTGTGGTTTTAGTTTGATCTTCGAACTATTTAGGGTTAACGCATTAATATTTTGCACAATGACCAAACTTCCGTTAAATTATGTTATTAAAACACCCTTAACAAGTCAACTTACAAAATTGACATATTGGTTTTTTTTTATTAATTATTTTTTCCTTACAAAATATAAAGCCATACCTAATCTTTGTTATTTCAAAACTGACCAGAGAACATCCTTACGGCATTTAGTTTGATCCTACTCGGGATCGATCGAAGCAATCACGCTGCCAATTACGCTCGCGGCGGTTCGACATGATAAACGCCGACTAGTTACTGAAGCCTAATTCAATTTAATCGAACCGTTTATACCACGTGGTTTATAATTTTGTTTATGAAGAGATTTTCATAATATATATTTCTTACATATATTTATATGTATCACATTAAAAATTAAATAAATAAAAGGTCATTTAAAATGAGTGACCTGACATTATTAACCAAGTAACTATTGAAACAATTGTCCAGGAAGAGGCTTCTTCTCTCGTACAGCGTCATATTGCTTTATAATAACTCATTATTAATCTGGTAAATTTAATGTATAAATCTTAACACGATCTGATGGCGCTTGAGCGCATGTGTTGATTGAAAAACAATATTTCGGGTATATTCAGGACGATGGTTGAAAGCAAAGTTGTCGGGTTTGATAAAGGTTTCAACTTTACTTTCATTTATTTAATTATGTAGACTAAAACAGCAATTTTCAGGAAGACGTGTAAAAGTCTGTGGACTACAAAACTCCTCTTTTTAGTGCTAAACAACGCTACTAAACATGAAGTATAGATGCTATGCGCAGTGCTGTTATATTCCCCATAGCAGATTTCGTGCAGCGACCAAAACAGATGCCACGTCGAGTGAATATTTGACCTCTTCCGTATATATAAATGGTTTTTGTACATAAAGACATAACTCAGCATTAGGACCTTTTGAACATCAATGAAATGATTTTAATGTGTCCACGCGATCACATGGATAAATGTATATATTGATATTTTAAGCCTTAGATGTGTTCTGCTGATAAAGCTTTTATCGATAATTGTTTTTGACTTGATCAGGCGCAATCCAGGCTTTGTTTAATTTTAGTTAGGTGATCAAATTAGTATAATTTTTAATTCTCAACATTCGGTTATGTTTTCTTCGAAACACGTGTTAACTAACCAACTACATGTTAGTGATAGAAATTTACTGCCTTGAAATTCCGAATATTACAATGTTTTTTCTTTAATTTTCAATGTGTAGATGGCAAATTCCGGATGAAGGAAGCAAGACTGCATTTCCCTTAAATTTGTGGGGTTTGGTATTTGTATTAAACATCCAAGGTAAGGATTTTCGTCCAAAACTTATAATGTTTTAATAAAAGTCCTCCATAGTTCACATTTTGACCACAGTGTGTCCATTGTATTTCGATTAAAAAAATTACATAAACTTGTTTCTAGGGGAACCTTTTTATAATTATCTGTCTTAAAATTGTCCTTTTCAAGGTTGTGATTTTCTTGTTTTCAATATATCGAAAAGAAAACTATTGTTGCGTTTCCGTTTTCATGATGTATATAGAAATATATTTTATTGAGAGCGTTAAAACTTGTAACTTTATTAGTACATGTTCATATTATGATAGTGTTGAGTGCAGTTCATTTTTAATGTAACCCTTATCGAACAATCGAATCCATCAATGGTAATATGGTTTTTTTTAATGAACCAGATTTTCTTTTAGAAGTAGGTAAATATATATCTAATATTTATAAAGTGCTATCGTATTTTTTGACAGAAATTAATCAAATATGTTTTACAAAATTAAAGATATTTACAATATGATATGAAAGTAAATAAAAACACTTACAATAAATGATTTAGACCAGTAATCCACAGCACCATATATCCTATGGACGTTTTACACAAATGTTTGCGATGGTATCTAACTAATTACTTCGGAAACTCCACAAAATTTCAATTTTGATCATATAAAAAGAATCTGGGATTTGTATACGTTTTATTATGTCAATAAATACTTAACGATTACATACGTGTTTTTTCTTACAATACAGTGCTCTGATAGCATCGCTGTAATGTCTATTTCTATAACCTATTATTATAGCTGTTACTGACGAATTCAGCGAAACGGGAACATATAGAAGTTGAGTAAATATCCATCTCATTTCAGCGTTCAAATCAGGGTCTGACTCCAATCCGAAAACAACAAGCAATGGTATCCAACAAATTGCAGAAATACCAGACAAAAGGAAAACGGTTACAAAAGCTTTCCCTTTTTGTCTAAATTTGCGTTTCATATTGTGCATTTGTCGAACGTGCCTGAGGAGAGTATTAATTTTTTTAACTTGAGAAAGAGCTGCTTTTAATACTATAACGTTTATCACAAATATAGCTAGCATAATCACTATTCCGAAAATCTGTTCTCCAATGCTGAACTCAATAGGAAACACGTCTGCGACACACAACTGGTAACGTTCCCAGTTGTTTTTCAATAAAAATGGTATGATAGTGTATGCAAGGCTAACCGCATAAGCCATGAGACTGCAGAACTGGACATGACGGATTTTTATCCTCCTGTGTATTTCGGGATAAAGAATACAGAGATATCGTTCTAAAGCAAGGTACAAAAGTACTAAAAGAGATGCTAAAATTCCTCCAAATATAAAAATAAATAGATTTAAACAAACTAGTTTCATGTGCAACATATCTCCAGGATTCAATGTATACGTTGAATAAAACGAAATTCCCAAAGTGATGATAAGATTAGTAAAGGCAAGGTTTATGACTAGCATATCATGCTTGGTCCGTAAGCACTTAAACCTCATAAATACGATAATTATGATGATATTGCAAATGCACGATGTCACAGTCAACGTTGTCAGAGTCGAAGCTATTACAGTTTCATATACGCTTAGCATGGGATAAAACGTTGTCAGATTGTTTGGAATTCCAGTGCTCGTGTTTAATTTTAATTTGTTGTGATGATCCATTTTACGTTATGAATACAATATGCCAATCGTTAATACTGTAGTTAATACGATTCCACTTTGAAAGTTATCTCTGTAACATTTTGAAACAGCACTTACTCTTCTGGGCTGAAACTGTATCTAATCACGAGTAGATTTAATTATGTTTAGTGGTTCCTCTGTACAGAATTATCACTGAATACAAACAACCTGTCGTGCATCACTTGTGCGATGATGATAGCCGTTCACAATAATGAATATGAATATAAGAATATTTCGTGTTTGTTTTTAAGGTTTATTCACGTTAAAAGAAATATAACACTTTTCACAGTCCAGTTATTTTAACGACAATCGTAAATCAGAATGTAGTACCTGGAAAAATAACGCTCGACCTTTTAATAGGAAGTCCCCGCTCCTTAGTAATAAACATTAACTACAGGTATGAAATTGTACTCTCTAACATTAAAATGACCATCTGACCATCACAACGTAAATCGCCACCTTAACGAATTTATGTCTTACTAAATATAGCCGACGGCATATTCCAATTGATTAATACAGATAAACGTAGTATTAATCATTTTAATAATTAGTTGAGAAATAAGCTTATTTCATTTGGGTCCTTTGTAACTTTGAAAGAAACATAAATTATCACATCAATTGTTTGATAATCGCAGTATTAAAAGAGTCTCTTTTATCTCAGTAACACAGAAATTCTCCTGGTATTATTGTCAGTATATTAACCACGTCAAAATGAACAAACGAAACTTCCAAAAAATAATTAAATGGCCTGTAAGAAAACTTTGTCATTTTTAGCAAAGAAAGACCTTTTTCTGTGATATTGCAGACTGCCACCATGTACAAATCCTTGGAACTATAAGCACATAGAAATCCAAATTACCATATCCTAAGTCACCATGCTAAGAATTCCCAAAGTGGATGCCACAGTCGTCGATCCTAAATAAATACACTAGCTCAAATTTGAATGGACTTATAACAACTTCTTATTGCATCGGAGAATACCTTAATGTATGTTCGCTGTATATTTTGTCACTTAAGTATATAAACAAATGTTAATTTCGCCATCACATTTATTTTATACCTATGATAAATGGATGCTTACTTGGTTTGTGTTATATTTCTATAATGCCAATTTTTATCAGCTGCCGATTACTCCATATAATCAATAGTAGTTATACCGTCCATTTCGTGATTTATAATGATAAAAATAAATGTAATTATTCAGGTGTTTGATTTTTCTCTATCTTGACAGGTACTCCAATTGTGTTCATTTTGTCGACTGATTCTCCGTGTCAACAAATTATGAGCTTCAAGAAATCTGAATTCCATTTAGAACTCAATACTTTAATCCACATGACGTTAATATCAGAAGCACAGCATATTATTATCTTCAGCTCTGTATGTCACAAAAGTAAACATCAATAGTTTTAGTTCGTTTTCCTGTTAAACACGCTATAATTACTGTTATAATACATCGCAGAACATAATAATCTCCAGTAGCATGCAATACAATAAGTAAAAATGGTTTCTGCTTAGCTTGGTATTTTTGTTACCGATTTCATTCTGTAAATGCGATATTTGTTAAAGATAATTTTGCTGAAAGTAATTAATAGTAGTATATAACGTTGTTCTTCCAATGATAAGCATACTTCTGCGTTATTACTAAGCGCACAATAAACTTATTTGCACATTACAATATAAGACTGATGTTTAAAATTCAGCAACCTGTTACATGTTTCAAATAATATAATATTGTAATAAATGTACGTCATTTAGTCTTTTAATTTAGTTTCTGCTCCTAAACTAAGCTTGCGGAGACATTGTTTTGCTCCATTTCTTTTTCGTTTCCTTCTTATTATTATTCCACTGTGTATTATTCCACTTTCCGCCACAGTTTTGTCCAGGACACCGTAAGTTTGAACAATATAAAATCTCAGCCAAAAAGTAAACCATGATTTGAAATTGTGAACATTGTATTAAAATTTTGAAAAATGCGGCCGTCTTGACATTTTTATTAACTGTAACACCTAGGTAGCTCGTCCGAAAAAAAACAATACTGTATAACTAAACACCCTGGACTGTTTACTCGCTTGGCTGGGATGTGAAAACTTGGCTTCCGATTACTTCGCAAACTGACATCATATTTTTGTTCATTAAAGATTAAAATTGACATATCAGTTTATAGAAAACAGCTGGTAATTAAAATACAAATAAAACAATAGATGTATATGCATTCGTAAACTAATATATTATACGGCACCGTTTATAAGGCCTAAAAAATATCGACTTTCGAAGTATTTCGCGTGCGAATTCATCAGCATCCTACAATGGCTTGATTTGGGGGTGGGAGGTGGGGGTGCTTACATTAATAGTTGTGCAGTTTAGATCCCATCTGTACTGGGTTTTTTTCACTACTGACCAGCTTATAAGGTTGCATATGATGTACTTAATCGTATTATTATTTCATGACCTGACCTGTAACACAAGTAAATCTTTTACTATGAAATTACCTACAATGACAAGTGCACTACAATGACAAGTGCATAATTAGGTGTACATATGTATGCGTGCATGTTATTTACAAAGTTTCTGCGTAGTCTGTCACTAACAACAAATACAAAGTTCCCTGTCCGTTTTGAAGATTTTTCCTGTCTACAGCTAAATTCTGACGTTTTGTATATTTGCTATAAATTACAATAATGGGCTCGTACTACAACTTTTTATCTATAGGCGGAGCTACAAAGAGGTCCAATTATTCGTAATGGAGCCGAAAATTTATGTATGCGCATGGGGATAAAACTTCGCTTGTAACTGAAATAAAATTACAATATACAAGTACTATCAAATATGATCAAAATCTCAGTTCATTCGTTTTTAGTGCTGAATCATTATTTTTCACTTTGGGTCGGATCATCGCGAAACTCTTGGGATTAAAAGAGGCGGGGCTAAAATTTTTGGTAATACTTTGATATATAAACCGGTTGTTACGGTAAAAACCCGAAGACGTCATTTTATTGATCTCTTCTGTTACAACGCCATTCTGTATATTTGTATATTTGCTATTGATACATATTTTGATATTAGCGGAGTTATAAAGAAGCCCCATTACTCGTAATGAGGCAAAATTTATTCAAGCGCACGGAGATAAAAAAAAGTCTGTTTAAACTAAACTGTCCTTACTTATACAATTGAAATCCATGTTATGAGTGGCAGTTGTTTTGCACTTTAGACCACTTCGTCACGTACAATTTTATAGTTAAACCAGACATGACAGATAACGTTAAACCGAGATCAAAGAAGGCGTGGATTACCAAATATAGCAATGCTTTAATGTTAACAACAATCTGATGACGTAAATTTTGCTAATGAGTTGTAATAGATTTCGTTTAGAAAAAAAAATTTACTGCGCGGCGGTAATAACAAGGTCCAACTCGTTCTTGTTTATTTCAATTTTTACTCGTTTTCCCCATAAAGTACTTCAAGTTCCAAATATGATCATAACTCCATAATTAGGAACATAATATGAACCGTATCTCGACGGCAGTGAAAATACGTAACAAAAATTGTAAACACAGAGGCAAACATTGAATTAAGTTGTGTTTTTTTATAAGTGTTCCTTTGGACAGTATTATGTTGCTTTAAAAAATGATAGTTATAAAACAATAATATTTATTTCTATTTAATTTTACATTTGTTTGAGCCGCATAATATGTGTAAAACCGTCACGTTCGAATAACTCCCTGGCCGAGCCATTGCGAGCAATAGAGTCTTCTTTGGAGCTTCACCGAGATAAAAAAAATAGTCGTTAGAGATAAATCATTGTAGCTAATTTGCTATGTGTATTTGCTAATGTTTAGGACATATAACTAGTTGTTTAAAAGTTAAATTGCGACCTGAAAATGAAATGTTCAGATAATAACAACTAGACGGGATACCGTAGATTTTAATTTCCTTTTCTGAAAAATTGTATGGTAATAAACAATAACGGGAGTCTACTTAATTCTTATCTCATCATTTTGCACGATCGTCTTGTTACAAAAAAATATGTTGTATAATGGAAATGATATTCTGGGGAGATAAACTGAAATCAGCATAGCACTCTGCGGACGTCTACAACTTAGTGTTGATAAGACAATGTTGCCATAATTGTGACCGATATGTGTCATTATTGTGAATAAACATCGTTGTACATCTACGTTTTATGTAAAATTT
This sequence comes from Limnoperna fortunei, assembly GCA_944474755.1. Classification (NCBI taxonomy): domain Eukaryota; kingdom Metazoa; phylum Mollusca; class Bivalvia; order Mytilida; family Modiolidae; genus Limnoperna; species Limnoperna fortunei. The sequence goes on from OX104111.1 coordinate 89,383,001, forward strand.
TTATTTTGTGTTTACATCCTTAGTCTTTGCCTTGTCTATTGACTACGGTTTAACCTTCTCCAAAGAACCAGTTTTTGTCTCTCTACAAAACATAAATCTGGGTCATTGTTTTTTGCGTCCGCTTTTGACAACTTAAATAAGACGACTAATGGAAAACAAAAATGATAGAAATGTAACACAAAATGCGTATCAACAACAAGTTAATGCACGGAAACCGCAATATCCAAACTGATTAAAACAACCCTGCATGATGTCAGAAATACCTAAACTGCCATTAAATACCAAAAGTCACATTATAGTCTTAGTAAATCTACAGGTTGAAATATACCAAACTGATTGCTAAAAGTATGATTGATTGATTGATTGATTGATTTTTATCTATTTACGTCTAGCGAACAATATTTCAGCTTTTTTCAAGACGATAACATATCAACAACAATAAACAATAAATTAATGGTGAAAGAGATGAACCATCAGAAAAAATTGTCGACTTCAACTGGACAAAAAGTAAGAAGCAGTGGCTTGGTATGGATAGTGTAGTCTTTTGAAACGGCTACAATGAGCCTACTCATATTTTTACAAAAGGGGTCTTTATCGTCCAATGAGCGTAGCACTCTCTTAACACATTACCTATTACGTTTCGCGTCAGACTTTCTGTATAATTTCCTGACAACCACAAAGAAAGACCACCCCTATCAGCCACCATGTGAATGCGCTGAACAGCGCTGTGGATCGAGCGTCGGTTGTGGTTACGAAGCTCAAATTTTCCTCATAAATTACCATTAGCTAGCATACTATCCTTCCCATTCCCCAGACTAGTATATGTATAATCAAAGATTTAAAGCCACATCAGTTTGTGCGTGAGGTTTATACTTCATTTTTGAAAAACTATTATTACAAGAAAACGGTCCGGTAATATTAGTTTGTCCCGACTCATTTACAACTTTCTCAAATCAATGCATACAATATTACCAATAACAGATTTGCATTGATTTAGCGTAAAATTGTAATAATTCCGTCTAAGAATAGATCATTAAACATTGTCGTAATCATTCAGTAAATCCTCGAAGATCTCTAGCGGTAACAAGGATTTATTTTTAGTTGCACAAAACACACTGTTGATCTCATTGGGCAACAGGGGTGGTATGATTAAAAAAAGCAAGCAAAACATCAATCAATCAATAAAACACTGTAAAGACATGTTTTGTTTTTATTAAGAGATATAAAACACGGGATAAAAAGATTATATCACAGCAATTATTTCGCCCGTCCAACTTGAATTTATGTTTATGTTTCCTTATGTAATCAATTGATTATGGTTATCAGACGTTGAACAACAGACGCCATTCCAACAAACAAATCTTTAGAAACAACTTTTCTATGTAATACAGATTACAAAAAAACGTACAGGTAAGCGTTAATGATGTTAATTTGTATAGAATAATATATTATATTATTCTCCAAACGTGGTATCGTTTCAGCATTTGAGCGGTATGAGTGCATCACAGTAGATTATACCATAAAGCAGTACTCTATCACACTATGCAGCGCAGTGATCATTATGTTTAATTAATATTTCATTTCCGTTCAAAGAGAGATGTTGTAACGTAAAAATTGCAAGTTCCTGAAAAATGCATGCTTAACTTTCAGTTTAACGACTTTCAGACTTTCTTGCTAATTAACAAAAAAAAAAGAATGTTTAAACCTATACTATATGATAAATCTGACCATTTTTATTGTTATTTACAAAAAATCCGGACTCGAAAAACCACTCTCATTAGAGGGCAGAACTTGCAGTTTTACGGACTTGCAGAATTTATGCTAATTAACCAAAAGAAAAAAGAATGTTTAATCCTATACTATATGATATATATGACCCTTTTTATTGTTATTTACAAAAAATTCGAAGTCGAAAAACCACTCACATTAGAGGGCAGAACTGATTCCCAGATATAACCTCTGCCACATGTCATTACCTGTTTACTGCGGGACTACATTTAACGTCTGTCCATAATGTTTGTAAACAAAAGTCATTAAGGATAGAGAAACTAGAGCTTACATCTTTAGTGATGCATATCGTTTGAAAGATGCGAAGAAAGAGTTGCACAAAGGAGTGTGTATAGGCAGAGATTTAACTAAATTCCAAAGAGAAGAGGGAAAAGCTCTAAGGTTAAAACAAGCCGAGTTGAAAAATGCTTTCCCTAATAAGAAGTGGTCAATCCGTGGGAATGAAGTAGAACTAACACCTGGGCCTGGTTTTCCCTCCAAGGGAGACCAGGTTGGAGGTAACTAACTTGAACCCTGACACTCCCAGTTTTGTACATACGTTAAGTTCTAGTTCCAGTTTTGAAATGTTCTTGTTCAAGTTCTGACAGTTTAAACAGTTTGTTTGTAAGTTTTTCTTCTGACAATTATATTGATAATGTGGATAATGAGAGAAAAAGTTCTGACAATTTTGAAAGTTCATTTAACAGTGAAGTGGATTCCTACGATAATGAATCTGAAATAACAATCTCTGAGGTAATTCAGTACTATCATATACCAATTTGAATATCAATACTCAACAGATACATAACGATAATCAGAAGCTAAAAGTGATTTTTTCAAACGTTGACTCCCTGTCGAACAAATTTTCAGAATTTGAAGCATATTTGTTAATTGAAAATCCAGACATTATAGGACTGTGTGAAATATTTCCCAAAAATTCATCAGATAATCATAATATTGAAAATATAAGCTTGAATGGGTATTTGAAATTTGTACCAACTAACCAAGGAGATAGAGGTATAATTTTATTTATAAGGAATAAATTTAAAGTAAATGAAGTAAAGATATTGGATAACTCTTTTCAGGAAGCTATATGGTGAGAAGTTATTATAAAAACAATGATAAATTAAAAATTGGTCTGATATATAGAAACCCTTCTTCTTCAGTTGAGAACAATGAACAGCTTGTATCAGTAGCAAACAATATTATTGGACTAAAGTACTTCCACTACTAATTTTTTGAGATTTCAACTTTAAAGAAATTGACTGGAACAGCTTAGAAGTATCAGCTGCAGTAAATCATTCATCTACTAAATTCTTAAAATGAAGTCTTGACAATTTCCTTTTTCAACATGTAAAAGTCAATACCCGCTTTAGAGAGGGCCAACAACCAAGCTGTTTGGATCTCATTTTCACAAATGAAGAAAATATGATTGACCTTGACTCATTAGTAATTGATTCACCTCTAGGAAAAAGTGATCATGCTGTTATTTGTTTTAATTATATATGTTATGTTGAGAATAATAACAATATGCAGGACAAGTTTCAGTATTTTAAAGGAGACTATAATGCTATACGTGACGATTTAGATGTCATAGATTGGGACAATGTACTTGAAAATAAAGACGTAAATGAAATGTGGATTACCTTTAAATCTTTATTGTTTGATAGCATAGAAAATCATATACCTTAGGCTAGAAGCAACAATAAGTTTATAACCCCCCCTTCTATGGATGGACAGGAAAGCAAAGGCAGCTATATTGAAAAAACGTACAACATGGAAAAAATACACGCATGCACCATCTAGAGAAAACCATAGAAAATATACTAGTGCAAGTAATATTTGTGCAGACACCATTAGAGATAGTAAAAAATCTTATGAAAAGAAAGTGGCAACTGAAGCTTAAACAAATCCAAAGTCTTTCTGGAAATTCATCAATTTAAAGCTCAAAACTAAACCTGGTATAGGCAGTCTTGAAAAAACCGACGGAAATTTAGTATATGAAGACATAGATAAAGCCAAAATACTGAACGAATACTTTTCTAGTGTATTTACTCGTACTAATGATCTAAATGAAACAATTGATACTAAAGAGATGGATTCTTTACTATTAGATATATCAGTAACTACCGAAGATGTGCTAAAGAAATTGTCAATAATTAATATAGATAAATCTGCAGGTCCTGGCAATCTTCAACCAAAAGTACTGTTTGAAGTTCGACATAGTATAAGTTACCCACTACATAAGACTTTTAATAAGTCCTTTGCTGAAGGAGTATTACCTGATGAATGGAAAACTTCAATCATTTCACAAATTTTTAAAAACAAAGGAGACAAGAAACAGGCTTGCAATTATCGTCCTATAAGTTTAACTTAAGTAGTTTGTAAGATATGCGAATCAATGATACGTGACAGAATGATGAACCATCTAATAGTAAACAATTTATTATCTGACAGTCAATACGGTTTCAGACCAGGAAGATCCTGCGCTATACAACTTTTAGAAATTCTTGATGAATGGTCCGTTTTACTAGATTCTTCCTATCCTGTTGACAATATTTATATGGACTTCAGTCGAGCCTTTGATTCAGTTCCTCATGAACGTTTATTACTGAAACTACATAGCCTTGCTGTTCAAGGGAATATGCTTAAATGGATTAAAAGTTTTTTAACAGATAGATCACAACGTGCCCGTATTAATGACAAATACTCGCCTTTGGCAGAAGATATAAGTGGGGTACCACAAGGTAGTGTCCTTGGACCTGTTTTATTCGTTACTTTCATAAACGATTTACCTGACACTGTATCTGGTCTAGTGAAAATATTGCAGACGACTCTAAAATATACTCTTCTGTCATTAATGAAGAACAGCATCAAACATTACAGAACGATTTAGACAAATTGTGTGATTGGTCAAGAAAATGGAAACTTTCTTTCAATGCAACAAAATGTAAAGTCATGCACTTTGGAACAAATAATAGTGAAGAAAGATATACAATGTTAGATAACTCCGATAACTATGTTCAAGTTCAACAAGTAATTGAAGAAAAAGATTTAGGAGTAACTTTTGAGCCCAACCTGAAATTCGACAAACATATTATCAATTCATTTAATAAAGCTCAGCGTGTTTTATCCATGATTCGTCGTTGATTTGATTATATGGAAAAAGATATGTTTTTAGTCTTATATAAATCGATAGTACGACCGCTACTGGAATATTGTACACCAGTATGGTCACCATATTTGAAAAAAGACATACGCAAGATTGAGAGCATTCAGCGTCGAGCTACAAAACTGGTTCCAACAGTGAAAAATCTCAGTTATGAAAATAGATTAAAATCTCTTGGTCTTCCAACTTTGGAATACAGACGTGATCGATACGACATGATCCAAGTATACAGAGCACTTCATAAAATCGATATTAAATGGCAAAATATGTTTATTTTATCAACTAACCAAACCCGTGGACACCAATTTAAATTAGTCAAGAAGAGATGTAACACAACTCAGCGTCTGAATACTTTTTCTATGAGTACTGTAGACCAGCAGTGGAATAGCCTTTTAGAAAGTACTGTTACAGCCAAATCTATTAACATCTTCAAAAGTCAATTAAACAAAGAAAATTGGAATGCGAAGAAGTTTTCTCCAACTTAACTGTTTTAATCTGTATTGCTATGCAGTGGACATATTTTTGATATTTTTGATGAGCTTTATCCGTCTTATGAACTGACTTTTATATTCTATAGTAGTTTGTCACTTTACCATATTACAAGAGGAATTACTCAACTCTACTATGCTCACCATTTGCAAACAAGCTTTAATTCAACATGAGCAAGGGTTTTTTAAAGTTATATAATAAGTTTTAAAGCGAGGTGACTACAGAAGTCTGAAGACTTATAATGACGTCACATATGTCAAGGTATTTAGGAATACAAGACGCAAGTTTGTCAACAAATACACGAGATCGTATTTATTTTTATATAGTTTGTTTATACACTCTTGCTACAGTTTTAAATAAAAACGTGAGGCTTTTCCGCCATTAGAAATATCTCTCACGGCATGGCGTCAACCTATGGGGTGACATAGGTGAAAGTGGTTGACGTAGAATACCCAGAATCCTTTACGTGGAGATTGTCAAAACACATACGGACTCAGATCCGGAATTTTTGGTCTTGATTTTATTTTTACAAAAAAAACCAACAAATTTTCAATGTCGATGAATAATATTTACTTGTTATGTTAATGTTTTAACAAAACTATTCTGGCTAACAAAATATTTTCACAATCATGTAAATTCGTACGTTCGTGATTCTCAAGGTGACAAAGTCCATCATTTTAATTAACATAGACGAGTGCAATTTCACACTTGATGCGCTGGAAGATCTCTGATATTATTGTAATAAACCCATTAAGATCAAATATTCCCTCAAAGGCTTATTTCGTTTTTTCACATTGCCCTCCACTGTTTTCACGATGAAGTTCATAACAAAAACCTAGTCGGTTGCATAAATTGTCGTCGGCGACAATTTGTGAGGATCACATTTTTTTACGTTAAGGCGACAAAATATGCCATATTTTGACTGTACAAATTGTCCATTGGGCATAATATTGCTTATACGGCTTTAAATTTGTACATTTGTAATCGATATTTCTTTGATTTTCTTATCAACTGAATTCCAATTACGCTTCAGGCAAACAATGGACCTTAAGAAGATCTAACTATAAACTTTACCTTAAAAGCTATTACAAATAATTCATAATTATAAATTCAGCTTTTATAAAATTGACTCAGCACTGACGAAATAAAGTTCTTTCTTTACTTGATTAAAAACCTAAAAGGAAATATGTTTGTTTATTGCTTTTATCAATTTAAGTAAAGCACCAAAACCAATAAGGACAAAATTACAGAACATAGATCACCAGTAATCAAAACTTTTATTCTTAAAATCCTCAATTTTTTCGTTGTTTAGATATTCTCTGAACGTGCTTACGTCAAGTTTAGTAGCTCGATGTGTGTGTGGGTTTTTTTTTTTGCATCTATCCCTTAATTAATTGTTTTATTTGCTCCTCGTCAACTGTTGTAAATCTCGGAGTACACGTTTCTCCAATTTGTTGTTGACACGCACGATGTTTGAAAGCAGACATAAATGAATTGTGTTTAATACAATTAATACAATAGATTTGATTGGGTGAATGAATTTATTAAGACGGCTAAAACATAAAAACCAGGTCAATATCAGATTCCGCTTGACTACTATGCAGCGGAATCGTGCAGCGTACTAAAGTTTTCATATTTTAATGTAATTTTAGTACTGTTGCGATTTGTTGTGACCCGAAAGTTGTTTTTAGACTAAAGCACACAAATTTAAATTCATGTAATGATGACTAATACCTAGCATTCAATATAAAAAAATCGGACTGGTTGCCTGTATATCTTGTATTTTAATGTCAGCTGATCGGTTTTTAACAATTTAAATGTACGAATTTATTACTGATATTCAATTAATACAAAATAGTGAATTATACTGACGGCAATACGTCGAAATTCAGACTGCTCACGAGCCGTGGTATGAACCAGGCCTAGCCGAAATGAATTCCACAGAAGTTTTTCTGGTCTATACCATGGCCCGTGGGCGATTTGAACTTCTTGATATTGCCATTAGCTTCACTTTCTATTGTGTTTATTGCATTTAATAACAGTTTCAACCAGTTTTCCCTAATTCTCGATATTGATCGGTCTGATTTTCTGATGTGGACTAAAAGCTAACAGTCCGTAACAGAAAATCGGACCGCTTTCCTTGATATGGTATTTCTTCAAAATGGTTGCAATATTGTTATAAAACAAAATTACAATAAAGTTCCAGTCAAACATTTCAACTACATATCGTCTGACTTGAAGTGGAGTAGTCCGAGAAACCGTCCAACACACGTCATTTTTTAGTTCAAACTTAAGAAAACGGAGAAAAAAAGTGTTAACTGTGCAAACAATCTTAGCTGTAACTGCTGCATATATTGTCACCTAGAATGTAAATTAGAGCGACAATGTGTGCTTTTAAAACTTCGCGGAGTACTGCATCAAAGACTGCACATATTGTCGAATGCACAAATTGTTGCAAGCAACAATATGTAAAGGGCAAAAACATATGCCGTAATGCATCACAACAGGCAGAAATTCACAGCAACATATATTTTTCAGTGCTGTAATATGCAATTAACAGATCCTGTTGCTTGAAAGAAAGAACGGGAAAATTTTAATTCATAAATACAAATTTCTGACGAAATAATTGAAACAGTAATACGATCATGGACGGACACTACGGCAGATTTGGGAACAGTATTAACAAGTCACTGCCATAATAATAAGAACGACAGAGAGATGAACATTCTAGCGACATTTAATTAAACAAAGCTGAATGGTTTTCTAGAAACAAAATATTTATCACTGGGTTGCACGGTTATTATTGCATGCGTGTTCGCTTTTATATTATATATCTTATTGACTTAAAGTTCAAATGATTGTCACGAAAACGGGGAAACTCGAAAGTTTGATTGATGAAACAGATATACGATATACAAGCAAGTACATTTTATCCATTTCACAATAATTAGGAAATACATTGTATGTTGTACCTACGTAAATCTTGTAACTATTATAGTGCACCACTGGCATGCTGCTTACGAACTGTTTATAGTATGATTCATCTCATTAACAATAATAAAGAAATATGTTCTGGTTCCGTATATCCTGCGACTGTTATAGTACACAATCGGCATTTTGTTTATGAACTGTTGCATTATAAGTAATTAGCACTTTCACGTTTCCGCTGAGAATGAATCGTGTTAAATCATTAAATGTCTGATTTAAGCCGTGGGGAGATTTAGAATTTTGTATTCGTAAGAGAAACACCAATATCAAGACGATTTGTTTGATAAGAAGCCGTGTGTATTGAGTGAAGACCACTGTTCATAATGTTACAACGCTAACTGAGAAATACATTTACATGTATCTTGTCAATATATAGCGTTGTGTGAGCATGCAAAATGACCATAGTTACAGCTTTCGAGCCCTTGTGTAAGCCAAAATTCAAACAAATAGCGTGCATTCATAAACCATTAGCATAACATTTTTTAAATTCATCACAATACAGTTGATGTCCTCTTGGTGATTTAACATAAGGATTTATCAACCCCTAGTGGTCTGGATATATATTTACCGAAACCAAGTATTGAGTTGAATATTGAACTGGGGTTTAAAAATCGACGTGTCAACTGAAATCAAACGTCATTAACTGTTTTATTTCTTTTATTAAATGTCATTTTCCCCGATTACATCGTTTCCATAAAAAATCCTCAACTGAAACTTAAGGTAATTAAATGTTTATCAAATGCCATTATATAATTTAGGTCGATGAAAATTGAAAATAACCCATGTTAACGTCAATAAATGTTTTATTTTATGAATAAATTTAATATAAAAATAATAATAGCCAGGTCAAAGTTAATTAAGACATTATCATCACATATATTTTAAGAGAATACCAGGATTCTGGAATCTATTTTTAGGATATTCCAGAATGACATAACTTTCCACTCGACTTGGCTATAGAGCTTGAGGTATTTAAAGCTCATTTAACTGAGTTTGTTCGTATGCCAAATCATTACCTCTGAAAGCAGTTTAAGCCAATCACATAAAAGAATTTTCACAGTTATATAATAATTTCCCCATACCCATAATTTCTATAAATGTAATACAAAATCAGGCAATGTAATTTCAAAACTTTAACAATATCACATTTTTTTATTCACTTCAGCAGCCATTTCCCATTCGAAATTGTTTGGAAAACAATATTGACTCGAAATAAGTTCATAAGACGTTTTCCTAATGGCTGATAATATTATTCTATCCAATCAAACGTACGAACATAATTCATGTTGTGGGATTTCACCTATCTGTTTATTATGGGTACTTGACAGCTGTGATAAATGCGTGCAAAATTGCGCGGTAATCATAATGTTCTTTAAAAAACTACTTATACTCTAAACCAATAGAAATAAATAATTGTTCTATTCATTTTTAATCATGTATATTATTGTAAGATTTTTTAACAACCCTTAAACATTATTCATAGAGATTTGCATATTTATATACCAAAAAATAAATATTAATAATATATTGGCCGAGTCTAACATTGAAAATATAATGTATAATAATTGTAATATAGGTGCATTTTGGTAAATTAGAAGGGGTCTCGGTGGCAGAGTGGGTATTCATCTATTATTGATCACGTGTCTGTAAACAGTGGGTTCGAGCCATTTTACGGACAAGGGGCCCTTGACTCCAACCTTAACTTAAAAGCCTGCCGAAAGTCAGGCGTTTCTCTGGGTCATCCATATTACTTCGCGATAAAAACTGGATGACATGAAAGCTGAAAGCAGCTTTAAACCCTATTTAAACAAACAAATACAACTATTGAGAGAATTTGGCCGTAAGTTTGTTTTTCGAACGATTTGTCCGACTGGACGATAAGGACTTAGTACAGATTGGTACAAACATCAAAATGACGTACGAAGTGGTCAACTTTCTACCTCTGTTGTACATTATTACCGTAGTATTTATTTTTGGTGGTCTCTTGACAAGTGATTTATCACATTTGTCATTCATATTAAATGTATAATGACCGAGACACACATTTAGTTTGGACATTAAGTATTTACTGATTTATATTCAGTTTATATTTGACACTACAAGTTATTAACATCAACAATAACTGGGTTTTTCCAACTTTGACCGGAACAAGATGACATTAGGGCACGTCAATAGATAATTTGCTACTTGTTGTGTAGCGACTTGTCTTATATATAAATAAAAGCTGTATAAATGTCAACACCTCTAGCGTTATCAGCGGACTCCGCATGGGAGTTTTTGCTCTTAAATAGCTACTTTTAATATAGTGTTATAAATTTAAAACAAATTTTCCTCTTACACTTTCTACTTGTACCAAAATTGCCCTAAACATTTTTAGAGTCCTGTGATAAGATTTTAGATTCTCGTCGTTACAAAATCAACACACATGGCCACAGTGATTAAAACGATACCATGTGGTCAACACAGCTTTGTGCGGTAATATACCTTAAAAGTTATAAAGAAAAAAAACCACCTAAAATTGATCAGTACACCAACATCTAACATTTATCCAATTGATCAAAACCGCCAAACAACCGTTTATATGATTGTCCTAAATTGAAGATTTGTTCTATTATATATATCCTAATATTTTACTTTCAAAGATTCTATTCGGACCAAAAATGTTCAGATAGACAAGTTGTACACTTCAGATGCACCGAAATTGTAAATCGATTTAATATAAGAGTGATTGCTATTTATTAACTATTTTGGATTTTTTGCATTTTTGGCTGTTATCTTGAAAATTTTAATAGAGAGAAACTGTAAAAAGATTCAATAACCACTTAGATAAGTAAACATGACAAGAATTATTAACGTACACTGTCAACGTACTGTATATAGGAGTTCCTGCTCTTAAATATCGTTGTTAATACGTTGTTAAAATCTTCACTCCTGAAACTGCAAGACAATATAACCAGCGATTGCCTGAAACATCCTTACAGCGTCTATTATAAAATTAGGTTCGCTGCGACCACCAACAAGGCAGCAGTGACAGAAACTAGGACATACCGGTTAACGTCTGTTTTCAGTGTATATCTCGAGTGGCGGATCCAGGATTTCGCTTATCTGGACACCTTTTTAACACATGGGCATATGGAAAATGCTGCTTTGTAAGGGGACGGCTCCTTGAATCTGCCACTGATATATCTAATTATTATGGGCAAAAATCTTATCAGCATTACCTTACAATTATCATCTTCGCTAGCCAAGGGTTACGATCCGATACCCCTATCTTCACAAGAGTATCGGATCGTAACCCTTGGCTAGCAAAAATGCACAATTATCTACCATTCAAAAATTGTTAATTAACTGTTGTTGTTTTGGGCTATTATCTCTAAAATTATAATAAATACAGATACATTGTAAGAAGCAAAAACGATCCTCAAAGCAACATATACAAATAAGTCAGCATTGACGAAGATTTTCAGTCGGCTTGAAGGAGCTTTCGTCCTTTAATGACTTTCCCCACAATTTTGCCTGTTGGCTATTGTCGTGAAAACTATAAAAGATCAAAAGGACCAGACCAACATAAAAGTCAACATCATCTAAATTGTCAGAAAACGTATTATAAGAGTTGTTAAATTTAATTACTAATTTACCGATTGTTGTCTATTATATGAAAAGCTATTATAGATAAACAGCTTAAGGTTAGTAAGTAATAATCTACAACTAAGTGAACATACAGAAATTGTTAGAGTTAGACGAAAGGAGTAACTGCCCTTTATTTAATATTTTCGTTATATCTTTTGTTTTGGCTATAGCTAAAAACTAATCCAATAACGTGCTTTCGCTTAGTAAAAGCCCTTTTTATATATTCAAATATTGCAGCAACGCTAACGAGGATGAGAAGAGAATAAAAATGTTTCCAAAAGACCAGGATAACATATCCGCAAAGTCCCCAGACGACATGTCAACATCAAGATCATACTACATTGTGGAAGAACCAAATCCATCAACTAGAGGCTCCCAGGAGCCTGTATCGCTCACCTGAACCTGAAACCAAACAACCCCTTTTTATCCAGCTTTTCTTTGCTATAAGGAATTGCCCAACACTTCTGCAAAAATCATTAATTTTGACCTTTTAAGTGAAATAACTCCTATAAGGAGGATCTTTTGATGGTAAGAGGGAGAAGGGAGGTTCACTTCAAATTTTCTGTACCTGTTATACTTTTTTAACTATCAGTCGAAAACTCTCTCGACCCCACCCCTTTTTCATTTTTTCTATTTTAATCCAACGCAGCTATGTAGGTAGTCAGGTGTCATGATTTAGACAATTTTGGTAGAGGACATCCTAAAGATGATGTATGCAATGTTTCAAAGCAGTCCTTTCTTTGGTTTAAGAGGAGAAGATTTTTTAAAATCAAGTAAATTTAATTAAAAAAATGTTCAAGGAGAATAATTCCTAAACGGTTCATCAGACAATCTTGACCTTCAAGTCATTTTTGTAGCCCTCATAGAACAGAACAATAAAGCAATGCTAACTTTTTCTCTAGTTCTAATAATTTTCAAGATTTTGAGGCAAAAATGTCAAAAATAATCAATTTCGACAATTAAAGGGCAATAACTCCTACAAGGAGTCATCATACAACTTTGACCCAATGGAGTGTTTTGCAGAGCTTTAGATGCTGAAGAAGGAAGGTCTCTTCGGTTTTCCTGTATCTGTTATACTTTTTGAACTATAAGCAAAAAACTGTATTTTGACCCCTCTGTTCTATTTTTAGCCATGGTGGCCATGTTGGTTGGTCTGAGGCCATGATTTGGGCAAACTTGGTAGAGGGCATTTTACTGATGATGTATGCAAGGTTTCAAAGCAATCCCTTCAGTGGTTTTGGAGGAGAAGATTTTTGAAGAAAAGTTAACGACGACGACGACGACGACGACGGACGCAAAGTGATGGCAATCGGGTCAGGTGAGCTAACAACGTAAGCTTATGTAACATGAAGCCGACAAATTTTCGTCAATATATTCATGATAATTTGATTTAGACCAAAGCAGGAATTTTCGAATTGTTCCCTTCGAAACTTTTCTGACATCTGACGTGTTGGTGTTTTCACTTCTATATTTCTTTCTTTTTAATAGACTGATGTCCGACATGAAAACACACACTCAATTCATGCTGACGCACTAATAAAGCAGGGTACGATGTTCTATACAAATAAAAAGACAAGTACAATTTCGGAAACACTAGATAACAAACAGTACTGCTTTTATGATTTATTGCCTATTAGAGCGTGTACTTACATCATAATAAATCATAACAAATAAAGCACCCTTTTACATACATGTTAGTTGTTTCAGTGTCTAATATCCTCCCAAGTCAGGGGTTTCGAGTCCGCGTCGCTCTATAAATAGAGCGAACGCGTACACAGAACCCCCGACTTGGGAGGATGGTGTCAATTTGAAAATGTGTTTAAAATAGAGAAAAAAAAAGAAAAACCAGCAAGCACATAACATGTGTTAAGCAGGCATCTGTTGTCTGTTATCCCTACCTAATTTTGTTCAACACGGCCGAGTGAAATTGCTATATTTATTCTTTTTTTAAAACATTTAAGAGCAAATCAAAATTAGCTCAGTGTGCATGCCCGGTTTAAAATTTGAAGTTGTTGTGGTAGGAAATCTCAAATTTACCATTTAAAAAATAAAAATTTAGTGTACACCAGCAATTCATAAGACTGTTTGACCTAGATTTGTTTTATTTATTCTAGAGTAGTTAGTTTGACTAAGACGATGGGACGTCATCATATTAGACTCTGTGATGTAGGAAAAATAATTAGTTCATAATAACTTATTTATCTTAAGTATAAAAACTGAGAGAGATTAATTGCAAGTATCAATTTCCTAACTATAGCTCAGAATCTTCTTCTTCGCTACATGTAAACAAAAGCCCCGGTATTTGACCAATCTTCGTGTCTGTTCCATTTCTGCTATATTTTGATTTGCTGAAGGTAAAACGTACAAGACCACAATTAACTGTTGTTATCCCGCCTTTTCCTTGGTAGGTATCAAGTCCTTCTGCATTTGTAAGCTTCACTACTACCGTATGTTTCTTACTGTTTGTAATAACGACCGGATGTTCCAATAATACCGGATATGTGTACTGAGATTCACTTGTTTTCAGTCTAGTGCGTCGCGTTGCAACCTCGTGATCAGCTATGTCATAGAGTGAACATGTGATATCGTAAACACCTTCGCCAATGTAAGACCCGTAAACCAAAACACCGTGTAAGGTAATTTGGCGATTAGTTGTGAAGGATATCGCGTCTGGTTCACCACCGCAGTACCAAGATCCGTCTTCGTAAACAGCCTGATATCGAATACAAGTTTGGATTGGGCGTGTATCTTCCGAGTCTTTGCTATCGTATTCATCCATCTTTTCACTTCGCTCGTGAGTGACAAACGTCGGTGTTTTGCTACCTTTTTGATAAAAATATTTAAATAATTCTACTTTTTCTTTGTCGGACAAGATATCCATTTCCGAAACAACGTCCGTAAAGTGGTCCTTCCCCATGAGTGGAAAACGAACTAAATATAACAAATGACCGAGTTCTGCCCTTTGGTTTTCACCATTTACAACTTTTCCTTTTTTTAAACATTTGTTAGTCGCCCATTTCAGAACATTGGTCAGAACTGTTTGTTCATCAACTCGCAATAAATCGTCCTGAAGAATGAGTTCTAAGCAGTGTGGGCTTAGCTCTAAAAAGTCATTTGAATGCAAAACGTCACTTGCGTGATTTCTAATATATGCCATGCATTTCTCCTGTAAATCCTGCTCGTCAAAAATGTAAGACTGTTCAAATATGGTGCAAATGTTGTCAGCAGACCTGTCCAATTCTAAGTATTTGACACAAACTTTGACTAGAGACTGTACTGAATACTTCTTGGCGGCATACAGTAACTGCAGAACTAAATCTGGTTTAATATCCGTGTCTTCACAATACAAGTATCTGTATGGTATAACAAAACAACTGTTATTTCAAAAGAAGAAATATATATGATATAAGATCAATTTACATGTATTTATGCTGCATTAATGGATTATGTTATACTAGTGTAAAGGGATAAAAACCGTAGTCTTTTTTGCTAATGCAGATAAAGCTTCCAAAATTAAAATGTTCTAGAATGCAAACTAAATTTATATGTCAAAATACTAATGGTTTTAGTAATTAGTATACTAAGTTTATCCGAAAGCATATCGAAATCATTTAAGATATACTGGACGTTATTTGTTTTATTATTTATTGTGACCATTCTCAATCTTTTGTCCTCCTGTTGTTTCTACAATAGTATACATGAACAAAATATAAAGGGTCCGACAGGTCGGAGTAAGTAATTAGTAGTTGTACTTATGATACCTTATCTCTTACTGTAAGGACTAGATTTTAATACCATTGGTTGAAGAAATTCCTATATTTAACACTCTCCACTTTTGAGTGGAAAGGCTCCCTGTTATTCATTAGTGTGATTCTTATTATTATTTTCATTTCCCATTATAAATTTTGTTCCTCGAGATCTGGTTAAGACATTTTGTATTGTGGATGCATTAGACATTACGCTTTTGCAGTTAACCCTGGCACACCGAATACTTTTTCTTCCCGCAGTGAGAATCGAACCCGCAATCTCAGTGTTGACAGACCACGTGATCAATAGTAGACGAACTACCTTAACCACTCGGCCCAGATCAACTGTAGACGAATAACCTTAACTACTCGGCCACCGATGCCCCTTCCTTATTGTTTTCCTACCGAAGTTCGGTGATTCTCTCCGGGTACTCCGGCTTCTCCCCAAATAAAACTGGACGTCATGAAATAGCTGAAAAATTGCCGAAAGTGGTGTTCAACATCATTTAAACCAACAAAAAAACTTTCTTCGTTGCAAATGAAATGTGTACATTGTGACTCATGCACTAGATGTGATTGACACGACCAAAATGTAAATCCTTCAAATGTCTTTAAGTGTCATATATATATATATTTAATAACCCTATACAAGAATTAATATCCCAATACAAGAACTATCTTAAATGGATGATTAGATATAATATAAGTAACCATATCTCAATAACTATAACAGATATTAACATAGGGTCTTGACTGTTGATCAATGTTGACCTTACTCATGGTCACCGTCAAGGTCACAAGGATAGAGGTCAAGGTCAAATTTTATTTTCTATTTTTCCGTTTATATGAAATGGTTTTTCCTGATAAATAACAATTTTTTATGAGTAATATACGTATTTATTTCTTTAAATTTTTAATTTTAATTTCTAACGACAAATTACTTATAAAATGTTTAGAAGCGAACTTCACAATAATAAACTAGACAAAGTCGATCTAGCGATCGCTGATACCCCCGTTTTTGTGAAAATTTCTAACGTTTTTCGTGGACTGCGACCTTGAAATTTGATGGATTTCCCCCAAAATCAAAAGGCTTTTTACCAACCTGATATATAACAATATCCCAAAGTTTCATTCAAATCGGATGCAAACTTTTAGAGTTATTGTCCGGAAACAACTTTTATGTTAAAATTTCTAACGTTTTTCGTGGACTGTGACCTTGAAATTTGACGAATTTCCCCCAAAATCGATAGGCTTCTTACCAACCTGATATATGACAATATCCTAAAGTTTCATTCAAATCGGATGTAAACTTTTTGAGTTATTGTCCGGAAACAACTTTTTTGTTAAAATTTCTAACTTTTTCGTGTACTGTGACCTTGAAATCTGACGGATTACCCCCAAAATCGATAGGCTTCTTACCAACCTGATATATGACAATATCCCAAAGTTTCATTCAAATCGGATGTAAACTTTTTGAGTTATTGTCCGGAAACAACTTTTTTGTTAAAATTTCTAACGTTTTTCGTGGACTGTGACCTTGAAATTTGACGGATTTCCCCCAAAATCGATAGGCTTCTTACCAACCTGATATATAACAATATCCCAAAATTTTCATTCAAATCGGATGCAAACTTTTTGAGTTATTGTCCGGAAACGACTTTTATGTTAACATTTTTAACGTTTTTCGTGGACTGTGACCTTGAATTTGGAGGGATTTCCCCCAAAATCGATAGGCTTCTTACCAACCTGATATATGACAATATCCCAAAGTTTCATTCAAATCGGATGTAAACTTTTTGAATTATCATCCGGAAACCAAATGTGGACGGACGGACGGACATGAGGACCACTATATACCCCCGACTCTGTCGAGCGGGGTATAAAAAAAATGTCGGTTATTTCCAGTTGTATTAAGGGTTAAGCCTATCATTTGTTTGGTAGAACAAACGACCTTATATTATGCTTTATTGTGCAAATTGCCACCCGATCCTACGTATCTTTCAGTATATGTAGCTAGGTAGGTAAAATGTGGGTTTTTAAAGACAATTTTTTGTTGTTCAAATCAGCTACTAGTATTACAATTGAAATGATAAACGAAAACAATTTTTTTCCATTAAAATTGATGACAAAGGTTTTATTGAACAGATTTCACTCTTACACTGAAACTAGTTCCGATTCTCGTTTTTTAAATGCCAATTTTTCACATAAATTGTGAAAAGTTCGGATGGCGAAATTACGTGCCGGCGGGAACTACTACGTGGCCAGTATAAAAAGTGGAAAACGAATTCAACATCTGTACTTACTGCAGCAATATTCTAAACACATTAGGTTCAATGTCTGGCAGCGCTATTTCTTGACTAGTTTCTGCAAGAGGACCATTGAACATTGCAAAGAAAACACAGCTTCTGCCGATCAAAACGTATTTATGTGCTGAAATCTTTGTCTTTTCTTCGCCAACCAAAAATGTGACATCACATCCGATACTATTTTCTAACATGTATCTGTTGCATTCAACCAACGACCGTGACGACTGCCAATCCTCACCAGAAGAAGCCATTAGTTTGAGAATGGAAGCACCTCTGAGAATACAGAAAATAAAGAACATGAATTATAAAAGATATCTGTAACAAGCACGGACTTTAATGTACCCAATATAGCAAGCAAAGTAATATAAGAATTTGTGGTATCAGTGTCATTTAGTACATGGTGCTAAAAAGTGTGCACGTACGTCTAAAATCCCTTGGTCCAACACTTACTACTTCTTATTCTATGTGTCATTCAAGTGGCCAGTTCCTTGCTGTTTCTTAATCTCATAATTTTAAAACCGTTATAATCCATGCATTAAAAGATAATAATACTACGCCATTTCAAAATCTATATAAATTTGAGTTTGTATGTAAACAGTAAACTCGATGGGATATTTATTCAAATGACGCACTTACTAAACTTAATGGGTAAATATGACGATATTAGGATGAAATTGTATCCTGTTGTCCATGCATACTTACCAGAAAATATAACTATTTAAGTTAAGAAGGGAAAACAACATCAACATTATTAATTATGAACATCCAGAATGCTTCTGTTTATGAGTTATCCATTTGTTATTGTTTCAAGAACTCTGACAGTGACCAGCAAAGAAGTACATATGTACTTGCAAAATGGCGCATGTGTTTGATTTTGGCGGGTTGCTGTGTCTCGATTGTGTTTGTTTATTTAAATGGTGTTTTATGCTACTTCCAGCAATATTTCATCGTATTGTCCAGTTTTAAATGGAGAGGAAGCTGAAAAACCCGGAGACAACCTCCGAACTTGGGTACTACAACTATCGGTAGTAATCCTTGTCAATAATACTGGAGTCGAGTACACCCTGACGCAATGAGACTTGAACCCTCAACCTCCCTTTTGATATGCACGTGATCAAAAAGTAGCCCGAGGCCACCGAGCCCTTACTCAATGTTCGGTGTTTGTGTTGTGTGTTACTTTTGATGCTGTCCCCTTTTTTTGTTCATCCAAATTTTGTCTGTCCTTGAATTATCATTTTATGAATATTTCTTGGTATCTTCGATATTTTTTCTTAAAAATCACGCTATAATTGTACAAGTTTTGACGAAATTCCAACAACAGCAATCATATTTAACCACAAATCACTTTTCAACTATAACAGAATCTATGATACGTCTTTGCTATTACCATCTTCATATAAATGTTGTAAGTGGTTTGCTGATCATGTGGTATACTACAAGTACGATTAAAATGTCTTAACTATGGTTACAAAATCACGTCCGCTAAAAAGTAATTACATCAACCACAGGGCTGTACAAATCGACCCAGTATCATTCGAGATCGCATGTCAATCGATTTGTACAGGTCCCTGTGCAGTAACTACAATTCGAGACTCCTACAAAGAAATCCCTATTGGACAGAAATAAAAACTAAAACTAAAAATATAAACAATCTTACAATCCTGTACAGAACATGTGGACACAGAAGCCCTGACTTGTGAGGATGGTACAGAACCGTAACGGTCATGAAAATCAGGAAAATATTTATTTCGAGCTTACAATAAATTTAGAATTGATTAGAAATATATCATTACTTCCATAAAACTATTCTAAATACATCGAGAAACTATACCGTAATATGGTTAAGTCTAAAAACACCACATCATGCGCTCGATAAAACGAAATTATGATATCGTTCTCTCGGTTTATTATATCGAAATCTCTTATAAAATAGGACGTTAAGGGACTATCATTACCGTAACCACTGACCTTCAGGCCTTAATTTCATAAAACTTATCAAATTGAGATTTTTCAAGTTGAATTTTCCAGCAATCTGATTCGTTAATATTTGAGTTGAGGAAATTCTCAAATTTAAGATGTTTTATGAAACCCGGCCCTGATCTTAATATGATATTCATAAAAAATTTATAAGAACAACCTACTTAACATACATGGAAAATGAAGAGCTTTTATAAAAAGAACTATGACCTTGAATATACTGATGGTCAACAATGAACAAAATGGATATCCAATATCAATTTCTGTTATATACATGTAGTTACTGAGAAATCGTAATTTACAATAAATTTTATTGATCCATGAAATCTAACAAACACAAGTCATTCAAAATATATGACAATTCAAGACAACATTATGGTCAAGGTTTTAGTTTTGTACCTTTTATGGTAAAGGAGATCTGGACACAATACAATGAAAAAATTGGGGTTTGATCTTGTGACATTTTTCAAGGTCAACGATGACCTTTTCGTGAGAAAGAAATGGAAATAACTCCTATAAGAAGGTGAAACATTCCTCAATGGGAAATGTTACAAATTGTCGAAATCTATCAATGACATGTTAGAACAACTTTCATTGTGACATCTTTTGTAGCTTTCAAAGTTACTCTACAGACAAGCCTTTTTTTGGAGAGGGGAGATAACTCTAAAAAGATAAATGGTTTAGTGTGCTAGGAAAATGAAAAGCCACAATCTTCAATTAGTTTCATCGAGATAACTATGTATTTTTTTATATCATTGTTCTACGGAAGCCGTAAGGGGACATGAAAAAAAACTAATTCGAGATCACGATAAAACAATTCAGTTTTATCGAGATCTCGATAAGAAATATCGTTATCTCGTGAAAATTAAATTATCATTTCGAGATCTCGTGAAAATGAAATTATCATATCGAGATCTCAACAAGTGTGGACACAGAAAAACGTCTCGCCTGAATTCCGCATCAGTAACGAAAATAAATTTCGTCATAAGCATTACGTAAATAGCATTAATTATGAGCAGCGGCCTGTATACCAATTATTGTCACCATACTATGCATAGTTACAGAGGAACTGTCCTAATACAAAAACTTTAACGAAGTCGCTGAACCGTTAAATTGAGGTCAAGGTCAGGTGACACCTACCAGACAATCATTTACTATTCATCAGCAACCTATATACCAAATATTGTCATCCTACCATGCTTGGTTACAGGGGAACAACAGTAACCTAAAAACTTTAACGTAGTCACTGGACCGTGAAATTGAGGTCAAGGTCAAATGGCACCTACCAGACAGTCATGTACTATTCATCAGCAACCTATATACCAAATATTGTCATCCTACCATGTGTAGTTACAGAGGAACTGTCATAACCCAAAAACTTTAACGTAGTCGCTGGACCGTGAAATTAAGGTCAAGGTCAGGTGACACCTACCAGACAGTCATGTACTAGTCATCAGCAACCTAAACACCAAATATTGTCATCCTACCATGCGTAGTTACAGAGGAACTTTCGTAACCCAAAAACTTTAACGTAGTCGCTGGACCGTGAAATTGAGGTCAAGGTCAGGTGACACCTACCAAACAGTCATGTACTAGTCATCAGCAACCTATACACCAAATATTGTCATCCTACCATGCGTAGTTACAGAGGAACTGTCGTAACCCAAAAACTTTAACGTAGTCGCTGGACCGTGAAATTGAGGTCAAGGTCAGGTGACAGGTGACTGACTGGCAAGTACTCATCATAAGCTACCTCTGGACCAAATTTGATGGACCTAGGGCTTGGGCTTACAAAGATATGAAGCAAGATGTCAAGTGTTTACGCCGCCGCCGCCGCCGCCGGATTCCCATACATATGTCTCGCCTCCAGCGACTTTCGTCGCAGGCGAGACAATAAACCAACTATCTTATCACGCAAAAACATTCATCTATCGTTTAAAAAATTAAAAAGTACGTTTAGGGACTTTAATTACCTTGACCAATGACCATTGCATGAATTTTTTTTCAGTTTTGTATCTTTAATTTAAATGAGCAAATCTGCACACAACACATTGTCCAAAATCGGAAATTAACCTTGTGACATTTTCAAGGCCAATGTCAAGTCAATGATGACGAACAGTTAAACCTTAAGTCCCAATGACAATTGGTTCATTCATTACAATGGCACAAAATCAACTTTAAAAAGGGAAGCAAACTCATAAAGAGGTGTAACAATTCTTTGTGCCATATGTAACGAAGTGTCGCAATCCTTAACTGACCACGTTAGAACAACTTCCATTGCGACATCTATTACGGTTTCGGCCGTTTATCTACACACTAAAGATTTTATTGACAGGGGAAATAACTATATTGGTGTTTGTTTGAATGCTGTTTTAGCAATTTTTTAGCTTTATCATGGCGTCCAGTGTTTTTGCGGGAAGGAAGCCGGAGTACCCGGAGAAAACACCTGACCTACGGTACACTCCGTATTGAATAATGCATACAGTGTGCGAAGTTATTAACTGCATAACTGTCTTAACTGTTAACTGTGTAATAAATCCATGGTACAAAATAACTTTACAAAATGTCCCTAAACAAAATTTATAATGTGAAAAGAAAAACTTGGTGAAAAATTTTAATTGATATCACTATAAAACAATATATTTATAGAGATAACGAAATATTTCTTCTCCAGATTTCGATAAAACGAAATCGTGTTATGGTGATCTCGAATAAAAAAAATTCTTATTTTTCATGCCATCTTGCGGTTTCTAGTATACCATGTAAATTCATTTGGTTGCGGACACCATTTAGTGTCAGAGCTATATAACTTTCCTATCTTTTGAGGTAGGCATTTGATATTTGGTATGTGGCTATATAATAGCAAGCACAGCGCGAAGAGCGGTGAGCTCTACGGCAATTATGTGTCACGTGATCAAAATGAAATCACATGATCAAAATCTACAAATGCTGATATTGACTTTTTTTCGTCCGGAAGTCGATATCGTCAAAACTGTAACAAAGTGAATGGAGAAGAGCGTGACTTAAATTAATTTTAAAGAAATGACTTAAAAATATAAAGCTGACATCGATAAAAAGTAAATGTTATTTTTAAAAATAACAAATATTTCATATTTTTGCAATCTCTAAATCGTTTTTAAAAAAACTGATAATCATTTGACATTTCATGTGACGTCACCATTACAAGGCACTTTAAGGGTGTTTGGAAGTAACGTCAATTATGAAATGCACATAATATTAAAAATAATGTGTTCGGATGCCAACACATTAGTCGCCCAAAATTCCCATGGATAGTATTGCGTTCCACTCAGGACATTAAAATGTATCTACACATCAAATTTCATTAAAATCAGAGATAGTTTAAAATTTGACCCGTTTTTGGCAGCTTTTTTGAAATGCAGAGTCAAAAAAAATTTCCGAAAGTAGAACTACTCCCGGGACACTTAAATCTACCTCCACACCAAATTTTATTGCAATCGCAGCACATTAATTTTCATCGAGATCGGATAACGTTGAAAATTATAGACGGTTTGAGGCCATTTTGATACGCGACGTCGGAAAAAAATTTCAAAGATAAAGTTTCACCTGAAAAACGAAAATCTATTTCCATACCAAATTTCGTTGAAATCGGACCACGTCTCTGAGAAATGTGTCGGACAAGTTCACGATATAGAAAAAGTGGGAACCGAAATAGGTGCAAAACAATAAGTGCCAAAAACTTTGTTTTGGGGGACTTAATAAATAACACGTACTATCTTTAAAAAAGATAACCGACGCAGTAAAAACATAAATTGAGTTATGCATTTATCTATGACACCATCCGACTGAGGGCATTTGGTAGTCGGTGTAAGGCGTAAAAAAACAACTCCATAAATCAATCTATGAATGGCATTGTCGTACAAATTCCTCTTCGCAATAGCCTAGAAATGTTTGATGGGAATTTTCGGGAGAACAAACGGACAAACCTTATAGTAATAACCATATGTACCAAGTGAAATGAGAGAAAATATTAATTTACACATTGTGCTTTTTCCTATTTTATAAATTATTTTATTCCGGTTGTTTTCAATATTAACAAATTTACCAAATATAATGTTAAAATAATATTGATCATTTACATTCAACTCCATGTTTTTGTACATGTACATGTATTCAAGAACATGTATAATATGTGAAACCCGCTGCCTAAGATATAGAAATTATTTTGCTGAGAGCACCTATGCATATTATACAGTAATGTAAACAAATTGAATACTAGACAATTGCAATGAAATGAATATAATTTAAATTTACCGAATAGGCAATGTATACTTTACAATTAGAGCAACAACTCTCTATTTATATGTGTACTACGACGGACGCGCCCGAAAACATGATACATTTAATTTATTATTCAACGTGTATGTACTTAATGATTGTTTATTTGGATTTGACAAAGAAATGTTTAAAAATTATCCCTTTGTCTTTGATTATACTCCGGAAAAGCCCGCAAAAATCCAGTGTGTTTGTACAATGCGTTCTAATTTGCTATGTCACAGGGGCTCGTAAAAATTGATTTACTTCCGCTTTCGATTGATACTGGGTCGATCAATCGAAAGCGCAAGTAAATCAATTTTTACGAGCCCCTGTGGCTATGTCATGACTTCGAATCAAAATATTTATAATATTTTTGTAAAAGCTAATTGATTATACCTTTTTACAAATTATTCATAGTATAAAATCTTCAATTGCACTACAAAATAATTACATGAACAAATAGACGACAAAATCTAATAATTAAAAGTTTAATTTACATCTCAACGTACGTCTAATTGGTTTTTTGACTAATCAAGAAACAGAATTACGATCACGTGACTTGCTTATCGAGAGGTGACGTGTCATAAGGTTAAAGGGGTCGTTAAAGGGTCAAAAGTGAATACAATACCGACTGCGTCGTAACAAACATCATCACAAGTTTCTAGCCCGGAAATTTCCTAGCAACGTTTGTCAGGGTTTCGTGGACACATCCTCACATGTCGGGGATTCTGTGTCTACATGTGTTTCGTGGACACAGAAACCCTGACTTATGAGGATGCGTAATAAAGGACTATATTGTTTGTGCTCGAATTTTGAGGTAATTATCCATTTGGGATATGGCTGTGCAAAAGTAACCGAACGAGCGAGACATCAAAATTTTTTATTAAAAAAATCCTTCTTTCACTTTAAATTTCATATATGGGGCATTACACATACCAGAGGCTCTTAAGAGCCTGTATCGCTCACCTGATTTTATAGGAAATGAAGATGGCATTTCCCTGATGTTAAAGTTAGTCCTGTAATTTTCAATAAACTTTAATTAGGACCATCCAAACAATATTACTAGAAAGCTTTGTTTCATTGGTTAACCGGTTGTATAGAGAAGATTTTTTTTATTTGCCCATAAGGTCCAATGTTAAACTAAGCCCTGCGGCGGTGGTGGCCATTTTGAATTTCCAATTGCCATAAAAAACATAAACTTTATAAGGACCATCCAAACAATATTGCTAGTAAGTTTTTGTTTCAATTGATTAACCTGTTTCAGAGAAGAAGCCTTTAAAAACTTTTTCCCATAGGGTCCTATGTTAAACTAAGTCCTGCGGTAGCGGCCATTTTGAATTTCCAATTGCCATAAAAACATAAACTTTATAGAGGACCATCCAAACAATATTGCTAGTAAGTTTTTGTTTCCATTGATTAACTGGTTTCAGAGAAGAAGCCTTTAAAAACTTTTTCCCATAGGGTCCTATGTTAAACTAAGTCCTGCGGTAGCGGCCATTTTGAATTTCCAATTGCCATAAAAAACATAAACTTTATAGAGGACCATCCAAACAATATTTCTAGTAAGTTTTGTTTTGATTGGCTAAATGGTTTCAGAGAAGAAGCCCTTTTAAACTTTTTTCTCATAGGGTTGAATGTTAATCCAAGTCCTGCGGTGTCAGCCATTTTGAATTTCCGATTGGGATAAAAAAAACATTAACTTTATAGAGGACCATCCAAACAATATTGCTAGTAAGTTTTGTTTCCATTGGTTGACCGGTTTCAGAAAAGAAGCCTTTCAAACTTTTTCCCATAGGGTCCTATGTTAAATTAAGTCCTGCGGTGGCAGCCATTTTGAATTTCCAATTGCCATAAAAAACACAAACTTTATAGAGGACCATCTAAACAATATTGCTAGTAAGTTTTTGTTTCCATTGATTAACAGGTTTCAGAGAAGAAGCCTTTTAAAACTTTTTCCCATAGGGTTCTATGTTAAACTAAGTCCTGCGGTGGTGGCCATTTTGAATTTCCAATTCCCATCAAAAACACAAACTTTATAGAGGACCATCCAAACAATATTGCCAGTAAGTTTTGTTTTGATTGGTTAAACGGTTTCAGGGAAGAAGCCCTTTTAAACTTTTTTCCCATAGGGTCCTATGTTAAACTAAGTCTTGAGGTGGCGGCCATATTGGTTTACCAATCAAAATAAAAAACACAAACTTTGTAAAGGTCCATCCAATGAACATTATGGCCAAGTTTGGTTTCAATTGGCCAAGTGGTTTCAGAGAAGAAGATTAAAATGTAAAAAGTTTACAGACGCCGACGACGACGACGACGGACGCAAAGTGATAACAATAGCTCACATGACCCTTTGGGTCAGGTGAGCTAATAATGCTAAATTACATAAAAATGGAGACAAAAGTATACGTGTCCACGGATTTTTTTCTGGAATTTTACTTTAAAGTTTATGAATGGTTTTTCTACTTTCATTTACATTGTACCACATTAGTAAGTAAGTAAGTAAGTAATCTTTATTGATAGTCATAATAATATATACAAGGTAACAAATTAACATGAGCTCTGTATGGCTCTTTAAACGACTGAGTTAACACTTTAGGAAGTGCTTCCACTGTAAAGACATTGACTGGAAAAAAATATATTCTTGTTCTACAGTAATGCCATACCTTTTAAAATATCCAACTCTTAAGCAATAGCAGTTATAAGCAAAACCAGAAACAAAAGAGAAAATTGGGACTATATTTTCATCCTGCCATGTTTTGAATTCATTCATTGAATAGGATAATGACCCTTTTTGGCAATGCCTACTGCATATTATCCATTTACCTCAAGGTGGATTGATATCTATATAGTTTAACTTGTTTGTCTGTATATTACCTATGCAGGCTGGGCTACAAAACTCTGTAGACTTAAAATTAGGTAGATGCACATAAAATGTTAAATAGTTTAATAAATAATATTTTCTTTCTCAAGTTTCAGGTCAAGGAAAAGTTTATGCAACATAGAGTTTTTCAAGAGAAACTACACAACAAGAAAAGTTTTAGAAGGGTTAACACATTTCTATGCCAAGTAAAGTCCCTAGCCCGACAATGCAATGATAGGAATAGTAATAATTATAAAGACTGCTATTTAATTCCTGAACCATAAAACAGAATTTTTTATCACGATTTTGAATTTTGTTTAAATCTTTCACTCTAGCTAGTTTTCAAGTTGTATTGTAAATTTGTCATTCAGAAAGTAATATGACCTTGAGGTCAAAGTTTAAAGTACTACTAGTAAATGGTAACCAACCATGGAACGTAACACGCCTTGAAAAGATCTACCCGGATGCCAAATGATCAAAAACCTACCTCAAAAGAGAAAAAAAAAGTTCCTAGCCCAAACCGAAACTGGTCATTCAGACATTAATACAACCTTAAAGTTGAGGTCAAACTTCAAGGTCAAAGGTCACCACCATAGTATGTAACACATTGCCTTGAAATGAACCCTCATTCCAAACATCAATAGCCTACCTGAAAGGAGAAAAAAGTGACAGCCTATTTTCTCATTCAGAAAGCAAAAACGTGGCATTGGGGTTATTGGTCATCAACAAAGTTATGCGACACATCACATTGAAATTATCTACACATATAACAACTATTAATAATCGTAGGCAGAGAGGCGAGTCTGAGATTTGGCGTAACTTGACATGTCATTTATATAAGCTAGGAAGAGTAGTGGACAAAGGACAGTTCCTTGTGGCACTCCTGAAGTGACTGGGTTAATTAGTAGAGGATGATTTCCCTTCTAGAATGACAGTCTGGGTCCAGTCTGATAGGAAGTCCTTGATCCAGGAAAGAATGTTGTTCCTCACTTAGTGGTTCAGTTTTGCAAGTAGACATGTGTGAGGGACCTTGTCGAAGGCCTTACTGAAGTCCAGCAGGATACCATCTATCTGTTGGCTTTTTGTCCAGTGCATTAGCCAAGTCGTTGATGGTACGTATTAACTTGGTCTCGCAGGACCTTCGCTTGCGGAAGCCGTGTTGTTCGTCAGAAAGGATGTTGTGGTTTTCTAGATGGGAGAGGACACTGCTGTGGATGATGTGATCCAGGATTTTACAACTTATGGAATTAATATATAAGGATATCAACCTGTAGTTGGAAGATTGGATTCTATCTCCCTTTTTGAATACTGGCACAACTGTGGCTGTTTTCCAGTCAGATGGGATCTTGCCCTGGTTGATGGAGATCTGGAATATTAGCTGCAGAGCTGGAGTGATCTCATTGGCTGTTTCTTTGTGTAGGTGGGCTAGGATGCCGTCAGGTCCAGAAGCCTTGTGTGTATTTAGTCTGGATAGCAGCTAAGTGACCCCATTACGGTGGACAGTAATATCTGGGATGTCTGGTGTTGTGCTATTGCCAAGACTCGGTAAGTTGGTCATGTCTTCAGTAGTAAAAACAGAAGAAGACTGGGAGTATAGGAAATTGGCCTTGGTAGTGCTATCGCTGAAGGTGACACCATTCCGCTTCAGTGGAGCAACTCTGTATCTGTCGTTTTTTTTGTTCTTTATGTAGTTCCAGAACATCTTTGGGCTAGCATCGTCGTCGCATACAATGGCGTTCTCTGGTGGTTACACTCACTTCAAGCTTTACTGTTACATGATTGGTGCCAATATATTAATTAAATACACAGAGGCAAGGATGAACAGGTTTGGTGTGAATTCCCGTTCGCCCTGGGTTGTTTCGCCCCGTACTTTTATAATATATTAAATGCTAGATAATTGTCTATTACGTGTGCTTGTGTTATAGTTTCTTTAATAATTTACTTTTTTTGTTGAAGTGCATGTTTTTACTCTTTCCATCTTTGACATATCATGGATCTAAATTATTATAGATGTACAGAAAAAAATTAATTTTAAATATATTTATTTTATTAAGTCAGTTTAACAAATCTGTACTGCTCTACAGTTATACCCGTCTGGCATTTACGGTGCTGCCAACGATCACATGTGTGCTGCTTTGTTATAGAATAGATATCGTGAAGGTTGAGTGATTGCCAATGGTGTGGCTCATATTTATATATTCAAGTGAGTTTTACAGAGTATGTTTTGGCTAATCAAACATTTCACAAATCATTTTGAACCTTTAATTAACTGACACGATGGCACAAGCTGAAAAGCTCGATTAAAGATGTTTCTTAATTTGATTGAAATTTTATTTAATCATAACATTAAAAAATGATAATTGGTAAACATATTAATTTAATTATTTTGATTAAGTAATTAACAAATAAAATTATAATTGTTATTTTTTTTATACACTAAGTTCCAACATAATTTTACAAAATACGCTTTATTAATTAAAGTTCATCAGCTCAAACATACACAATATGCTTTTTTGTTTACACATTGTTTTTATTTAGAGGAGCGAAAAAAACCAGGGCGAAACGACCCGAGCGAATCGACTCAGGGCGAACAGGTAGTAGGGGCGAAACGACCCGACACCCCGAAATGACTCTTCCTTGGTGCTGAATTGACTATAGTATCCTAGTGTTACATATAGTCGACCAAAGATTAGAAAGTATGACGTCATTCTATTGTTTCATTGAATTTCAACATTTTGACTATCCGATGATATAGTACCAGGTGCCGAATTGACTTTTTTGTTGGTGGTGTAGGACCACCAAATACCGGGAACCAGTCCAGAGGTTGTACGTAAAAGTAGTACTAGTCAACAGACAGGTTCACTCTTGCATCATACAGAATTTGAACCGCACATGATACCAGAATAAATTTGGTATTTTTGGAAAGCTGAATATTCTAGGAAACTTGAGGATAAAGTTTTATTGGTTTTAAATGAACATAAAAATGTTGAGAGTCAATTAGGGACAAGCACTATTTTTGGACTGAAATAGAAAGTGAAAGTAGATTTTTAGACCACATGGACTTCAGGTTGAGCGTTTTTTCTTATATGCAATGAAACATATTGTGAAATTTTGACAGAATGTTCGGCCAGTGCATTTTTATAGAGGACAGAAGTGTCACTTAATTTGAAACAAAGGTAAATTTTCTAGGATAAGTCAAAATTATCAAATTTTAATATAGCCGAAGAGTAAAAAATCTATGGTGGTCCTACACCTGAAGAGGCCATAGACAGGTATATCAGCTTCTATTTCTTTTGATAAAAATGGTACTAAAAGAAGTCAAATCACCAAGACTATCATTTTAATTGCTTATCAAAGCCAAAACCTATAGTGGGGTCAAATTTCAGCCTAAATATGGTATTATGTAATATTGTATGAAATTATGGGGTCTGCAGGGGTCCGCGCTTAGTAGAATGTGCTTTAATTTAAATAAACTCCTGTTTTAGGTTTTGGATGTAATGAAAGGGTCAAAATGTATAAAACTAGAACTGGTAGGCATTCTAGTATGCAGAAAAATAGTGTATTTAAGATGAATTTGTCAATTTTACACCTGCGGCTTAAGTCGGTTACATTGCTGGCATGGGTTAATACTAAAATTATTTATTTTCTAATCTGATGCTTGCTAAGGGTAAATTTGTTAGTAAACTAGTAACCATATGCAATAATTGTACTTGTTAAGATAATTGGGCCTTGAGATGATGGTACTTCTGTAAAAAAATTCCTTAAACATGAGCAGTAATGGGAAATTGGCCAATTTTTGCAATTTCATACCAAAGCAAGATATAATTTTGTTTCTTTGTATGCCAGTTTGAACTTTAGTGGGTTTTTTTAGTAAGGAATGTTCATTTAACTATTAAGCTTAATAGAATAGTGAACGCATTTAATGAAATTCATAAAATTTTAGTCTCAGTTTAGAAACTATTAATGTACACCTCCAAAGTATAGTACAACTGAATATCAATAAATTTAAATTTGAACTCAAAAACTTTCTCAGGATGTACTAGGTGCATAATTAGGACAGTTTCATACTATTTTTCTTAACTGAAATGTATTTCAAGAGATAAAAGTCTTATCCCAACAGTCTGAAGGTACTCAGTATCTCACTTTGTAAAAAGAGGGGGGGGGGGGGTGTGAAATTAACTAAAAAAGATGCAAAATTTATGATAAAATTATGTAATTAGTGCCTTTCTATGTGTGAAATAAGTCCATTTGTGTTGGATGTATATTGCCAAGCTTGCTATTTACATCTGCAACTAAGAAATTGAAAAATTAAGGAATAATGCATTTCTTGATCACCAAGCTAATTTTTCATGATAACGTGCATGTGAGGTCTTTGTATGTTTTCATGCATTTCTTGAAAACCGCTGAAAGGAATTCAACAAAATTTTAGAATTTGTTTCGACTAACATAAATCGAAGACCAGGAAAATTTTTATTTAATTTGTTGAACAAAAACATCTTCTTTAGGTGTAGGACCACCAAATACCGGGAACCAGTCCAGAGGTTGTACGTAAAAGTAGTACTAGTCAACAGACAGGTTCACTCTTGCATCATACAGAATTTGAACCGCACATGATACCAGAATAAATTTGGTATTTTTGGAAAGCTGAATATTCTAGGAAACTTGAGGATAAAGTTTTATTGGTTTTAAATGAACATAAAAATGTTGAGAGTCAATTAGGGACAAGCACTATTTTTGGACTGAAATAGAAAGTGAAAGTAGATTTTTAGACCACATGGACTTCAGGTTGAGCGTTTTTTCTTATATGCAATGAAACATATTGTGAAATTTTGACAGAATGTTCGGCCAGTGCATTTTTATAGAGGACAGAAGTGTCACTTAATTTGAAACAAAGGTAAATTTTCTAGGATAAGTCAAAATTATCAAATTTTAATATAGCCGAAGAGTAAAAAATCTATGGTGGTCCTACACCTGGTGCCGATTTGACTTGCACCAAAAAGAAAAGTGGGACAATCATACGATAACTACTGCTAAATTAGTTAATAGTTCCTTTTAAGAAAGTATAACAATAACAAATACAGGATATTTTCACTCTATTTTTCTGACAATTCAAGTTAAAAGCAGTTACAAAATCGTACTTACAAATGTTGTTGCAACTCTTGCCAAAAAGCTAATGTAAGGGAGACAACTGTGCCTATAAATATTCGAATAATGTGTGTTTCCGAGTATTAGTCTAAATAGTGTTCTGAAATAATTTGAATATATTCGAATCATGTGTGTTCCGAGTATTTGTCTAAATAGTGTTCTGAAATAATTTGAATATATTTTGAAATGCATTGAAGCGATTAATACTTTGCTTACAGTATTAAAAGAAACTTTTTCTCTTTTCTTTCTGGTATTTGTCTTTACCAGTAAAAACACCTACTTTCATTTCAACTTCCGGTTTACCCGTGTGGTTGTCACGTAAGAATAACATATGAAGGACACTTGAAAGAAATATACATATTTGTTAAAACATCTAAATAGGCTGTTAAGTAATAAGTAGCCTAAAGCTGCAGTGTGACATTCTGCCAGATTTTATTTACATCCGTTACAATTTACTAGTCTAAAGCACAACCATGTCCAATAATAACGCTAGTGGAACTTCACACGTTCCTGTCGTTCTAATTGAAAATGTCAACCCATTTGTACGAAATATGGAATATGCCGTTAGAGGTCCAATAGTTGCTAGAGCTGCAGAGATAGAACAAGAGATCAACGAAGGTGTTAAAAAGCCCTTTGATAAAGTTCTCCCAGCCAATATTGGCGATTGTCACGCAACTGGGCAAACACCAATTACTTTTATTAGGCAAGTTATAGCCTTGTGTGCATACCCAGAACTGATGACGAGTCCACAGTTTCCATCAGATGTGAAGAAAAAAGCAGAGCGTATATTGTCTGGTTGTAGGGGGCACAGTATTGGCTCATACAGTGCCAGTCCTGGCATAGAAGTTATTAGACAGGACATTGCTGCATACATAGAAAAACGTGATGGAGTTCCCAGCAAGGCTGAAGATATAATTTTGTGCACAGGAGCTAGTGATGGCATCAAAACGATCTTAAGTATGCTGATGACAGGCAAGACTGAAACCGAACGAGCTGGTATTATGATTCCAGTTCCACAATACCCTCTTTACTCAGCAACACTGACAGAATATAATGCTGTACCTATACCATATTACTTAAATGAAGAAAATAATTGGTCACTGGATGTAAGTGAATTACAAAGAGCTATAGAAGCAGCCAAGTCGCAATGCTTGCCCAGAGCCATTTGCATCATAAATCCAGGAAATCCAACTGGTCAAGTGTTAACTAAGCAAAATATTGAAGATGTCATAAAGTTTGCACATGATGAGAGATTGATGATTCTAGCCGATGAAGTCTACCAACATAATGTTTATTCTACAGGGTCACAGTTCTTCTCTTTTAAGAAAGTTTTAATGGAAATGGGAGAACCATACAACAGACATGAACTTGCTTCATTTATGTCAGCATCTAAAGGATTTATGGGAGAATGTGGATTTAGGGGAGGTTATTTTGAAGTTGTAAATTTTCACCCAGCAGTAAAAGCATGTTTGTTGAAATCAATTTCTGTAAAACTGTGCCCCCCAGTCACTGGTCAGGCTGTTATAGATTGTGTTGTAAATCCGCCTATCCTTGGAGAACCATCCTATGAATTATTTATGGAAGAGAAGACACATGTTCTTACACAATTGAAAGAGAAAGCTACCCTTGTAACTGAACTATTCAACTCTATAGAAGGAATCAAATGCAATACTGTTCAGGGTGCAATGTATTGTTTCCCACGAATATTTTTACCACATAAAGCTGTAGAGGCTGCTAGAAGTAAAAACCAGACACCAGATTCATTTTACTGCTTTTGTTTGTTAGAAGAGACTGGCTTGTGTGTTGTACCTGGAAGTGGGTTTGGACAAAAAGAGGGAACTTACCATTTCAGGATGACCATTCTCCCACCTCTGGAAGAAATAAGAAGTGTATTGCAGACTTTCAAGGACTTTCATATGAAGTTTTTGGCCAGATATAAGGATTAATGGTAGGTATAGTAAATGATTGAACTTTTAGCAAATGAGGAAATATAATACACTCTACCAGACATATTTTTTTCTTAAATCAGACAGCCATGTATATCTAAGTCATAATAACCACATGTACCATAGGTCTATTAAATTACCAGTTACCATGTAACAACACTGAAAACACAGATTCTTTGGGAAACTTGGATTCACTGTGCAACACCAAGCAATTTCTCCCATTTGACTGTTTGAGTGATCATCTCTCGGCATACTGTAACTCTTGGGTCTAGAAACCTGGGACATGGAATAACCATTAGCTATTTATTCTTTAATTTTAATTGTTACTCTTGGAACATACTGGGAGGGTTCCCAGTGCTCGACCCACAGAGCACCCCAGCACGTGCCTTGGTGGCAGATAGGGGTGACCCTCTCTTTGGAGTTTGTCAGGTCATAATACGAAAAGCCTGGGCGCAGACCATAGTGGGTGGCGTGTTTGGAGCATGTCATGCTCCTTGCATGATAAAGACCGGTAACCCTTTTGTAGATTTCGAAAGAGAGTAGGCTCATTGTAGCCACTACAAAAGTCTAAATTCTCTACCACTACGTATATACCCAATACTCCATAATTTTCCAGTGGGCAGTGGCAGTCAAAATTGTGTTCCCTGTGTCCTATCCCACACTTTTTTCTGATAATTACTTGTTTTAGATTTTACACAACTTTCAGTTTTATCATGTAATCCATGTGTGTGTGTGAGGTGGGGGGTGAAAAATTTGAAGTCAAGCATATAGCTTGTTCAAAGTCAAGATACTAGTAAAACTTGCAATTCCTATTGCTGACACACCAGTGATCAGTAATTGAGATTGCCAACTACTTAGAAGACTCAGCCAAAGTGGCACTTAATTTTAGCATTGAATTATAAATTTCTTTATAAAAATAGCACTATTAACAGTCTTATTGTTATACATATGTTCCTACTGTCATAAAAATTATATTGCAAGTACTAGAAGGTTATATTAGTTAAATAAATTTAAGGCTATCATCATGTTAATTATCTTTATGCATTAATACTTTACTGTAAACTAATTGAAAATTTTGCATTATTTTTGCAGGCAGAGTTTCTAGTTGTATGTATACTGAACACGTTTACAATCTAGATAGATGGCTTTGATCCTTGGACAGTTTCCTGGTGCATGTTTGGTCAACATGGCATGGAGAATGTCTTAATTTTGCCTTTATACAGAAAATATTTTATATATTTTTATTTGTTTGTTACTTCTGTCTGGTTTTGAGATACATTTTGCTGTTTTTTACATGTACACCATTGTTGATAACATATAAATGCATACATGTTACCAGTGTAATTGACATTTTAAAGATGATATGTACATGTACCAAAACCAATTTTAAAGAATTGTTTTCATTATATTGTATGCTTACTAAGTATTTCTTAACCTTTGTGCATTTATATATGTAACAAACATAATCCTATATTTTCACTATTACTAGTATGTACTGTTATTCTATGATTTTACAACCAGTGCATTTCCTTTTTTTTTCTGATTTATTTCAATGTTACATTGTCCAAATATCTGAATGTTATAATTCACAGTACAAATGTACATGTAGAATAAGAATGTTGAATGTTTTTAGGCATTTTTTCAAATTTCTGAATTCCAATGATTTTTACATGTACATTTCAAACCGTTAATTTGTTTAGATAATGGCCTCCAACATTTTTTCATAATTTTAAATATCTGTAAAACCCACTGACAAAATATCATAAATAAAAACTTGATATTTCTCCAGAGCATTTCCAAGACTAACATTGTCAGTATCAGAACCTACAGTACTTGTATGGGAATAAGAACCTGTTGCTCGTAAAATTGGTGATATAAGAAAAGTTATTGTTTTCCTTTAACAATTTCTTGACAAAATTTAAAACTTTGTTATTTAGAAAATGATTAAAAATATTTTTAAAACCCCCATTGAATGTGTTCATTTTTTCAGGGCTTTTTTAATTCTGACAGTATTGTATACTGTTGTTAAGCATGACCTTTGTCATGTTTGGATGATTGCAGATAAATGTTGTTTTATGAAATGTTGTTTTTTCTTATTTGTTGTCTATTGAATACATGTCTGTTCTGTGAAGAGATGTGTCATTATAATTATAAAATATATCTTGGAGGAATGTTATATCTATTGAATGAGGTTGTAATTACATTCTAACATGTAGATAGGATAATGTAACATGATTTCCGCACTGGTTTTGTCATAATACATGTGCAGGATTTAATACATATTTTTTAACAATTCTTTTAACCAAAACACATTGTTTGGGATAAAATCAGCCTACTTCTGACAAAAAATTTACTCTGAGGTTTTATGTAGAAACTGTTTATTTAGTCAAAAAAGAAAAGAAGTTTCATTGTTAATATTTTTACTATGAATTTATAAAACTAATAAATATTGGTATTGTGATTTTCAATCTCATTAAAATTTAATCTTTCACTTGCTCACCCCTTTTCCCCGGTATTCCTTTCAATGACGCCACATAAGGCAGGAGTAAGTGAAAGATTTAATTTCAATTATATTGGCAGATTTTACTGTTTGATCTGACTTTGTATTTGATAAATAGTGGCTTTTATATACATATTGAGATATAATATTGCTGCATTAGATTACTGTTTAATTATGGAACAACACAGTTGTCTACATTATGTCATACCCTTTAGTATTGTTTGACAATACGTAACATTATGATTAAGTTTGACACAGTTTTATTGTGAGCATATCTTTGCGCAGTCAGAAACCATGGTAACCAGTAATCATGATTATTAATTACTATAACAAGTCTATACAAAGTGCCATTTATATCCAGTATTCACTTCTTTTCCTGCTTTACTTTGGTGCCATTGGTTTGTTAAGTCCAAGTTCTCGTTATTTTTTGTTGTTATTTTAAAGGTCTTGTAAATAAATGATTTTTTGGTTTTGGTTTATTTTAGCACTCTTTGTCGTTTCTCTTTGGGTGTCAGAGTTTGAAAAGCAATTCCATCATGCTTGTATATACAATATTATCTATACATTTGTTATGTTGTTACTCCACAACTAAATATTTTGATATAAATGCATTTTCCACAAATCAGTATTAAAAACAGTAGATTTTGATTTGGCTAAAAACAACTAAAATAATAAACATTCCTTATGAACAACCAGGATTTATAATATATATGCTTTTTTCTGAATAAATATATTTAGAAACATGTTATTTGGCATACAAAAAGGTCATATATTAGATATCCAGTCAACGAGTCAAGTCATAGGAGATAAATTAGAGTTATCTCTCTTAAGTTATGCCTGCTGATTGTGGCCAAGCAGCCACTGATACTTAGAAGGCTGATTTTTGGCTTATTTTGTTTCTTTTACCTCTTAAGCTTTCAGTTTTAAGTAGACCAACACTATTTTCTGATGCCATCGTCACTTTAAAACCTATGAGAAAACACACTCTAAATTAGCACTTTCACTTCTGAAAATCTTGTTTTTTAGTGCAAACATGTCATAAAATAACTTAAACATGATTAAAAAAGAGCAACTTAAAACTCAATATTGTCACAATAATATATCAGAAAAAAGTTTCATTTATTCAAATTCATTTTGTAATTTTCAGTACTTAACAAAAGTTTAAGAGGACTATTTTGTTTTATGTACCATTTTATTGTTTGTTCTAAAATTTGAATGGGCACATTCTTGACCTCGATGGAATATTGTATTGATGTTATGATATTATTTCAATAATTGGGGATCCGTCTCAGTACTAGAAATATTTAATAAATTATTAAAACACTGTCATTGTCAAGTGCTTGCTGACTAAATCAGCATGCAGAATTAAAACAATCTTCTAATATTTCTACATTTATTTTGTTGCCAATACACGGATTAAATATGTATTTATGGTGTTATCATTTATATGCCAGTAAACAAGACCAATATGATCCCAACAACAAGCAGTATTTAAGGCAATTAGTTTTTACCACTGTAATAATCTGATTTTAGTTTTGTGATTTATCTGCTAAAAAGGGGGAGGGGACAATATTTATTGTGGAAATTAGTATAATAAAATTATTGAACAATTTCAATGTCTGAAACTCTTATTTGGGAATTTAAAGATTTAACATTTTTCATCAAGTGACAATTGCATATGACCTTCCATTAAGATGGGTTTTTTTCCACAGAGCAAAAAATATTTGGGCTCCAGTTGAGTTGATTATTGTTCAATGTGCTGTTTGCTTATTTAAATGTACTCTATGCATCTGAAAGGCATCCAACTGCAAAGCTGCTCAACATGTCGCCAGATTGCAGGGAAGGGGGTTGTTCGGTTTAAATACATATAACTTGGTCGTGTTTAGATAGTACCATACTCATTGCATGTAAATGACTCGTTTTGAAGATGTAGTTCTTGATGCCTTGCTCACTGTCGTAGCAAGCCGTACGGTTCCGACCGTACCACTCTAAATTGCTAGCGTGGAAAAAGGCATCAGTTTTGTTGGTAAATTGAAACAGAAAATTATAGAACTCAACTGATAAGTTTAGAATATTGTAAACATTTTACAAAAGAACGATATAATTTTGCATTATCGTTTGACATGCTTCATTATGTACAGGACCTACAGTAAGTCTAATATTTGTATGGATAAGAATTTCATTCGTTGATTGATTGATTGGATGTCTGCTTCAAGTCCAGCGAGCAGTATTTCAGCTATATTCAGGACTGGAAAAAGTTAACAAACAATAAATCAACGGAAAATGGGGGTGGGATGGGTCACAGGGAATACAATTTTGACTGCCATTGGAAAAGTATGGAGTTTTGGGAAGAGGCGGAAAATTTAGCCTTTTGTAGCGGCTACAATGAGCCTACTCTTTTTCGAAATCTACTAAAGGGGTCTTTATCGTGCAAGGAGCGTGGTACTCTCCTAACACGTTACCCACTACTGTCCGCGGTCAGGCTTTACGTATTATGACCTGACAACCCCCCAACGAGAGGGTCTCCCCTTTCCGCAACCCGGGGACGCGCTGGGCTGCTCTGCGGGTCGAGCACTGGGAACCCTCCCAGTATGGTCCCAGACATTCCTTGAAGAAGAATAAATACAAATGACTGACCGATTCTAGTGATACTACTATATACTGAATAATCATAAACACTTCGCCTTAAGTTAAGCAACACCTAGTATTTTCCAGGGATTCGTTTAGGATTTTATATATTTTAATATTTTTAAAGAAATTAATTTATTGAACATTAATGACAAATGAAACATACAAACAACGTCTACATCGCTTTACTTATTGTTTGATGAAAAAAATGTTCAAAGCAAATATATCCAAAACAGTGCAAATATAACTTTCATTTGTCAAAAAATAAGTTTGATTGCATACTTTAGTTTCATGAACTTAAATTAAACACATCATCACAGGTCAACGTTCACGGAAAGAAAAGTCACTTTGAAACGTGTTAAACGCAAAAATACTCAGTAAGTCGTGTAACCACCACGCTTCCGGTACAGTTCATTACTCTCATCCGCATAACGAGTCGCCCCACTCAATAACGACTCGCCCCACAAATGTAAAATATATAATATAAGTTTATACATTTAATATTTTAAAATATATTTAATTAAATTTATAGTATAATTTTGTAAATTTGCATATATTTTATTGCTAGAGCTTTTTTTTAATTGGCGGTGGATCACTTTCAAGAGATTAAAGTGAACTCGTGTTCACTTCTTTAATTACTTGTGATAATTATAATTGAATTTTGCTTGTTTACAATCGCGATTAACTTTGATGGGATTAGTATATGTAAGAATATGATAATCCCTGTCTTCATGATTATGTACGAGCGGTAGGGAGTACTAATCATGAAGACAGGGATTATCATATTCTTACAAACTTAGACCATTGTAAAGTGGTCAAGAGATATTTAATTGCATGATTACAATTTATTAATCTGACTGGTATATATAAGGACCAGAATGTGTTAATAGTTTGATGACACGTATTAGCCCTTTTCCGAAAAAAGTCCAGATAGCAGAATGAAGGAACTAACCATTCAGGGTATTGGAACAAATACCAAACATGCAAACCCCGTTCTTCCGCCTGATGAAGCACAGTTGTGGGGTTCTGGTGTTTTTTAAACAGAGACTGCTTCTGGAATAAGTCATATTGTGTTTTTCTATAACTGCAAATTGTTCGGGTTCAGAGGTATGGATAACGGCACAAAGTTCCTGATACATCACAGTTTTCTATATCAACCGACTCGTGTGGTGCTAAATTTCAATTATACTGGACGATTGTGTAAAAACGTTCAAGGTGGTCTTTATAACCGAAGTGTTGATGTTAAGAGAATTTCTCAAAAAAGTGATCCAACAAACCCAAGATGTATAGTTAAAATTTATGATAAATATTTATCGCTTATTCAAAGACAAGGGCGGTTTTATAGGAAACCGCTTCCATGTTGCTCTTTTGGTGGACGGTCTAGATTTAGTACGCAGTCCATCTGCATAAATATGTTGCAGTCTAAAATGAAAGAGCTTTTTCAAAATGCTGGCATTGATGTTAACAATAAAGTGATAACAAACCATTCCGGTAAATTAACTTGTACCACAACTCTTTTCAATGCTGGGTATGATGACCTTGTAATCAAATCAAGACGTGGACATTGTTCAAACGCTGTGGATTTTTACAAACGCCCTCTTGAGTCTATGTCTGAAAATGTTCGCAATACGCTTCAACCACCGAAACCACAAGATTATGACAAAAGACCACAATTAAGTACAAAGGAAAACACTAAATCAACTGTAAACACTGTCAAGTAAGAGTCAAATGATGATGATGTTCTTACTATTACATTGCCTAATTCTGTTTCAAAAGTTGTTTTTTTTTTAAATGGAAAAAAGATTTACTGTAGAGTTATGAAAATAAATAAACTATTTATGTGTACATTTTATATTTTATTCAAAATGTGTCTTCTTTATTAATTGAGCACTTCCTCACATTTCTTAATACCAAATTATGCCCTAGGCAATTATAGTCTAGTCCCTTACAATTTTAAACAAAAGTTAATCCTTTACGAAGACCATGAAAATGTCATGGTCTTCACAAATAAGATATACAAAATTAGACGTTTTCATTGGTCGAGAGCACTTTACTATGGTCTAAACAGTTTTAAAGGATGAAAAGTTAACCGACGTAGTTAATATTATAATGAAGTAATTAATTGTCTTTAATGTCAAATTGTCTGAGATTGGCATATGCTGTACAGATACTGGTTTTTGAACAAGATTATCGTAGCATGTACCTTCACTTACAAAACGGTGTAAAACCTAATATTTTTTACGAAAAAGTTACCATAATAAAGTTTTTAACAATAACAAAAACGTAGTTTTGTAGAAGTCTTGTATGAGAGGGCGGACAGGGTAGTGGGAGACAGGGAGAGAAGGGGAGGGAGAAAGGAGAAAGGATGAGAAAGAAAGGAAAAAAAACAAAAACGATGGAGGCAGTACTAGTACAAATTATTCTTTAATTCGTACCTGAAAATCATTTAATAAGTGTCAATTCATTGACTTAATGAAAAAAGACTAAAATTATGTACATAAAAATCCAGTAAAAAGATATTTTGCATTCAAAATGATCAGAATTTTTACGGCTAGTATGCAGTAAGGTGTTTTTCTAAAGCGTATGTCTGTTCCCCTTTACTTATCAACTACAATGGTTGTTTTATGGTCTCTTGTTAACGGTCTCGGTGTAGTTTGAATAAGCAAGCACGTTAGAAATTTTTTTAACAATAAGACAACCTTGTATTTTTTAACTTTTAGAAACCTGTTTTCAATAGTATGTAAGATTAACCGTATTCTACACAGTTTACAGGCAGTATTAAATAGTTTTACATTAAGAGTACAATTTCGATTAATTAAAACACCGAGCAGTACAATATACCAAAATTTAAAAATTTATACTATCAATGCATTTATTTATATATTATAAAGTATTAAATATATAAATTTCTATTATACATTTTTTATTTTACATATGTGGGGCGAGTCGTTATTGAGTGGGGCGACTCGTTATTAAATGTGGGGCGACTCGTTATTAATATGGGGCGAC
This sequence comes from Limnoperna fortunei, assembly GCA_944474755.1. NCBI lineage: Eukaryota > Metazoa > Mollusca > Bivalvia > Mytilida > Modiolidae > Limnoperna > Limnoperna fortunei. Next base: position 89,425,457 of record OX104111.1, read on the forward strand.
TCGTGATGGGGCGACTCGAGAGTGGGGCGAGTCGTTATATATTCCTGCGTACGAAGTGTAGCATGTGGTAAATTCTGCCATTTATTTTGAATGGCAACACGTAGTTCTTAGACATTTTGACAAGCAGGCGCTCTGTTATTGATTTTACGGCCAATTATATCACACAAATGTCAATTGGATTCATATCGGGTGACATGGATGGTCATGGAAGATGCTCAATAGCTTTCCTTTCGATAACATCTCGTACAAATGTAGCTCGACGAGGTCTTGCGTTGTCATCCATAAAGATCGGTCTGTTAACAAGTGCACGATTGTCAAAATGTGGTACAATAATAATGACGTCATTTCATTTGTGTCCTGTCATTGTCCCATCAACTACATACATATTCTGTTTACACTGTAACACCACCGCCGCCGACGCTGTAGTGCCTAGGATGTTGTTCTGGTTGTAAGCAGTGCCTCGTTGTCTCCAAACGCGCATGCGCCTATCAATATGACGAAGAAGGAATCTGCTTTCGTCGGTCAGTGTACTCGTCACCAGCTTCGAATATTCCAATGGCGGTGATATCGTGCCCACTCTTAACGTGCTTGGTGATGTCTCTGTGTCAACAGTGGACGTTTCAAGGGACGACGAGCTCTCAACTTTGCATTGTTTAGGGTCCTGTTACTGTTCGTACGGCTACTCTGGTTGCAATATCCCAATTGTCACGAAGATTTCTTGCAGTGGCAAACGGTTGGCGTTTGGCTACACGAACAAGTGCTCTATCCTCCCTTTCAGATGTTTTTGGTGGTCGACCTGACATAGGACGTTCCTTGACAGTTCAATCATCTCGATGACGTTTCAGTAGCCGGGATACAATACTAAAGTGAATGTCAAAGTGTTGTGCTATCTGACACAAGTCATTCCAACGATCTGCCACTTCTCATCTTCACTTAATTTCCGTCTAGGCATTGTAAAAATGTAAAGATGAAGTCGGGAAAGACCAGGAGATGAACACTAAATCGTTAAGAAAATGAAAGCTTTTAGGCGTGCTCGACTACCGTATGACAAACCGGTTTTGCTATTTAAAGATTTATCTGAAGAGTTAATTAAAGTAACTTTCACGTGCTCGAATGATGTGTTTAGTACATAAATAACACAAAGTTAATATTCATTCAGATTTTTGAAATTCTTTAAAAAAATTGTAGGTGTTGCTTAACTTATGGCGAGGTTTTATATGATGATAATCACAGTTGTTCAGTTCTTGGAAATCCCAACTGAAGGTCCCTCATTTCAGGATAAACGTAACATATTTTTACCATGTTTTTTTTCGAACTAAGCCTAAGAAATTCATGAACTATCATGAAAATTGGACCCAATCGTAAATCTCTGAAGCTTTGTTAGGGATATGTTCGTTACAGAAGCAATGTAACAGATTCAATTGTTAAGGGCTTTCATGTCTTATGAGTGAAAGACCTTATTGTATATCTTCTGTTTATTAAGGCTTTCCACTTTCCGAGTGGACAACCTTCCTGTTATTCGTCTGTTTTTTGTGTACTATGAATGTATAAGACATTTCGCTTTCGCAGTTAACCCTTGGCACACCGAACACTTGTTCTATATGGATTTATTTCCCTTGTCACAAAAAAGCTTGTGTACAGATAAAATTTAAAACCCAAATAGAGGTCGCAAAGTTGGTGCAAAATGGTCAGCTATTAATTGCGACTTTTTGTTACATTTTGCGCAAAGGATTTTGACGACTCCTTATAAGAGTTATTTCCCTTTCTTTATTGGAAGTAGGTTTTTACTGTGTGTCATAATTGACCTTGACCTTGAACATGACAATGTGTTGTGTACAAATCTCCTTAACCCTTATAGATACAAAACTGAAACTTACCAAAATGTAGATCTTATAAAGATATTGAATCGTCATTTTTCTATTGACCTTGGATAAGAGTTAATTCCTCTAGACCAATGAAATCTAATGGGAATAGTCATCATTGACCTTGACCTTGGAAAGGACACAAGGTCAAAGGTCAAGGTCACATTATAAAGTTTGACATTGTCTTGTCATCGCTTTCTTTGAAACGTTAAAAGATAAGCGATAAGTAATAATGGGTAAAATGTTTGCCTAATAAAGTCGCATTTTTTTTTTATTTTTAAGAAAAGTATTTGACTTCATCTTATAGGAATTATCTCCCATTATAACCGTTGATAATCAGTTTTCATTAATTACTCATCAGCTATTAATAGTAGTGACATGAAGTCTTCACCAAAGACCAATATAACCTTGACCTTGAAAACAGATACAAGGTCAAAGGTCAATGACATCTAATTTTTGGTATTTATGATAGTCATATTTCAAATGATTATAAGAGATATTGGCATAAAATCTTCAACGTTGGTCACCGATGACATTCAACATGGTCAAGGTTACGCTGTTAAAGTCAAGGTCAAAGTCTTATTTTAACGTTTTTTCATGTTCTATGTATTTTAAGTGGCTTATTCTAATAATTGCTGTTGTCCATGAGTAAATATATACGTAGATAAAAACATCTGTTGTCAAGGTCATTCAAGTTTTTTAACGTCATATTTAATGACCTTTATTCTTCTAAAAGATAACTTAATAGTTTTTCTCTCATTTTTGTACTAATTAATAGCTATAGACAAAGTACTTATGTTGCTTAGCTTTATAGTTTCAAGGTCATTTATTTTGGTGTTTTTTTGAAAGTGGAAAGCCTATTAATCGTCTTTAGAACGATTGAATCTATATTCATTATTCTTTTTCTTATCATTATTTTACGAAAAAATTCTTTCGTCGAGTCTGGACAGCTCATTTTGTGTTGTGTCGTTTTAATATTTTGTGATCTCTGACATGGGAAGTGTGTCGCAAACTTTGTCATCTCCCCTAACAGCGGAAAGCGTGTGTGCGCTTCTCCTCCGACACCGTAAAAGATGTCGCTTTGCAACTTTTCCTTTTGTCTTCAGTATAATTGTGCTCAACTTTGTCACATGTCGTGAATAGAATGTCACGACATCTTATGGTAGTTTTCTCCCCTTATATATCAGTTATAAGACACATGCCAATAAATCTCAGCAACTAGTTAGATACAGACTTGGGGTCTTCACCATAGACCCTCATGACCGTTGACCTTGAAAATGGTCACAAGGTCAAAGGTCAAGGTAACGTTCTAGATTTTGATATCTGCTTGTGTACTCTACTCCTCCTGTACTATAAAAGACAGAGAAAAACTAAAGGTTGCAAAATGTTAATCTCTTAAAGGAGCAACTTTGTCACATTTGTAGAAAAAAGGATTGAAGTCATCTTATAGGAGTTATCTCCCATTTTAAATGTAAATTATTGGTTATTACCATATTACTCATAAACTAATAAAGATACGGACATGGGGTCTTCACCACAGACCCTCATGACCTTTGGCCTTGAAAATGGTCATAATGTCAAAGGTCAAGGTCACGTTCTAGATTTTAAACTCTGCTTCTGTTCACTACTCCTCCTGTACTTTAAAAGATAGAGAAAAACCAAAGAGTGCAAAATGTTGATCTATCAAAGGAGAAGCAAATAGAGAAAAATGTCGATCTCTTAAAGGAGCAACGCTGTCACATTTGCAGGAAAAGTATTTGAAGTGATCTTATAGGAGTTATCTAATATTAAATATGTACTTTATTGGTTTTTTACATGTTATTAAAAAACTATTAATATAAGAAATATGGGGTCTTTATTGTGACAGTCATGACCTTTCACATTGAAAACAGACTTAAGGTCAAATGTCAAAGTCACGTTCTAACTTTTGTACCTGTAAGTGTGCATTGCTTGGCAACGTTCTGAGAATCGATCTAATCATTGTGAAATCAACTCTTAAGGTCACCAAAGTGCGGTAAAGCACTCAATTGTTCTAAGAACAGTTGAATCTTTTAATTATAATACTGGTTCCACGAAGTGAATATAATATGGGGAAGTCGGGCGAATGGGCGGGACGGCGGGCGGACAAAATATGGTATCTATTTTGTGTAATCAACTCCTTATACAGTTTTCAATTCAGATATCTAAAAATTTGCAGAAAGATTGCTGATTGAAGTTGTACACCTGCTATAATGCAAGTGTTCCAGTATTTTTTTCCTAAATTGTCCAGACTTGGGAACTTGGCACTTACTTTGTATCTCGGGCATTTCAGACTATCGCGATTATTTTTTTCCAAATAATCCAGTAAATATTGTTTATCCAAGTTGTACAATTTTATTACAAGAATTTATGTGAGCATTACAGACTCTTCCGACGATGTCTGGTATTACTCAGCTTTTACTTAAATGGATTGAAAACTACTTCAGGGATTTTAAATTTTAAGTCTTTATAAAAAAAGCAAGTACTTCAATAAATATATATTTCAAATTAAAGAAAACTATTTCAACACTCGGTTTTAAGACAACCGTTTAATGGTTTATTTATATGACACGTGGACCTTTAAGAAATGACTAACCCAACCTATTTAACAAGCCAGCTCGATTATAATTTGAAATCACGATAACAGATCTATGCAGTGGATACAAAATAAAAATGTCTTAGGTCTAAAAGTAAAAAAAACCAACACCATGCAGGCGGTAAGTATAGGAAAATTCACTGTGAAAATTAATAGTTAATACATTATACATAATATATAAATCCATAGAAAATTCTGACTTTTTTTTCTATATACTGTAGAAACAAAACGATTCTAATTGCAATGTTGCGTATATTCAGAAACATTAAAAGACTTATGTTTTCGAATACACTTTCTATCCTACAAACATGCACGAATTATAATCATCATTAAACACCATAGATGGTCCACAGTCATACACAGACAAGATTCCATTTGCGCATTTGATATATCTTCTTGCATTACTGCTGTCGGCATGGTAACCGTCGCCATCTTTCACGCAGACGTTGGTACAAACACCATTGTAGAATATTTGAGTTACACCATTTGAATCGACCCCGCAAGTCGATATTCCCAAAATCCGTTCTTTAAAGCAGGTGATGTAATCTGGAGACATCGGTTTACCTGGGTGTTCATATTTACCGTCGGGCTTGTTTCTGCAACTAGGATACAAGAAGGTACACGGTACTGTATGACCTGATGTTGCCTTATTCTTCGAATAGTCGCCTGCAAAAAATATATATATATATTTTTGCTTATAATAAGTACTATAAACATCCTTATCTATACCGACTTCCCCAAGCTTATCAGGTTTTGAAAATGTGAGGCACAAAAAACATTACCGAGGACAATGATCAATTTCCAGTCTTGTTGCATCTCATGCATATACTAAACTCTATTTTAACCATTAAACTCGATTTAAACAATCTAGATTGGTTTGTTTGTTTGTTTATTTTGTGGCCCCAGATTTTTATTGTGGGAGGAACCAAGAGTAACCGGAAAATCCGATATCCGGTTGGAAAACTGGCAATCCTTGTCAATTATAACTGGAGTCGAGGAGTCTGCAGCGACTCGAACCTGCAACCTCAGCGTTGACATTCAAGTGATAAAAAGTAGAAGAGTAACTACCATAACCACTCAATACCTATCGAAATGTGTATTCTTAACATACAATACAGTGATCGTTTCACCAAATACTGGTTTTAACCGTCTTTGTTTCTTAAGGAAAATATCTTTTGGCCCTTTTCAAACAAATTCTATATTGGTATTCAGGTTGGATAATTAAATATAATTCTTAAATAAAAAATTATCTCAATTTAGTTTATCGAGGTTCTATTAGATGTAAACTGTAGTAATATTTGGTTACAGATGTCGTTACAGTATACATGTAATACAATCTTTATTTGTTCAGTTCTACTTGTATGGAAGCCATCGTGATTGGTTCTGTAAATACGTCATTCCTGTAAATATGAGTTTAGATTGATCAAGTGTTTTCCGGGAATATGATATTTCAATAATTTGAAAAATCCGAAAATAATAATCCGGCGATTGGCTTGAAATACAAGATGTGGACAATCGTCGCCAAGTGTCCTTCTAATTAGCCACACATTCCTAAAAAACTGACAACGTCCAATTAAATTACGTTGAAGGACATTTTTACTGCAATATCATGTGCTTTACCATTTAAATATTGCTAATTCTTAGCCAAACACTACATAATTATATTTCTTCTTCGTGTTTTTTTCTGGCTTTTCGTGAATGCTTATTTTACTTTAGCATTATACAATCACATTATTTGCCAATTCATCTAAATATAGAAGTTATGACTTACATCCATCTACATACACTTTCCTTATAAAGATAGAAGTTATGACTTACATTCATCTACATACACTTTCCTTATAAAGATAGAAGTTATGACTTACATCCATCTACATACACTTTCCTTATAAAGATAGAAGTTATGACTTACATCCATCTACATACACTTTCCTTATATAGATAGAAGTTATGACTTAAATCCATCTACATACACTTTCCTTATAAAGATAGAACTTATGACTTACATCCATCTACATACACTTTCCTTATAAAGATAGAAGTTATGACTTAAATCCATCTACATACACTTTCCTTATAAAGATAGAAGTTATGACATCCATCTACATACACTTTCCTTATAAAGATAGAAGTTATGACTTACATCCATCTACTGACACTTTCCTTATAAAGATAGAAGTTATGACTTGCATCCATCTACATACACTTCCTTATAAAGATAGAAGTTATGACTTACATCCATCTACTGACACTTTCCTTATAAAGATAGAAGTTATGACTTACATCCATCTACATACACTTTCCTTATAAAGATAGAAGTTATGACTTACATCCATCTACATACACTTTCCTTATAAAGATAGAAGTTATGACTTACATCCATCTACTGACACTTTCCTTATAAAGATAGAAGTTATGACTTACATCCATCTACATACACTTTCCTTATAAAGATAGAAGTTATGACTTACATCCATCTACTGACACTTTCCTTATAAAGATAGAAGTTATGACTTACATCCATCTACAGACACTTTCCTTATAAAGATAGAAGTTATGACTTACATCCATCTACATACACTTTCCTTATAAAGATAGAAGTTATGACTTACATCCATCTACATACACTTTCCTTATAAAGATAGAAGTTATGACTTACATCCATCTACATACACTTTCCTTATAAAGAGGTTATGACTTACATCCATCTACATACACTTTCCTTATAAAGATAGAAGTTATGACTTACATCCATCTACATACACTTTCCTTATAAAGATAGAAGTTATGACTTACATCCATCTACATACACTTCGTTATAAAGATAGAAGTTATGACTTACATCCATCTACATACACTTCTTTATAAAGATAGAAGTTATGACTTACATCCATCTACAGACACTTTCCTTATAAAGATAGAAGTTATGACTTACATCCATCTACATACACTTTCCTTATAAAGATAGAAGTTATGACTTACATCCATCTACATACACTTTCCTTATAAAGATAGAAGTTATGACTTACATCCATCTACATACACTTCGTTATAAAGATAGAAGTTATGACTTACATCCATCTACATACACTTCTTTATAAAGATAGAAGTTATGACTTACATCCATCTACAGACACTTTCCTTATAAAGATAGAAGTTATGACTTACATCCATCTACAGACACTTTCCTTATAAAGATAGAAGTTATGACTTACATCCATCTACAGACACTTTCCTTATAAAGATAGAACTTATGACTTACATCCATCTACATACACTTTCCTTATAAAGATAGAAGTTATGACTTACATCCATCTACATACACTTTCCTTATAAAGATAGAAGTTATGACTTACATCCATCTACATACACTTTCCTTATAAAGATAGAAGTTATGACTTACATCCATCTACATACACTTTCCTTATAAAGAGGTTATGACTTACATCCATCTACATACACTTTCCTTATAAAGATAGAAGTTATGACTTACATCCATCTACATACACTTTCCTTATAAAGATAGAAGTTATGACTTACATCCATCTACATACACTTTCCTTATAAAGAGGTTATGACTTACATCCATCTACATACACTTCCTTATAAAGATAGAAGTTATGACTTACATCCATCTACATACACTTTCCTTATAAAGATAGAACTTATGACTTACATCCATCTACATACACTTTCCTTATAAAGATAGAAGTTATGACTTACATCCATCTACATACACTTTCCTTATAAAGATAGAACTTATGACTTACATCCATCTACATACACTTCCTTATAAAGATAGAAGTTATGACTTACATCCATCTACAGACACTTTCCTTATAAAGATAGAAGTTATGACTTACATTCATCTACATACACTTTCCTTATAAAGATAGAAGTTATGACTTACATCCATCTACATACACTTCCTTATAAAGATAGAAGTTATGACTTACATCCATCTACTGACACTTTCCTTATAAAGATAGAAGTTATGACTTACATCCATCTACATACACTTTCCTTATAAAGATAGAACTTATGACTTACATCCATCTACATACACTTTCCTTATAAAGATAGAAGTTATGACTTACATCCATCTACATACACTTTCCTTATAAAGATAGAAGTTATGACTTACATCCATCTACATACACTTTCCTTATAAAGATAGAAGTTATGACTTACATCCATCTACATACACTTTCCTTATAAAGATAGAAGTTATGACTTGCATCCATCTACATACACTTTCCTTATAAAGATAGAAGTTATGACTTACATCCATCTACATACACTTCCTTATAAAGATAGAAGTTATGACTTACATCCATCTACTGACACTTTCCTTATAAAGATAGAAGTTATGACTTACATCCATCTACATACACTTTCCTTATAAAGATAGAAGTTATGACTTACATCCATCTACATACACTTCCTTATAAAGATAGAAGTTATGACTTACATCCATCTACTGACACTTTCCTTATAAAGATAGAAGTTATGACTTACATCCATCTACATACACTTTCCTTATAAAGATAGAAGTTATGACTTACATCCATCTACATACACTTTCCTTATAAAGATAGAAGTTATGACTTGCATCCATCTACATACACTTTCCTTATAAAGATAGAAGTTATGACTTACATCCATCTACTGACACTTTCCTTATAAAGATAGAAGTTATGACTTACATCCATCTGCTGACACTTTCCTTATAAAGATAGAAGTTATGACTTACATCCATCTACTGACACTTTCCTTATAAAGATAGAAGTTATGACTTACATCCATCTACTGACACTTTCCTTATAAAGATAGAAGTTATGACTTACATCCATCTACTGACACTTTCCTTATAAAGATAGAAGTTATGACTTACATTCATCTACATACACTTTCCTTATAAAGATAGAAGTTATGACTTACATCCATCTACATACACTTCCTTATAAAGATAGAAGTTATGACTTACATCCATCTACTGACACTTTCCTTATAAAGATAGAAGTTATGACTTACATCCATCTACATACACTTTCCTTATAAAGATAGAACTTATGACTTACATCCATCTACATACACTTTCCTTATAAAGATAGAAGTTATGACTTACATCCATCTACATACACTTTCCTTATAAAGATAGAAGTTATGACTTACATCCATCTACATACACTTTCCTTATAAAGATAGAAGTTATGACTTACATCCATCTACATACACTTTCCTTATAAAGATAGAAGTTATGACTTACATCCATCTACATACACTTCCTTATAAAGATAGAAGTTATGACTTACATCCATCTACTGACACTTTCCTTATAAAGATAGAAGTTATGACTTACATCCATCTACATACACTTTCCTTATAAAGATAGAAGTTATGACTTACATCCATCTACATACACTTTCCTTATAAAGATAGAAGTTATGACTTGCATCCATCTACATACACTTTCCTTATAAAGATAGAAGTTATGACTTACATCCATCTACTGACACTTTCCTTATAAAGATAGAAGTTATGACTTACATCCATCTGCTGACACTTTCCTTATAAAGATAGAAGTTATGACTTACATCCATCTACTGACACTTTCCTTATAAAGATAGAAGTTATGACTTACATCCATCTACTGACACTTTCCTTATAAAGACAGAGGTTACCACTTACATCCATCTACAGACACTCTCCTTATTAAGATAGAAGTTATGACTTACATCCATCTACAGACACTTTCCTTATAAAGATAGAAGTTATGACTTGCATCCATCTACATACACTTTCCTTATAAAGATAGAAGTTATGACTTACATCCATCTACTGACACTTTCCTTATAAAGATAGAAGTTATGACTTGCATCCATCTACAGACACTTTCCTTATAAAGATAGAAGTTATGACTTGCATCCATCTACAGACACTTTCCTTATAAAGATAGAAGTTATGACTTACATCCATCTACAGACACTTTCCTTATAAAGATAGAAGTTATGACTTACATCCATCTACAGACACTTTCCTTATAAAGATAGAAGTTATGACTTACATCCATCTACTGACACTTTCCTTATAAAGACAGAGGTTACCACTTACATCCATCTACAGACACTCTCCTTATAAAGATAGAAGTTATGACTTACATCCATCTACAGACACTTTCCTTATAAAGATAGAAGTTATGACTTGCATCCATCTACAGACACTTTCCTTATAAAGATAGAAGTTATGACTTACATCCATCTACTGACACTTTCCTTATAAAGATAGAAGTTATGACTTACATCCATCTACTGACACTTTCCTTATAAAGACAGAGGTTACCACTTACATCCATCTACAGACACTTTCCTTATTAAGATAGAAGTTATGACTTACATCCATCTACAGACACTTTCCTTACTCCACAATCCACATTAGTAAAATCATCACACTGTTTGGTAATGTCGTTGAATAACTGTGGGTATGGACATTCATCTAAATGTTGTTTAAAATTGATTGGTATGATAGTATAAACCAAACTACAATCATAAAATTTCTGGCATTCCTCGGGATCAGCCATTTTTGCTGTAATTGAGTTCTGGCACTGGTCTGTAATTCCTGACGATGCTGCAGAAAAAAAGGAATTGTCGTAATAAAATGCAAAACCACTGAAGAGCTATGTTACAGACATCACTGAATTCTGTTTGTTAAAAGTTGTATGTAAAAAGTCAAAAGTCATAAAAGCATCTTATGTGGCCAAAATCATGTCTTCTCTTTGTCTACTAACAGTTAAGTAAAATTTATATGATGACACATAAAATATAAATTATTTAAATGAAATCAAGAAAAAACTGTACATGGTACAATTTTTCCGTCATATTTTTCAAAGCAACAAAACTCTGTTTATATTAAGATGCTGAAATTTAATGCTATAAAACTAATATAGCAATAACAAAGTTAATACGGCAAAGTTTGACATTTCCAGAGCGGTTATGATTTATTGCTTTCGAGTTAGCATAATCTGAATTGTTTGTAGCAAACAAACAAATCCATATTAAAAAGTTGGAAAGAAAATTTTGATATCAGATATACAAAAATTAACGCGTATCTACCTACATATAAATAATAAACTAATGGAACATTTATAATTGTATCAAGTATTGTTTACAACCGACAGGCGAAGATAAATATACCTACTTAGTTCTGTTTCACATCGCGGCCCTCCATACGTCTTTCCGTTAGAAGTCTGAACACACTGACAATGATAATATGGCGATGAACTTGTTTCAGTACAAGTACCATTGAACAGACAAGGATTACTATCACAAGCTCTCAGTGTCGGCATCTCTATTTCACAGTTAATTCCCTTGTATGTTTTGGTTCCATCATGGGACAAGCCACAGACACAAAAATAGCCGATACCAAAAGGTGTAGAGAAACAAGTTCCTTTATTTTTACAAGTCCCCGAATCACAAGCTGTCGCTAAATTCTGGCTAACTGTATACAATGAAATAAATAATTAACATTTATTTGTGAAACTATGTCTGCAAAATATCACAAAGAAGTAAAAGAAACTGGTAAATGGGTAAAATGCATACGTAGTGTTTATGCCTTATACTAGTAAAACGACCCGAATACAGTTGTCAGGGATTTTATAAGTTTAATAATTGTATACATACGTCTGTTAAGTCTGGAAACTTCAGTTATTCCGTCGCTCTCTTTTTTAGATGAATGTACAGAATGAGTCGAATTTGCGATGAGTGTAAGTGTGTTTTACATATTTCACTAAGAGGCGACAAAGTTACTTACCTAACTCGCATCGCTGTCCGGAATACCCACTTGAACAGGAACATGAAAAACCTGAATTAGTCTGCTGGCAAAAGCCGCCATTTTGACATGGATTGTTTGTACATGGGTTGGTCACTAAAAAATCAAGAGCCACGCGAGTATAAACAGCATTGTTAGACACCAGACAAATAAAAAATATCGTTTCCGAACTATGAATACTATAGACAGTCTAGGGATACGTTGAAATACCATATACTTTGAACAAATATAAAAAGCTTGGTTTCCGTCAATCTCACAAGTCAGGGTTTCTGTGTCAACATGTGTGGACACAAAAACCCTGACTTGTGAGGATGGGTTTCCTTCAAATATCGAAGCTATATAATGGAAACTTAAAAGCGTTAAACAAGAAAAAAATTATTTTGTCAAATTCAAAACATCTTTCTCTACCCCACTATCTGACATGTTGATGGGTCCGGTTAAAATGAGTTCTGTGATTCATTTAAAGGTTATTCTCTAACGTCAGTGATTACATGTCCACCATTGATCTATTATTAACCTTTATATAATTCGATCATCCTCCCAAGTCAGGGGTTCTGAGTCCGCGTTCGCTCCATCGATGGAGCGAACGCAGACTCAGAACCCCTGACTTGGGAGGATGAATTCGATCAGCGTTCATTTTTTTGCAGGTCGGACTCAAGATGATTTTAGCATTGAATGGTGCCGATTGAATTCGATGACATTTAATATGCGTGTGGAAAAAACACGAATAAAATATAGTGTTAATTGTTCCAGAACAAATAGAAAATCTTTCCCACTTTTCTGTGAAGTTAACCGGCATATATTAATTGATTTGTTAGCAAATATAAAATAAGATTAAACAAAACAAATTGATCAGTTAAAGTTACATTATAAATAGTAATTCATTTTTATTGAATATACTTAATATGTAAACTAAAAACATAGATAGTCGTTTTGGTATTTATTTCGAGGTTATGTATGTTTTGTATGGTCCGTTATTTCCGGAAAAAAAACCAATTCTTTCAACGTAATTTACTTATGAAATTCAAATTTAAATTTCTCTCAACTATGGTTAGAAGCAAGATTAAATTTATTTGTTATTTCTATAATTTGGTCTGATTAGTGGGGTGAGTTTATAGAAAAACTTAAGCTTGTGTGGCAGATGTGATATCATTAGAGTTGTGTTACGGATCATGGAACGGGGCGAATATTGGGAAATGATGTCATGAATCTTAAAACATTAGGTTGCTATGGTCGTTTGTTAACCGGAGTTGATTCTTCTGAAATCCTGAAATTAACCAAATTGGGAGATGATGCCATATTCCAGGTCGAGTCTTCTATTGACTATTGGTGAATATCATAGGTGTTTACGACTAAAGGTTTGTCAAATTGAACTTCATGAGTCGTCAAATATTGCAGTGGGAGTGGCTCGTATACGCTATGCCTTTTTTTTAAATAACATGCAATAAAGTCGTTTACATTTATCAACCATCAGTTTTCCTCTATCTGTTTCCGATATTACTTCATAACAAGGTTTTCTGTGTTCTGGGAGATAATTCTGGTAAGAAATGTGTTTCGGTTTCGTAATGTTGACATCTTAACGCTCTTAAGAACCCAATACTTGTTACGGAACACAAACATAACATGTCGCGTACTTTATCTACAGCAAGGTCATGAATGGTGGTTGTAATTAAACGTGAAAATGATGACATTTACAAAAAGGTGGTATGAACCTGTAGAATGAAAATTCTCGTTTTTGCATTAAAATCGGTTTCCAATATTTGACCAATAACGGAATCGTCAAATTCTGGCTTTAATATTCTCGCTCTTAAAGTTTGATAGTAGGCAATAAATCTGTTTCATAAGTCCCCAATAACGGAGTCGTCAAATACTCCTATGTCGGTATAAAAGCTCTACAGAGCTTATGTTCATTGTTATAAACCCGACTTTAAATAAAATTTATCTTATCTTATCTTATCCGATGTTTGTGGCTGTAATCGCTTGCCCTACAAATGTTTGATAATACCGGGTATGCAATAAAATTGTCTCAGCAGTCCTTCAACATTAACCGCCTATCAATTTTCCTCTATGTATTATATTTCCAGAGATTTCGAGATAACAAGGTTTTCGGTGTTTGAAGAGGTAACCCCATAAAGAAATGTGTATTGGTGCGACACCAATGTCAACTCCAAAAAGTGCTTAACAGAGATTTAAGATAACAATTTTTTTCTATATTAAGGGAGATAACTCCGTAAAAAATGTTTTGGCTTCACAGGGTAAATTCGGAATAGGCTTTCAGTGCCCAAACTTGTTGCAAAAGACCCACATAATATGTCACGTACTTTTTCAATTTTCAACTGTTTGAGTGTAAAAGTTGGCGAAAATGGAAAAAGATAGGATTAATTGTTCAAGAACAATTAGAAGGTTTTCCTCTGTAATTTTGATTTTGACAACATAGATTGCTCGGTTATTTTTTAGGCGGCGGAATAGACTATTCTTGTGGTCCCGATTAAAACAATATATGGTTGTTAATGACTTTTGTAGCTGTTCCCATGGGCAAAATGCCAAATTGGATTGTAATGACGTATTTCCGTTACATCATCCCGATTCTAACAAATGAATGGTTGCTGAGCATTTTTTTATAACGTTTGCTTTGTTGCTATTGTATGACTTTGACACATGAACTTTAACTTAAGACTCAAATTGAAGTTCTTATCTTTGTGATGATGGTAAATCTTTATGTTTATTATAGTCTCTAACTGCTTGAAGGGAAAGACCTTAAAAAGAAATAATCTGTTTGGCACGACTGAGCTAACATGAGATCCTAACACGGATATGACCGGGTGTTTAATCGTATAAATATTACCTTTAACTGTAATTAAAGCACTAATATAAGAGTACCTCTGTTCCGGCTATTTCGAAACTACTATGAATATACGCTTCCATTACCAACTACTAGTACCTACAGGATTGCGACTGTAATTCACAGTTGGGGCCTCTGTATGTAAATCCGTTTACATTTGTTTGGCAGTTACATATGTATCCACCGTTCGTATCGACACAAATTCCCCCATTCTGGCATGGTGCACTGTTACACTTATTTGCTATAAGAAAGTTATAATACACTGTTGTGTTTATTAGAATTTGCGTTGAATTAAACATTTCCATTATAGGATTAAACAGCGTTTTCAATGGATTTATCGGTATATCAACAAGACCAACTCACTCACAAACAAATAAAAGTCCGAAGGACTTTTATGATATGTTTGTGAGTGAGTTGGTCTTGTTGATATACCGATAAATCCATTGAAAACGGTGTTTAATCCTTATAATTCTTTAAAATTGCATTAAGAAATTAATTTATCTAACGTGTTTCTCAACTTCATATTTCTTGTGTATTTGGTAGCGGGATTGACTGAACGTATGAATATTTTGTTTATTTTTAAACGTACGATTATTTCCATTAACCATTTTCTGATTTTAATAAAAACAATTTTTAGTTTTACATCAATCTGTAACCTTATTTTCTGTATCGAACACAAGGAAAGTTTTAAATTTAACAAATCATTAATGTTAATTCATCAAACAAATAATTTGTAAGTTGATCGCTACTTTCGATATTGAAAGCCGCCATCTTTGTTTACATTGGTTACGCTAAAAATAGTTCGGTCAACGTCGTTTATCCTAAGATAAATGGAGTCAACTTCATTTATCAAAAAATAAATTTCGTTAAAAACCTCAACCGGAAGTAATCTAGACCAATCAAATAAACGTATTTCTAAATATGCAAATCATATTAGAATTATATAAGTATATTTAGTGTATTCATTTTACAAGCACGTGTTTAATGTGAGATATGACAAAGAACCGATCACTTACCATTTTTATTACATGAATAGAATTGTGCTTGTTTTTATTGGTCTAAAAACATCATTCGGGTCGCGATAAATCGCAGCAGTACTAAAATTACATACAAATATGGAACATTAGTCTGCTCCACGATTCCACTGCACATTAGTCAAGTGGAATCTAATATTGACCTGGTTTTGAACAGTTCGAGCCTGTTTTCATGACTGTTCCAACATAACTATAAATTTCAATTTTAAGGTCATTGAATCATCTTTAATTATAAACTATACTGTTCAAAATGTAAGAATAACATTATTGATTTATTTATACTGTTTTCAATATTTGAAATGTGATGAAACTGGAATTTCAAGTTTATCAGAAAATCAATATAAAAATGCAATAGTAACAGAAAATATTGAGGGTAAACAGCATTACTACAATTACAAAACGTAAGCATCCTCTGTTTTCTGATGGAGGATGATGCCATATTTTATTCGTGTAATAAAACAATTACTGACTTTGATATACCGTCGCTTTATCAAAGTCTTTAATTTTATATTATTACATGATTAGAATTTTGCGTGTTTTTGATTGGTTTTAAAACAACTTTCGGGTCACGATAAAACACAACAGTACTAAAATTACATAAAAATTGGAAAAACAAAAGTAGTAGTCACCAGGTCCATATTGATTCCTCTTGATAACCTTGCAGCAGAATCCAATATCGACCTAGTAACTACTAGTTCAAGCGAGTTCTTCATGACAGTTCCAATATAACTATAAATTTAAATTTTAGCGGTCATGGAATTTGATCACTTTAATTATAAAATTAAATGTTAAAAAGGTAAGAATAAAGTTGTAGATTTATTTATAGGGAAAAGGTAATAATAGATTAAATGTAAGATTTCGAAGTAATTTAAATACATTTATTGTCATTATTTATCTCAAGCATTACAACAATTGCAAAATGTAAACATCCTCTGTTTTTCTTATTGAGGAAGATGATGATTTTATTCATGTAAGAACACATTTACTGACATTGATATACGGTCGCTATCAGGATTTCCCAGCCTCAAAATGTATATTAGCCTCGTCTAGGGCCTCGGTGATTATCACATTTTCTCCCCTGCTGATATTATAAAATATGGACTTTTTACGAGGTCAATACGTAGTTATATGGACCGTGGAGGAAAATATTTCTACAGGTCCATATAACTACGTATTGACAGAGTAAAAAGTCCTTAATTGTTATATTACATTTGAATTTTTCTCTATTTATTTAAATTTAGAATAAAGAGTCGGAAGAGTATATCCGGATCTATTTTTAGAAACAAGCCTTAAATATGCTTTATAAATAGTAACATATCCGGATCTATTTTTAGAAGCAAGCCTTAAATATGCTTTATAAATAGTAACATGCCTTAAATATGCTTTAAAAATAGTAACAAGCCTTAAATAAGCTTTAGAAATAGAATATATACACTGAATATTTTGGGGGACCACGTGACTAAATAACCCAATGAAAATGTAAGAATCATAAACCATATGTAATATATCCTGATAGCGACCTATATCAAAGTAATTATTTGTATAATAATAACCTCTTATTATCTATCAACCAGTCTTTTCCGTAACTTTACAACTATTTGTTATTAATAGTGCAAATTTCTATAATGCGTCTTCAACGATGAATTTAACGTTTTATTTAAGTTAATGAAATGCATATTACTTTGCGGACTTGTCCAAATATACCTTGTATTTCTGTTTCACAGTTTGATCCCATGTGCGTATTTCTGCATGCACATATGTAGGCACTTTGAGATTCAATACAGCGACCTCCATTTAGACAAGGATTCGGGTCACATGGTCTCTGGTCTGTTATAACTACAAAGCATTTAAAAACTTTCATAAACTTCATCAGATGAAAAAAATCAAAGGTGAAAGAAGTCAATCCAAACAAATTGTAATATTAATATTTGTTAATTTTGACAGTAAATCGAGAGTCTCATTGGTACGACAACATCTACATGTGACCAACCTGTTGCAATGTGGTAAAATTTTAAGGGGATTCTTTTTAGGTAAATAAATATCGGAAAGTGCCACAGTATATATATTTTATTTAAAATCTGTCTCCTGTCTGACCCTGATACTTTTTCAAAGCTTTGGTTTTTGCAAAGTTAAAAAGTGTTGTCTGTAGATGCACCGAGTACAACAAGGTTATCAAAAATGATAATCACTTTATCTTCATACAGACGAGGACAAATATCTTAAGTACGTCAGTTAATGCCCCAAGTATTATAGGTTATTTACATAGAGTAGATTAAAAATCACCTTATTAGTACTATAAACGGAAAAATAAATATTACAGGAAAATTTTTAATACGCAAAGAAATATGTGGAGACCTACATATTCATCCAACAAACGGCAAGGTAAAAGCAATAGGAAGCTAATTTAGACATTTGTTTGCAGAAGATTAATATGTTCGAGTCAATAAAATGTTTAGATATTAATTTGTGTGCGAGCGAATATAATGTTCAAAACGATGAAGAACTTGATGAATTGGTGTCATCAATGTGATATAAAGTACACAAGAACAAATCGAATACACCTGACAATCTACATATTAAATATAATAAGACATATAAGTAAATGGACATATCTGTTGACCGTTCATATGCATTCCTTTTACTGTTCTCTTTCTGTTTCTCGTCTTAGATCAACATTGAGCATTAGTCTTTCAATTGTGGAGAGGGCGCAGGTAGTATTTGATTCGAAGTTAATACTCAACGTTTAAATTGAAAAACACTTTAATTGTAAAAGAGGTTTAGTTGTGACATACTTTCCGCCAAAAGAGTTCCAATCTTTAATTGTTTTAGGAACAAATAGCTATTGAAAATATCAGTGTTACAAGTTATGTAAATCAAGAATTTCGAATTCGGTTTCATTTGTTAACGTGAATTTTGATGCAAATTAAGTGGGTCAATGGGTCGCAACACATTTTACATCTTAGTACATTGTACTTAACATTTCCGAATGAAACGAAGTAACGGTATAATTAAATGTAATTAATGTGAATAAAAATAGGATACTTAAGAGTCTAACATGACAATATCTTTATAGATCATATAGTGTTTCTGTGGATACGTAGCATTCAGGTAGGTAACATACTATCTCAGAATATATAAATTTTGGAATTTCATGGTATCTTCATAGCCTTAAATAAACAGATAATAAAATTTATTACCGAATTAATCTGTTGTAATAGTTAGTACTTCCCTTTCAATGATTGGTTATGACAATCAATCAAAGGCTTAGCTTTCACCGAGTGGTCAAGGTAGTTCGTTTACTATTGATCACGTGGTCTGTCAACACTGAGATTGCGGGTTCGATTCTCACTGCAGGCAGGGTGTACTCGACTCCAATCTTAATTGACAAGGATTGCCAGTTTTCCTACCGCAGGTCGGGGGTTCTCTCCGGGTACTCCGGCTTCCTCCCCCAATAAAAACTGGACGCCATGAAATAGCTGAAAAATTGCTGAAAGTGGCGTTAAAACACCATTCAAACAAACAAACAAACAAACAAGCTTAGCTTTCATGTCCTTAATTAAGTTGACAGAAGCAATCACAACCCAAGCTTATATACCACTAACTAAATTTGCATTATTTGAGTAAAACAGTGAGCACGACTCTGGAAATAGAGAAAATTCATTTAATGTCATAATAAATGCTACTGGATCATATTTCCAACATCACTTCGCTTTTATAAAAGAACTAACAACCCCAAATTACAAATAACAATGATATCAAAAAGATTATTCAACGATTCTGAAGACTTAGAACACGTGACACAAGCAGATTGCACGATGTCCTTCGATACTCTTGGTATCAAACGAAACATTTTTCCAGAAGATGGTGACAATTCGGGTCTTGGGATGGATGACCACGTGGCCAACAGTTTAATCAAGAAACCATCAAACAAAAGACCATTTGAAGAACAAGAACAAGTATATCGATCCACCAAACGACACAAGAACTCCGAAGATATAAAGACATTTGTAACTTTAACTGCTGACAACAATGATCTCTTAGCAGATGGCAGTAGAAAGCTGACTTTACCAACCGTGGCGGGAAAGCATCATGATCTCAAAACTGTAACACCACAAACAGTTGCAGATTTAATCAACGGAAAGTACAATGACGTCATCGACACTTACCGAATCATTGATTGTCGATACCCGTACGAATTCGAAGGAGGTCATATTAGAGGCGCAGAAGACAAATATTTACATGAAACAATTTTGAAAATGCTAAAAGAACCAACAAGAGAAAAACAAATTATTATTTTTCATTGCGAATTTTCATCAGAAAGAGGTCCAAAGATCTTGAGAAACAAAGACAGGGAACTAAACAAAGAAAACTATCCAGATTTAAACTTTCCAGAGATTTATTTGCTATACACGAAGGTTACAAGACCCTTTTTCTCGAGCATCCGGAATTGTGTGATCCAACCAGTTACCGACCAATGCTTCATCCCGAATACGCCGACGATCTTTGTCATTTTCGGGCAAAGTCAAAGTCATGGTCTGCTGGTGAAAAAAGAAGATTAGCAAGAAAAGTGATAATGGTTTAACCCATTTCGCAAAGAACTGTGCATGTACATACTGAAAAAAATCTGTGATATTGATATAATAACTAAGGGCTTCAATTATATATCAATGTTTGTTATTTTTGTCATGTTGCTGTTGACTACAAATACAGATTTGAAAACTTATGATACTTTGTATCTTTAATATATATATCTTCGTTGAAGTTTCCATATACTACAATGTTATACATTGACAGATTCAGACTTGTACATTGTAAAACAAAGAAACTGGCCTGGAATTATCCGGAAGTTGTTTGCCATGGTTTTCCTTGTATGCACTTGTCTCTATACATTACGTCATTACATGTGCCTAATTTATACACACTTGATCCACATACCCGGATACGTTTACTGTTTCCTTGTTTCATCCGGCTTTATTTATTCCCTGGGTATCACGTTTATATTGGTTTGTTCGTATGGCGTTTAAATCCTCTTTCAGCATATTTCAGCTATATCACGGCGTCCAGTTTTTATTAGAGGAGGAAGCCGTAATAGCCGAAGAAAACCCCGATCATCGCGGTTGCCGCGTTAATGATGAATGTGCAGAAAGGATATTAGACCGAATCCGCACACAAATGATTAAATAGGAATAATATATATTGCAACAATTCAAAATGTAAGAGAAAAACATAATTTTGTCTGTGACCAGTTCATTTTGAGGGATACACAGATCTGGGTCTTTTGCTGTCAAACATACATATCCCATATCTAATGTTTCCATGATTAAGACTGACGGGCATTTGTACGATATATTGCTCATTTACACATTTAAAAAATTACAATATTTTTTTATAATGGCTGTTTTGTTGCTATGGTATGATCTTGACCCATGACCTTTGACCGATTAGCCGAAACGTGTCAAAGACTATTACTTGAAAACTGTTTATGGAGTAGTTTCTGACTCAAACACCATATGAAGGTCGCGATTAGAGAAGTATTTTCCCAAAGTATTGTCTGCTTATACTTTTATCTATTTTCTAGTTGTAATGAAAACGAGATTGGATGCCTAAGGTCGACTGGTCATTAATGAACTTTGACCTTGCGACTATTTTTAAATGTACATTACAGGACGACCAATTGAAAAGACCCTAGGTGTTTTCTTCCAACGGTGTGTAAGTTGTGGTGATAAACATGTGTTTGAAACATTCAAGGAATACCCCCGCCAACGCTCGCCAAAGTTTTTTAGCCAAAGTATGCCATAAAGTTGGCTAAAAACTTCCGTAACAATTATCATTTAATAGTTTTCCTGTATCTCTTATAGTTCTGTACTTCGATAACAACGTTTTCGGTGTTTGGGAGATTACTCCGGAAACGAAAATCCTGAGGTTTCATTACGTAAACTTAATGAGTCCTGAATAGTCCTTGGGTGAATTATATCAAGATTACATGTAACATACTTTTTACGGCACGGCTTTAAAAAGTGGCGGAAAAGAAAATGATCATACTCCGAAAAAATAAGGTCTTTCCATTGGAAAGGGGAAAGATCTAAATACAAGAAGAGGGGAAAGATCTAAATACAAGAAGGTCTTCTCCCCGGAATTGGGTAAAAGACCTTAAAAAGAATCAATTAGTTAGGCCGACGAGGGAGCGAACGTAAGGTCTACATTCGGATTTTGCCTTGTGTTAAATCATAGAAATATTACCCTTAACTGTAACATATTAACATTAGTACATTAGTACATTTGTTTTAGCTATTTTGATACTACTATGAATCCACTGGTCTTTATACATATTAGTATGTCATAACATGTGCCTAAATTATAAAATCTCAAACCCTACACTTGATCCACATACTCGACTACGTTTACTAAGTTATTCATAGCTGGTAACTTAGTTTACAAATAATATTTGAAGATGCATTTAGTACAACATGGTTATCAAAAATGATAATCACTTTATCTTCATACTGACGAGGACCAATATCTTAAGTACGTCAGTTAATGCCCCAAGTATCACAGGTTATTTACATAGAGTAGATTTTTTAAAAATCACCTTATTACTACTATATATCATCATTATTACAGGAAAAATTGTAAATACCCACAGAAATATGCAGAGACCTACATATTTATCCAACAATCGGCAAGGTAAAAACAATCGGAAGCTAATTTAGACATTTGTTTCCAAAAGATTAATGTGTAATAGTCATTAAAAATGTTTAAACCATAATTTGTCGGTTTTAAAGGCTCAACAGAGCTTATGTTTATTTTATGTACATTGTATGTTGTATAAATGTATTTTTACTGACTATAAATAAAATTTACTTGAATTTGACTTGTACGAATAAATCATCTATTTTTGTGATCAATAAATATTTGTTTTATGAATTGGTCAATTTCAGCATTTTTACAGGCAGAATATTTTTAACGGACATTGAGTACAAGCAAATATAATGTACAAAACGATGACGAATTGGATCAATTGGTGTCATCAAGATGATATAAGCTTCAGAAGTACAAATCGAACACACCTGACAATCGACATATTAAATATCATGAGACACTTTGAAAATTGACATAGTTGTTCACCGTTCATATGCATCCCTTTATCTGTTCTGTTACTGAAGTTAATTTAAAAGAGTTTTAGCTGTTACATAATTAATACCGATGAGTTCCAATCTTCAATTGTTTTGGAAACAAAAGATTTATTGAAAATATCAGTGTTACAAGTTATGTAAATCAAAGATTTCGAATGTCCTTTACATCCGTAAATTTTATGCAAATTAAATAGGTCATAGTGTATCACCACATTGTAGATCTTACATACTACAATCGTATTTAACGATTTCGAATTAAACGAAGAAACAGTATATTGAAAGATATTAAACTTCTTTTTTTTATAAATAAAAATAAGATACTAAAAAGTCACACTTTACAATATCCTTATAGACAATATAGTGTTTTTGTGGATATGTAGGTAACGCAATATTTCGGAATATATAAATTTTGCATTTTCAGGGAATTTTCATAACCATAAATAAACAGATAAAGAAATTCATCACATAATTAATTTTTTGCAATAGTAAGTATGGCCCATCAATGATTGCCTATGATAATCAATCATAGGCTTATCTTTCATGTCCTTAATTAAGTTGACAGAAACAATCACAACCCAAGCTTATATATACCACTAACTAAATTTGCATTATTTGAGTAAAACAGTGAGCACGACTCTGGAAGTAGAGAAAATTCACTTAATGTCAATTTAAAGTATTATAATAAATGCTAGCGGATCATATTCCAACATCACTTCGCTTTCATAAAAGAAACAACCCAAATTACAAATAACAATGATATCAAAAAGATTATTCAACGATTCTGCAGACTTAGAACACGTGACACAAGTCCGTTTTCAGTTAGATCTCGGTGTACAGCAAGCAGATTACATGATGTCCTTGGAGACTCTTGGTATCAAACGAAACTTATTTCCAGAAGATGATGACGATTCTGATCTTGGAATGGATGACAACGTGGCTAACAGTTTAATAAAGAAACCATCTTCAAACAAAAGACCATTTGAAGAAGAAGAACAAGCGGATCGCTCCACCAAACGATACAAGAACTCCGACGATATAAAGACATTTGTAAATAAAATTGCTGACAACTATGATCTCTTAGCAGACGGCAGTAGAAAGCTGACTTTACCAACCGTGGCGGGAAAGCATCATGATCTCAAAACCGTAACACAACAAACAGTTGAAGATTTAATAAACGGAAAGTACAATGACGTCATCGACACTTATCGAATCATTGATTGTCGATACCCATACGAATTCGAAGGCGGGCATATTAGAGGCGCAGAAAACAAATATTTACATGAAACAATTTTAAAAATGCTACAAGAACCAACAAAAGAAAAACAAATTATTATTTTTCATTGCGAGTTTTCATCAGAAAGAGGTCCGAAGATGATGAGATTCTTGAGAAACAAAGATAGGGAACTAAACAAAGAAAACTATCCAGCTTTAAACTTTCCAGAGATTTATTTGCTACACGAGGGTTACAAGACATTTTTTCGCGAGCATCCGGAATTGTGTGATCCAACCAGCTACCGACCAATGCTTCATCCTGAATACTCCGACGATCTTCGTTATTTTCGGGCAAAGTCAAAGTCATGGTCTGCTGGTGAAAAAAGACGATTTGCAAGAAGAGCTAAGAGGCTTTAACTCATTTTGCAACGAGATGTTATGTACATATTGGCAAAAATCTGTGATATTCATTTATAACTAGTGCTTCAGTTATATATCAATTTTTGTTATTTTCGTCATGTTGTTGTTGACTAAAAATAAAAGTGCTGAAAACTCAAGATCCCTTTATTTCTTTAATATATATACCTTCGCTGAATTTCCATATACTACAATGTTATACATTTGACAGATTCAGACTTTTACATTATCTGGAAGTCTATGTGGTTGACCAGGTTTCCTTTGTATTTACAGGTCTCTATACATCATGTCATTACATGTGCCTAACTTGTGAAATTCCAAGCCCTATATTTGATCCACATGCTAGAATACGTTTACTGTTTCATAGTTTAGGCTTTATCATTTGTTCTCTGGCTATCGCATTAATGATGTATATGCCGAAATGATATAAGACTGAATCCGCCCCCAACCCACACCCTAAAAAAATGGAAGGGGCACAATGACCATTGAAGACTAATGCGTAACATTTAGTTCTGAACAAATTATTAAAATATTAATAATCTATAATTACAAAAATTCAATATTTTAGAGAAAACCTTACTTTTGTCTGTGACAAGTCCATTTTGTGGGATACAAGCATCTGGGTCTGTTGCTTTCAAACATACAAAGCTACTCTTTCCATGACTATAACCTCTAAGACAGCCGGGCATTTGTACGTAATATTGCTCATTAACACATTTGAAAAATACGCAATTCTCGTCCAGTTTGTCATCTTTGCAAAATGGTTCTGCTATAATTTCTGAAAGAAACAAGCACACAGTATAGGATAAATTAATAACGGAAATTTTGAACTCCAATGACTACGCCTATTTAGTTTTATTTATTAGAAAGTTCAATTCCCTAGAGTGTTGATAGAATTTTAGTACTGACGTATGTAGGAAGTAATTTACTTCATGTTTTATTTTTTTTTAGCAGCCAAAGCAGGAAATCAAAGTCTCCACCGCAATTTCTTTCTCCTGGAACAGTTATATTTACAAAGTTATTTATTATATGCAACAACTTTAATGATTCAACATCTTTTCTGTTGAAAAAAGAAGTAAACACTCAATTTAACTAAATTTTTTAAACTTCTGAAAGCTAAAAAAACTGCCTCAGTGTCCAAGCGGTTCAGATAGGCATCTTATATCGATCACCAGTGTCAAAGCGCTTCAGATAGGCATCTTATATCGATCACCAGTGTCCGAGCGGTTCTGATAGGCATTTTATATCGATCACCAGTTTCCGAGTTGCTCAGATAGGCATTTTATATCGATCACCAGTGTCCGAGTTGTTCAGATAGGCATCTTATATCGATCACCAGTGTCCGAGCGGTTCAGATAGGCATCTTATATCGATAACCAGTGTCCGAGCGGTTCAGATAGCCATCTTATATCGTTCACCAGTGTCCGAGCGGTTCAGATAGGCATCTTATATCGTTCACCAGTGTCCGAGCGGTTCAGATAGGCATCTTATATCGATCACCAGTGTCCGAGTTGTTCAGATAGGCATCTTATACTGATTACCGGCGTATCAATTTGCGAGTTCGAGTGTTAGTTCTCGTTTGATATCATACGTACATAAAACCTTCAACGTCTGCTGGATTCTAATAAATATAATTGTTTTGGAGGACAGAATAACGCATTCAATATATAAGTTCGAGGAGTCGGCTACTAACTGAGAGATTAATTGATATGTATTTATTCCTTTCTGTCGACTATATTTACCTGTATTAACGGAACAATCATCGTAGGCACTAAATTCCATAACGCAATTCATCCATCGTTTACTGTATACCATCCCTTGTTTACATGGTGGCATACGAATTGCAGCGTGTGGAGTGCGAGACGTATCACATTTCCAAAATAAACATGCGTCATCTACGTAATCCTCTGTGCATTGATCTTGTACTAATGTACCCCAAACACCGACAAACAATACAAGCAAAGGAACAAGAGTATCCATTGAATACAAGAGCGATCTACATATAATTAGTTTTCCCATAAAAACATTCTATGGATTCATGCATGATGTATTTATTTTACTGTAGAAATAAAAACTTTTGTTTTTGTCCCCAATGGCAAAGGCTATAAAATGATACTTATCTACGGATATAAATTTGAATATTGTGTATTGTATGACATATAAATGTATATATATATTTATTTATTAACTATTGATTCATAGTCGATAGTATCAAAATTAGAGAAGGGCGAAAACGTTTCCTCCGGCCAATCTTAATTTAAGTTCACCCGAGTGCGTCGGCTCCTCCACCGTGAAAAAAATACAACTAAAATCTGGATGTTGGTTTTACATGTTTTGAAAAAAAATTATAGATAGATTTTTAACACATTTATTGTATCTATCGTTCGCATTTAATTTCTATATCAAATATCCATTTCTTCAAGGAACAAATTTGTTTTTTTTGCAGCATGGATTAATTCAATCTTAACTGAATTGCGCTTGTTAAATGTATTTACAATAAATATTGTCGTCTTCTAATTCTATGTTATATCAATGAAGAAAAACTAGCATTTGCAAAGCTATCTTTTTACCCAAACATAATTGTTAGCCTAAGACAAGAAAATGCATATTTTGGAAAGGAATTTCCGTAGAAATAATAGTTTCGGACAAACAGATACAAACAGCTTCAATTTGATTAAATGTGAGCAATGATTTCTAACAATTAAGTCAAGATTTCCCCGCAGATAAATCGATATAAATGCATATTAAACCGTCTCTCGATGTGAAATTGACATCAAAATGTTTTCCAACCTTTCACTCGAGCGTTGTTCATTTCTATAAAAATTTCGTATAAGGAAATGCGTAATGAGAAATCCATTTGCTACTGACAATCTTTTTGTGCAATCGGACTATCACTTTTGTAAACTTCAGAGAAGATGGCATATTAGAACACTATTATAAACTAATAAACCATAAGAGCTTTGTCATGGCGGTTTTATTTGTGTTTTAATTTTCCAGAGGCTATGTGCAGATCTCACGCTTTTAGATTATAAAAAACACGAATTAAAATGTAATTCCTGGTGAAACTTTCTAATTAATTAAAACATTGAAAAAAATTAGCACTTAAATGAGAGGAATAATGAAATGAATGTAAGAGGTGCAGATGAGTATATTACAACATGCGAATTATGATTTTTTTTTCTTATAAAAAAGTCGGTATTAGATCGCAATACATATACATATTACAAATTGTCATACTTGTAACATTGGAAACAATTTCTGTAACAATTCATAATTTAAATTGGAAAAAGATTTAGATTCTGAGCTTATTTCGTAGGGCTTGTGCATAGAAAATTGCAATTTTCGCA
This sequence comes from Limnoperna fortunei, assembly GCA_944474755.1. Classification (NCBI taxonomy): domain Eukaryota; kingdom Metazoa; phylum Mollusca; class Bivalvia; order Mytilida; family Modiolidae; genus Limnoperna; species Limnoperna fortunei. The sequence continues at coordinate 89,453,745 of OX104111.1, forward strand.
TGTGCTTTACAAAAGAAATCTGAAAAACAAATAATTAAACAAATTATTATCAACGATTTTTAAAGGTTTTGTTATGTCCAGCAAATGGTATATCTTGATAAAGTAAGTTAATTTTTTTTTCTGGAAAATAAATAGCCAAAAACGAATGAAAATTAAGATCTTTTGCAACATTTGTAATTTCTAAAAATAAGTCTTTGTACCTAACATTAACCATTAATAAGTTAAATATAGTACAATAGCTACACGTATACCTCTAAATAACAAAGAACTTTTCATATTAAATCAGGGGCCTCGGTGGCCGAGTGGTCAAGGTAGTTCGTCTACTATTGAACACGTGGTCTGTCAACACTGAGATTGCGGGTTCGATTCGCACTTCGGGCAGAGTGTACTCGACTCCAATCTTAATTGACAAGGATTGCCAGTTTTCCTACCGCAGGTCGGGGGTTTTCTCTGCTTCTCTATTCCGGCTTCCTCCCCCAATAAAAACTGGACGCCATGATATAGCTGAAAAACGGCTGAAAGTGGCGTTAAACACCATCAAACAAACAAACAAACATATTAAATCACCATCATGGCGATATGTATGTATTCCAAACCCGTTTAATCCTAAGCCTTCTTGCAACAAACGTGTTTTTTGGAACCCCTTTTTCATATTCATCATTGTCTTTCTAGTAAAAAATAGATTCAGAAATTTTGAAAATAGGAGAGTATAAGAATCAAAAGAGAAGTTTGTAAATGAATCATAACAATGAAGTTCTAGATAAGTCAAATAAGAAATCTCTATTATGTTATACCGCAGACTTTTCCTGTCATCGAAATATTGAATATGTTTTGTGTATTGATTTTATTTGAGCTTTGCGCCCCCATTACATTCATCAGCACTGAAGACTTCGAATACAGTTCCATTAGAGAGAAAACTACCGACGATCTCGCAGCATAAAATACGGTTTATCATGGCATCAACCCATTGTCCCCGATAACAGATTGTTGTGACCACAGTTAGTTTGATAGTAAACATGAAATCAATTTATTATGCGGAAATAGACAAACTGTTGATGAAACTGACTAGTGCGGCAATTTGAAGTTTGGAAGTTCTGTGTTTTGTTTTTATCGGTAAGACTTATTGTTAATATTTATGTTTTTTATTACAGATAAGTATTTATTAACATTTAATGCTTTTATTGAAACAATTTATTATTAGAAAACCTTTTCTCCTTATAATAACTTGAAATTTATGTTTAACAGTTTAAAAGTTTTTAATTCAATATAATTGTCTAACATATTTTGTTATGAAGATAATGCGTTTAGACTTTCATTCATGCATGTTTGTTTAGATGCAACACATGACAAATCTAAGACCCAGTGAATTCAAAGAAATGTCATAATATTATAATTTACGGTATATCACCTAATACCTTTAATTTCTTCTTTTTCGAATGGATGTCACTTAAATTCGCAAAACTATTAAACACATATATATATTCTTTTAACTCAATAGAGACTAATATCTGTTGGAATTATTCACAAGTCTTCATTTAAAACTTTGCGTAATTATTGTAATGTCATTAAATTTAAATATGAGTTTTGTCTTGTCCTGTCATAAAACTGGAAAAAGGGACAAAAACGGACGGTTGTCTATAATAAAGAAACGTATAACAATTATGACAGCTTCATGTGTCTTGTATGCATCTTCTCGAGTTTTCTCGTATTATTAGAAGAGAACAGATATGTTTCTTTAGTCTACTCTAAATTTAAATTTGAATATTTTAATTAATAATTTAAGCCAAATTTGTCTACATAGCTGAACACTTACAAAGCGTTGAAAAGCAGACGATTCACGGACAGTTTAAATGTCTTAACAAGTCATACTAGCCTCTATCCGCACCTGAGGCTTGTTTGCATGGTGTTTAAGTTTAACGTCGTCTTAAGCTTTTTTTTGTCTAAATCATTTCGTGCAGTTTTTATTGGAAGAGGAAGCCGGAATACACAGCGGAAACCCCGCGGAACTTTGGTAGGAAAACTTGCAATACATGTCTGTTAAGACTGGAGTCGAACACACCCTGCCCACGGGATCAATAGTAGACTAACTTCCTTAACCACTCGGCCACCGAGTCCCCGGCACCTGAGACAAATAGAGAATAAATAATACTGTACCTGATTAGGAACAGGAATACTAAATGATTATATCAGTTTAATAAGGAAGTGTGCACATTTTTGTGTATTCATTAATGTACTTTTTATACCCCGCAAAACAAAACGGCAGGGTATTATGTAACAATTACTATAAATTGAAGATTAAGTTAAATCGAATTTGTAGTTTTCGATTTAGGCCATTTCAAACAAATTTTTGTTATCAGTTGGTGGTTTCCAGATGATAACTTGAAAATGCGTTGACACTTTTTGTTTAAACTTTGCACAGATGTTAAGTACTATAAAAGGAAGAATAAGTTATATTTTCAGCACAATCCAATTTGTAGTTTTTGCCTTAAGCCAATTCATTTTTGGTCAACAGTTGACGTTTTCCAAAAGATAACTAGAAAACGCATCAACAGGTTTAGTTAAAAAAAATTGAACAGCTAGCTGTTAAGTACAATCAAATTAAGATAAATGTCAATTTTCAGCACAACCGCTTTTGTTGTTTTTTAGTTATGCCAATTAAAAACAATTGCTAAAAATTGGCTTTTCAAAAGAATGCTTAATAATCGGATTTTGTTAAACTTTCCATAGCTGTTAAATACTATAAAATGAAGATCAAATTGAATTTTCAACACAATTCCATTTGTAGTTTTTGAGAAGGGCTAATATCAAATTATTGTTATGGTCCAAGGTCAAAGTAAAAATTGTCTTCCGAGATGGACTGTTTTCTTGCTCAACTAAATGTAATTATGTAAAATGTGTTCATGACAATTAAAACAATGCAACGTTGTGGGCAACATTTCATGGTCCATTAGATGCCCTATTTTGTTAAAATATCTTAATAATAATGAATTGGGTTTATTTTATTTAATATTGCTCTTACTTTTCGTAGGATTCCTGTTTTCTAAAATTTTTTAAAAATTATTTCGTCTCCCTTTGTCGAGAACTAAAAGCCGCAAAGCACCGTGCAGTGATCACTGGTAGCAAGGTGTGCTCAACTCCACTGATAATGACAATGATTGCCGATTTTCCGAGGGTCGAGGTTTTTCTCCTGGTACTTCTACTTCCTCCCCAATAAAACATCAACGCCACACACGATAAAGAATAATAATTGACGATAGTGGCGTTAAACACTATTAACAAAACAAACACAGATTACCGAATTGTCATATTTGATAATCACGTACCGTTCTCTGTTATGTATTACAAATTTATATTATGTCATATCACAGCTTTTTTGTATATGCATTATCAATGTTTGTCGCAGGCCAATATTACTACGCTATATCGCATACCCTGTATCATACCACAGACCCTATATCGCATACCCTATATTACACCCCTGATCCTATATCGCATACCCTATATCACACCCCTGACCTCTATATCGCATACCCTATATCACACCCCAGACCCTATATCGCATACCCTATATCACACCCATGACCATATATCCCATACTCTACATCACACCCCTGACATTATATCCTATACCCTATATCACACCCCTGACCTATATCCCATACTCTATACCACACCCATGACCATATATCGCATACCCTATATCACACCCCTGACCCTATATCCCATACCTTATATCAAACAACTAATTCTATATCCCATATCCTATACCACACCTCTGATTCCATATCCCATACCCTACATCACACCCCTGACCTATATCCCATACCCTATAGCACACCCCTGACCCTATATCCCATACCTAATATCAAACCCCTGATTCTATATCGCATACCCATAACACCCCTGACCCTATATCGTATAATATTACATATGGTGTGTTAAGTCCTAATTTTGATTGGTTCGTGTAGACAATGTCCCCCCAAAATATTCTGTGTATATATTCTATTTCTAAAGCATATTTAAGGCTTGTTACTATTTTTAAAGCATATTTAAGGCATGTTACTATTTCTAAAGCATATTTAAGGCTTGTTACTATTTTTAAAGCATATTTAAGGCATGTTACTATTTATAAAGCATATTTAAGGCTTGTTGCTAAAAATAGATCCGGATATCCGACTCATTATTCTAAATTTAAATAAATAGAGAAAAATTCATATGTAATATAACAATTAAGGACTTTTTACGAGGTCAATACGTAGTTATATGGACCGTGGAGGGAAATATTGACCGAGGACAAATCCGAGGTCAATATTTTTCTACAGGTCCATATAACTACGTATTGAATTTAAATAAGTTTTTACATGCAATATTCAAGATATATTACATTGGTCAACCTTACTATATGTCTTAGTTTGGAGTGCCCAACTTTTTATTTACAAAATATAGTTATTTCTTTGTCAATAAAGTTCGTTTAGTATAGCTCCTCTGGAGAATAATCGAATAAAGGCTTTTATTTAAAGGATAAAACAATCAATGAAGAGTTCATTACTTTGTAGAACTGCAGACTGTTTTTATTCATCACTGTCGGCTTTCTTTGAGAATCATTTGGGAAACTTACCAAACAATTTGTTGTATATCTGAAATGTAAATGAATAGCAAACACAGTTTATATCCATCCCCTTGGCTGTAAACATTTGTAAACTCGACCTTGCTATAATAACCAAACAAAAGTAATACAGTCAAAGCTATCAGCGTTCCATTCAAAATAAATAATTTATTCGTCATAAAATGTTCCTCTTAGATTCTAATAAATCGGAGTTAATTTCAATTAAACGTGATCAGATTTATAGATGTCTGATAAAGATTGATTATTGCAGTGTGTTTGAATGGTCATCTTAGATATATCAGATGTCACTACATATAGCTTCTGAAAAAAGTTAGATATAATCAATATATAGGGCACACTAGATCTAATAGAGACAAATGACTTTGTTAGATGGTTAATCCGATATGGAGAGAAAAGAGCGATGTTTTCGAAGTTCCTTTCCAAACAGTTTATTTTTGTTGTTGACACGGTGTATGTGTCAATTGGTAGAGGTTCATGAACACTTACTGTTAATGTCTACTGTGGGTCCTAAAAAAGACCTTTAGTGGAAGAAACATGTTGTCCTTCAAAAAGCCGAGTAGCTAAGGTTGTCTACTGTTGATCCCCTGCCTGTCAACACTGAGTTTGTGAGTTGGAGCCTTACAGCGGGCAGGGTTTGTCTTCCTATACCGAAGGTCGGAGGTTTTCAGAGGGTTTTCTAGCTTCCCCAACCAGCAACAACAAAAACTGGACGCCTTGATATATGTGAAACTTGCTAAAAGTAGCGTTAATCTCCACTAGCAATTCTTCAAAACATTTATTGAGATTAAGCTAACAATAACTGATTCATCTGATTCATTCACTAAAGCTGACAAAAAAATATTTTGGTATTAAGAGTTTGGCCGATGACTTTAAAATATACATTAAAAAATTGTATTAGACCTGCGTTTTTTCTTTTTACTAAAAAACGTCGGAGATGTTTTTACATCTTGAGAATCTACTATATTGGCGACCTAGGCCGCAAAACATGGTCTTCTTATAGAATAGTTTAATTGGAACATGTCCTGTTAATTTTAACCTATTTGTTTTCTTCTTGTCGTATTGTAGCAGAATTCCTTTTTCTACATTATTACGGTCATATCGTGTTTGCTTAATACTTAGTATCATCCGTTTGAGTATTGATAATATCTGCCGAAAGAGAAATGATAGAAAACAGATGAGCGTTTACAAGGAATATCTAATTCAGTTCACCAAATTAAGAGTGTTCAAGCTAATTTAAAACAAACAAGGAAAGGGTTCAGAAACACAAAAGACACATTATTAAAGCAGTAAATGTGCTGGGCATTATATTTTTTTTACAATTTTATATTGAATAAATCTGCAAAATACATTATAAACATCTTATTTTTCAGATAAAACAGAAGAAAAAAGGAAGCACAGACAATTGGTTGAAATTATTAAGAATGTTTGTATGAAATTAATTCTGTTTCGGATCAATAAAATATGAATGAAACATTAAATTACGCTTCCGTAGCAAATTTGACAAGAACATATAATTTATCTGACGTTAATTCTGGATTTCTGGATTTTACTGAAATAGATTTGAACAAATCACCGGATGATAACAAACACGATTCAGGATTCATTGTTGCTGCTAAGCTAATTATACTGACAACTATAATGGTCGTTGGAATTACATGTAACATAATAATCATATATTCTATTGGCAGCAAGCCACAATTCCATGGTCCGCCATTTTATTATTTGATTAGTTTGTCAGTTTCTGATCTATCGAGAGCAGTCTTTTGTTTTCCTTTTGTGATGTCTTCCATTGTTGAAGGATCAATTTGGAAACACGGAGAGTCTTCATGTACGCTTTTAGCTTTTGCAAATACGTTCTTTGTGTTCAGTTCAGTGGTAGCATTGTTTGCTATTGCGGTAGACAGACATCTTGCTATTGTACATACTCAGTTTCACAAAAGACGGTCACGTGGATTTATGAACTTGGCTATAGTTGTGGCTGGTTGGTTGGTTTCGTTTGCGGTATCCTTCCCGCCAGTGTTCGGCATGGGAACATATAAATATATTCAAGAAGAGTCCCAATGTACATTTAGACACCACACATACCGCGGGAATGACACGTTAGGATTTCTTCTTGTCATGTCTGGTGTCATGTTCGGAACTATTTTACTTTATATCAAAATTTTTCTTTTCTTGCGTGATCACAGACGGATGTGTCCGTTACAGAGACATATTCCAGCTCGAAGCAATAATTGGGCTTTTATCGGCCCAGGTGCAAATGGTCATGTTGTGATGAACTGGATCAACGGTTTTACGAATGGCATGAATCAGATTCCGACAATACCGCAAAATTTAGCGCATATTGCGAGTAGAATTCGTCTTCCTAGGCCCGTAAAAAATGAACACCTAACCAAGAAATTTTTCATTATTACCGTTTTGTTTGACATATTGTGGATTCCATATTTGGTAAAAGCCTTTATATCTACTTTAAATGGAAGTACATTGTCTTATGTTGTAGGTACTATATTATCGTGGATGACGTATATGCAAGTGGCAATCTGCCCACTCGTTTATATTTGTTTAATGACGATGCAGGCAAAAACAAAACCGACTATATCCAATGAAAATAACATATACCAAATAGATTCCGGGAGACTTTGAAAATAAAAAGAAATGCAGATTAAACTGATTTTCCCATTAGAAATTTATGCACTTCGTTTTGACTCGTAAACACCAGTAACTTTTTAAAGTTAACTGCAAGTACAAGATAGTTATACAAGTTTTGCATGCCTGCTACTCTGGAATGAATCAAACTGCTGGTAATATTTTTAGTGCTGGTACATTGTTCTGATACCAACAGTTAGACAAATAAACATTCCTTGGATAATGTTTGAATTGTTTCTATGCTAGCCTTAGTTTCTTAGTACATAAGCATCAAAGTCTGTAGAACAAGTTCTTCTTGTAGCCCAACTTTCTCCGTTCGGGTCTAAGATTATGCGCCTTATAGTCGTGTTATGATAACTATTTTTGTTACTCTATAAACTTAAATTTGCACTCGTTTGCCCAAAGACTGATAAACCTTTAACTTAATTTTGAAAAAAAAACACACAATAAAAACGTTTGTTTATATAAACAAGAAAGAACCCATGACTATATATAAGTATATAGTTTTCGTCTGATTGAGAAACTTTTGAAATCTTTTTCTCTTAAACTAAACACGCTTGTTTTATCAATTTTAAGCGTGATGTGAATTTCCTTTAATACGAACACAATTAAGACATATTTATTGTCGTCTTAAGTTTTTGTATGGTTCCAGTTATTTATTGCAGTTTTTGTTTCACTTCGTGAAAGCTTTATCGCCTCTGAAAGTCAATCAATACTGTAAGCTCTTAAAACATGTTGCCTGACAGCTGATTGGGTCTAATAACGAAATAGTTCGGCTGTCAACTCTGTTTTTTTAGATTTAGGAATAATCAACTTTTGTCTTATTTCAAAAGAAAAATGGAAATTACTGCTGATAATGGAAACAAGAAGAGCGTGTAATTTTCAGAACACGTATTATATAATCCATTTCTAGCGCTTTACATGAACAAGATACAAATATTTCTTCCAAAATGTTCAATCGTCAATTATTTTATTCAATAATAAATTTCTATGAATAGTTCAATTTTTGGGCGTTTTTTGCCAAGATAAAAATCATTCGGATATTTGCGTTGAATTTATTAGCAATTTTGTCCTTTTATTTTTCAGTTGAACAGTTGTCTATGATCATACAATTTGGACACTGGACGTATTAAGTTGCATTTACGTTCTACCCTTTAAATTAGATAATGAAATTTGCTAATTACAATTATATTTTTAACAGCGTTAAAATGTATATATGACGTAATATTTTATTAACTTATAGTATATATTTTTCTTTTTTTTTTATTAATTTTTTTTTCCAAATTGACGTCAGCGTGTAACAGTTAACTGTTTAACTTCTTCCGGAACAACTGTTCCATGTCCGAAAACGATGTCAAGCGCACAGACTACCATCTCATTCATGTCATTTGAAGCCTTAAATGTGATCTCTCTCTCTCTCTCTCTCTCTGGCATTAAATAACTGTATAATGTCACCAGATGGATAGTTTTGTAGTTAAAGTAACAACACATTATCTTATTTTCGTGATCGCTTTTTCGTGAAGCCATGAAGTACCATAATTTGAATTTTTTTTCATAATCAGACGGGCATTGTCGATATGATTTTAATAACGAAAAGTCATTTAAAGTCTTAAAATTAAATCGTAACAGTCCTATCTGTCAATCTGTATGAAGATCGACCTAATTTTCCACCGGTAATCGTCATATATACAAAAATCATAAATCCTGTGAGGCCTAAATGTCTTCGTATTTAAAAAGAGAGGTATAAACCTCCATGCTCTGTATATCTATCTACAATAAATCTCCCTCCCTCTACTATTGATCACGTGGTCTGTCAACACTGATGTTGCGGATTCAGGTCTCACTGCGTACAGGGTGCACTCGACTCCTATCATCATTGACAAGCATTGAAAGTTTTCCTACTGAAGTTTGGGGGTTTTCTCCAGGTACTTCGGCTTCCTCCCTCAATAAAAACTCGACGATATGATATATCTGAAAAAAGCGGTAAACAATTTTCAAACAAACAAATGTCCTCCTCTTTTGACGTGAGTCTCCAATCTAGACTCAATCTCCAATTAGTTCCTCAAGCGTCATTTACTGTCAGTCTCCAGAAGGGAATACACTGGGATTCAGCATAGAAGTCTAGAAGAACCTCCACTATCTCGAGAACATCTAACCTATTACATTCAGTGACAATTTCTTGCTATGTCTTAACTGTCCTTCGTTTTAATGCATACTGCATGTAACCCTCCTCCAATGTTGTTCTCCAAGGACCAAACCATACTTTAACCGTCTGCTTGCTTTCTCCTATCTCGATACTTGTTAAAAGTAAGTCGATGAAAAAAAAATCAAGTTATAAAGCATCGCATTTCTTGTGAAAATGCATCGCGATACTTGTTAAAAGCATTGCGTTAACTGTGAAAAGCCTCGCAATACTAGTCGAAAGCATCGCGTTACTTGTAAAAAGCATCGCTACCTGTTTAAAGCATCGCGATACCTGTCGAGTATCGCGTAACTTATTTGTAAAAAGCATCGCGATACTGTTGAATAGAAAGCTTTTCCATTCGTGCATATTTTTTATCAGCTTATTTTTCAAAAGTATCGCGATGCTTTTAACGAGTAACGCCTTGCTTTTATCAGGTCACGATTTTTTAAAAACAATTATCGCGATAGAAAAAATCAACCCAATAGAACATCGCAATTATGACACGATCGGTCATGTAGTTTAAAAAAGCAACCGATGCTTTTTAACAGCTGATACATTTTTTTCACTCATCCTCACAAGTCAGGGTTTCTGTTTCCTCGTGTGTTCACGAAACCCTGATAAACTTAGCTAGGAAATTACCCGAGCTAGAAGTCACAATTTTGATTGGCTACATTATACCTGCATGTAGCCAACCAAAAGCTCGCTTTCATTCACGACTTGGTTAGTGGATATCCGATGTCGATTGTCAATAAATTAAACGGATGTTTTGCATAGACCATGCGAAAATCATTGTATTTTGTACAGTAGTGTAAATAGGTTGTTATTACAACGTTATTTATTAGTTGCTGTACGTTTTCTTCCCATTCACTGAGTAAAGTTGGTTTCCGACGTAATATTCAGTATTCGGAATTTACAAAAGATGATAGGCCGGAAACCAGAGTAGAATATGAAACTACTGCCGAACACCTGCTTATTTCAATCAATTTCAATGTTTGATATTTTGAAGATTTGACGTCATATGAAAATCTTTTAGCCCGGGAATTTCCTAGCTAAGTTTGTCAGGGTTTCGCGAACACATGTGGACACAGAAACCCCGACTTGTTAGGATGTTTTTTCACTTACTTAAAGTTTTTTCCATCTGCTTACTTTCAAAAATTATCTCGATAGGAAAAAACTATCCGATATAGACACCCTATTGTGACATGAACGGCCACCGAAAAAATTCTTCCACTGACATTTCTGCACGGTATACTTCTGCCAATATGCCGGCTGTCTAACCGTTATTCACTTTAATATATGGAAAAGCTAAAAGAGTCTCTAATGTTAATCTTCATGGATGGTCTGTACCGTTCACAATGTTTTGGTGGAAGGTGAGATGTCACAGAGCCCGAAATTATTAATAATTCGGCTCATAAATAGTGCCAGTCTATCTATAAACATTGCTTAGTTACGAGAGGTACACATAAGTTATTAGTATTGAAGAACAAATATTTATTCATGAAATCACCGAGGACCCAAGTGCCATTTGTCTATATTTTTTTTATTGTTTGCGTTATTTATATTGACCCGAGAGAATTATATTTAAGCTTCAATTACTTTCTTATATCTCTTTATACGGTTTAGTAGACAAGATAACTCAATCAATAAAAAGGCTAATGTGCTCTCAGAATTGCAGACATCTATAATTTTATCAGTCACTCCTCGTTAGTCGTCTTTGATATAATAGCTCGGACAAATCATACGTAAGTACCTGCTATTACTGAAAACATCACTTGTGTGTTTATTATTAATTTAACGATCTCAGTTTATTTATGCTTTAAATTTTTTGCAATAAAATTATGAAAAGGCTTAAAATTCTAATTTTTTTGTAATCCCAAGGTATAGTTGACCCTGTACCGATATGGCATCACTTTGGGCTAGGGGAATTTATGTGATAAATTATTTTGCCTTATATTTCCGGTTTAAGTGCTCCACTGATGAGTCTAGATTAGACGAAACGAGTAACTGGTGATGGTATAACCTTGATGACATTTTTTTACCTAGGTTCACAAGAACAAATATTTCACAGAAGAATACTACCAAAGACTTAAAGTTCTGTAAAAACAGTTGAGAAATGAAAATGGACAGTAGAGACAAAAAAGATAGTGTATAGACCGAAAAGTTAACTGAAATACAAAGCTCGAAAACGGCTCAAAAACTGTAGATAAAAGATTCACGAAATTTATAGTAACTCTGTATCTTAATCAATTCAAGTACATTGACCCCTGTTGCATTTAAAAATGCAGTGTATATTTCAATTTAGAAAGGCGGTTACTGAAACATCCGAATGAATGTGACGGTGAACATACTTTCCATCTCCAATTTGTGTTCTTGAAATTCCTAGTGTTTATTGTGTTTTTGTCTGTTTTATTTTCTGAACTTCGATTACAATTGTCATATTACTTTGTATAATTCCAGAAACACAGCTTCAAAGTATTTAATTTCTTCGATTCCACTTTAATTGGGGAAACCAATACAGATGATTCCCATGCACATTTATTATTGGATTTATTCCAAACAAAATCTGATTTTTCAACTTGCACATTTTCTCTTTGTCAACTTGAGAGAGTCGTGAAATACATTAGGCAATACTTAAGATGCTTTCAATGACTTACAGTAATTTACAAGATTTTACTGCTATGGGAACAAAAGCTTTTAAATATGAACCGGATCAATATGATGAAGCATTTTAAATGCATGAGGAAATATAGAAGAATTGCTAGGAAAGGGAAACAAGGAAATTTTGATTGCAACATAAAATGCTGTTCAGTAAATTTCATTTTCACTTCAAATTATACTCCAACCTTAGCGACAATATACTACTCTAATTGAGCTGCTGCATGAAATCTTTTTTTTACGTGCAGAGTGCATGGCACTATCCTAACATGGGACCGCGGTTGGACGTCGCCATTTGGTCTTTGTTGTTATGCTACAAGTTCCAGTCTGTATCTTTGAATTCTTTGAAATCAAATAAATACTTGCTATAGAAGACACATTTTGTTGTTTCAAAACCTTTATGTTCTGTCTGTTTAAACCGATATGAAATAATCTTTAAAACTAAACAACCTATGATACCCCGGTATTCGACTGAAATTTTATCATTCCGCCTAATACAGGTCATGAGAACGTCTTGGGACAAATTTGTTTTCATAAGTTGTGTCACCAAAGATGTGGCAATTAAATACGAGTCCTTATTTGTATCCCATCTTTTGGGAATTAGTGTCCTAAGATGGTTTTAGAATGTTCATAACTTTGACATGTGTACTTTAATTTTATATTTTTATTTAACATTAATTAGACGGAACTGTGTTTTCAATCTCTTCTAACAAAATTTGAAGCTCCGTTAAGGCAAAATCCTATTTGTCAGCTGTGTATTTTATTAAACTCAGTGTTATTTATATATACAAACAGTAAGGTTACGGCACGAAATCAAACTTTGAACCAAAACAATGAAGAGTTCTAGCAGGCAAACTGCATGGTTTTTATCTATTGTAAACTGGAGCTAAATTAAATTCTTCGGCGGGACATATACAATTAGAGGTTTAAGGTTTTAACTTTACAAAATTATTAAAAATGCATATAATCATATATTTATTGGTACTTGTTTATAAAAAATTGATCTCTTTATTTTAAGTGCAGTCCACATGAAATTTTGGTTTAAGTTATAAAAATATCTATAAATAAATAAATTTATCACATAAGTATAATTCTGCACATCTTGCGAAAATACTTGCAGAGCCATCTTTGCTAGGATTGTCTAATCTTTGGATAGTTTCGATGAAATTTTTTAATAAAGTTTTTAACGTGGAAGCATTTTTTTATTTTTAATTATAGTATATTTAAGTATCTATCCAGATGTATTGAACAAATAGTAAAGGTAACATTCTGGTAACAAAATGATGATTCTATTAGTTTTTTTTCATTTTTAAAAATGTAATTTTAATCGATTAAAGTGGTCAAAACTGCCATATTAAAATAAAACATCAGGATATACGAAGTGAATTACTATATTCTATATACTATATCTTAAATAAATAAAAGGCTTTGTTATACATGTATACACGATGACGCACTTCATATAAAAAGTACTTCTAATTATTTTTTGAGACACCTGTATAGATTATTTACACAATATAGATATGTGATATTACTGATATTTTGTTTGATCTAGGTTTAAAGTGACCCTGATCGTCAGTGTGAGTCATGCATTTAGTCTCTGAATAAATTCTTTTCTTTAGAAATAATCGCTTCGTTTCGTTTTCTTTATAAAGAACTTCAATTATTTAATATTTGTTCAGTTAGCTCAAGGTAGAAAATTAAGACGTTTTGTCATTTGTATTGAATTAAATATTATATTGATTATTTTTGGAAGTTTTTGGGGATTCTTTTTGTTATCAACTTGTCGATTTCATAACCACATATGTTCGACGATATCTGCTTAGCTAACCTAACGCAATACAAATTTTTTAAACGAATCGTTTAGAAACAATAAAACATGGAATGGAATAGAAAAATAGAAGACAAACTGACACAAAACTGGCAATGGTTGATGAGAACAGTGATGTTGAAGGAAATTGTGCATGTTTTAATTGAGGATAAGATTATTTCGTTAGACTTCTGGATGAATTTAAAGGAAAAACAAATATCCGAACAAGACAGAAATGCAAATTTCTTTTTTGAAGTTTCGAAATTCACCAAGGAGCGATACATACAGTTCGTAAATGCCCTAAGGAAAGGGGGTCACAAAGATTTAGCTGAAATGCTAGAACTGAAACCCACAGAAACTAAGAATACTTCAAAAGCTAGAAAGGCTCTTGTTACAGGTATTTCAATGTCGCGTACAAAATATATCACATATTTGCCTAATATTTGAGTTTTAAAAACATATCAATTTATAACTTAATTCTATTAAAGATTAAGATCATAGCTTCAATGTTTTATATATTTATTTTTAAAGTCTACTAAGTGTTTTATATATTGTATTATTTACGTTATGTAAAAAATAAACCGTGTTTTTGTTAAAACAAAATCAGATTAATTATAAAATATCTTTATAATGTTTACAGATTATCAAAAGTCGAATACACTTGGGCCAAAAAATGAAAGAATAAAGATAATGATGCCAAAGCGCGGGAAATCGCCCGAGCATATAGTAAGTTGTCTGCTATAATGGTTAACCAATGTCATTTATGCTAATATTTTTTGAACTACGAATTTAAATTACTTCCAATCCGTGTCAGTGTTTAAATGTGATATAATAAGTTGTATTGAAATAATACATGACGGCCCGTTCTAACACCTAAAAATAAAACAACCACAAGATCTCGTCAATACATCGTGGTTAAAATTTATGTAAAGAATTCGAATTCACTTCCTTCGAAATTACACCGTGATGTAGATCTAGGTAATATTCTATTGATGAGTTGGACTGAAATGTCTAAATTTAAGGCTTACGTAGAGCCTAAAATGTAATCTATATAGCTTAAAATGTAATCTATATGCCCAACCTCTAAATAGGTATTCTACCCAAATGATTTTTGAGCAGAGCATTAACTAAGTTTTAGTAAAAATTATATTTGACTGTATCAGTAATTAATTTAATAAAATTAATTCTGTATGTTTTTGAGCCTATTAGGCTTTCGTAAGTTCCCCTTTTTTTAAAATTTATACTATATCAGCTTCCGAAAAATATGTCCGTTTTTGCTCCTTATAGATATTTTTTTCATAATCTCTTCTTTTTAAAGATGTTATTGATTATTTATTTCGACTATACTGGTTGGGTTCCCTGTACTCGACCCACAGAGCTGTCCAGTGCATCCCCGATTGGCGGATAGGGGAGACAATCTGGTTTGGTAAGGGGCTTTAAGGTTATAATATGGAAATAAAATCCGCATCGAGGACCTTAGTGGTAACATGCTTGAAGAACCCCACGCTTCTCGCACGATTGACTCCTTTTGTAGATTTCGAAAAGAGAAGGCTACTTGTAGCCCTACAAAAGTCTAAATTATCCGCCCCTTCCCATTCTCCATAATATTCCAGCGTCAGTCAACTAAAATATTGCTGGAAGTTTTGTAAACTAAAGCAAAATTGAGTCAAGACCACATGCCACAGAGAAATGATTATGTCTGCTTAGATGACAAAGTCTAAAAATGTAAACGAGTAAAACGACTTTAGATAACAAAGATCTTTGTGTTCGCCAGCAATTTAATAGTTCAGCAAGCAGGTATGAGAGTTTTTCATAGAAGAAGACGCGATACACAATATTTATTTATTGCTTTTTTGTTTGTTTGTTTGTTTGAATGGGTTTTTAATGCCGCTTTCAGCATTTTTTTAGCTATATCATGGCGTCCAGTTTTTATTATCGGAGGAAGCTTGAATACCCGGAGAAAACCCCGAACTTTCGGTAGGAAAACTGGCAATTCTTGTCAAATTATTTATTGCAATTAAAATTCACTTAGAACAAAATTATGGTGATAGTTAACGTCAATTGGATATATTTAGGATCCTATACGGAAGTCTGCCTGAAAGGAATTAGTCTATCCCTTAGTTATAAAGTGCCATAGCTGTGTTATATGTTAACTGAGGACTACATTACGATCTCCACAAGTATCCAAATAGACCCAACCTTTTGAGATCGTCTTAATTTAAAACGGACTTTACAGACCATTTATTGATCTTCATTTTACTATTTCCAGATCATGAAAACTCGTTAAATCCCAAATTTATAAAAAAAATGAAATGGAGTAGAAAGTGTAATATTATGACAAAAATCTCTATTACTAATAGTATTTAGTAATTTACTTTTTTCAGTCCGAACAGGAGCGCACGACAAGTGAAATCAAACGAGAAAATTCAGAACTTAGGAATCAACTAACCACCATTTCGTCACACGTGGGACAGTTACATACTGTAACACAAACATTGACCGGAAATCTATTGCCAAAAGACGCCACCTTTGTTGCAAAACCAGACAAAGACTCATTCATTGAACGAATTCACAACATCGAAGAACACGAAAAATATCTAGAATTGCAAGATACCAATCTAAAACAAGAAATGGCTATAAAGCATCTTAGATCAGAAATCGTAGATTTAAAAATAGAATTAAATCATCAAATAAACCAATTGGAAATCAAACTAAAAGACGCGCATGTGAAAAAGGAACTGAAGGAACAGGAAGCGGAAAATTTGCTGAGTAAAGTCACTGGAATCAAAACACAAATGAACAGTCTTACAAAAGAACTGGAACTTGAACGAGAGGAAAAGGCACGGTTAAAAGCAGAATCAACGAGACTTGTTAAAGTCAACGAAGAGCTACATGAAAAAATTAAGGAGCAAAATACAAAAGTCGTATCCTTGGAAAAGAATATTTTACAACTTAAATCCGAAACAGAGTCAGCAAATTCTGAGGTTAAGAGATTGGAAAACAGTTTGGCCGAGAAAGAAAAAATGTGTGCACATCAAAGACAAGAAAATAGTGACTTGGAACGAGTAATTAGACAGGCAAATATTAAAACTGAAGAATTTGCAAACGAAAACAAACAACTTTCAGTTAAGGTTAACGAATTTGAAAAAGAGATTCTTGACTTGAAAGTAAAACTACATAGATTACAGAGTGAAAAGCAGAGAGGGAAACTAAAATGCAACACTGTTCCGTCATGGCGATAAGTTTTTCTTGTTAAATATTTGTTGTTTCTGAACAAACTGTTGATCTTTCTTGTTATTTTTGTTAATCGTTTTTCTTGTGATCATTTTTTTTATGTTGTTTTAAATTCCGTATACATAAGAAGACATAAATAAACATTGTAATTGTACAGAAAGTGTTAGAAGTTGGTTGCATAGGCCGAATTGACTGTCGTCATGATACTAGGGATTTGTCGGATTCACCTCGCCAAAACAAGCGATGGTAAAAACAATATTTGTTCTAGATTGGTTGCACACCATCGTCGGAAACTGACGTCCGGTCGCGTTCTCGCTCATCGTCGGAAACCCACGTCCGGTCGCGTTCTCGCTTTGTTACCTAGCTTTGAGTCGTAGCAAAGCCAATCGGAACATCTCTCGGTCATTTCCGTCAAGGGTCGAGAAAGTGACCATATGCGGAAATAACCGAGGTGATCCGATTGGTAGCAAAGCGAGAACGCAACCGGACGTGGGTTTCCGACGATGGTTTCACACATACAGATCTTGACCCATTTTAGTAAACAAAATGTAAAACAAAATCTTTTCGATTGTTTGAATGGGGTTTAACGCCACTTTCAGCAAGTTTTTTTTAGCTATGGCGTCCAGTTCAAAGTCGGAATACCATGAAAACCCCCTTCCCCATCCCAGAGATGTTTTCCATTTGTGAACACAACATATGTACACATTTATTCATCAAATAAAACGTAAATATCATTTCGTAATGTACAATTTTAATCAAATACCAAAAATAAATTATTTTATAACGTGTTTATCGTTTAGACACGTTATGTTTACTGTTTATGTAGCTAAATATAAATTAATTCAATAATTAAATTATATAAGTGGTCGGTGATAAAATGGTGTCTTCCCATTAAGCATATATAAATACATGACTGACTGAAATTTATCATTGTTATACAAAAATGGCTAATGCACAAGTAAGAGTTGAATTTATTCAACATGCCCGTGGTCACTATTTAGCTGTAGCAGGCTACAGATATAGTGTGAAAACCAGAAAGCAGGACAGAGATGCTGAACTCATTTATTGGAAATGTACAGTCAGTAATTGTCCTGGTACTGTAAACACAAGAGACAATCTGGTTACCAGCTTTCCCCGAGAACACAACCACCCACCATCAAATTCAGATATTAAATCTAAACTTTTTATGGCACAAAAAAAAGAGAAAGTACGAAACTGCTTAGATCCAGTACCATCACTCTATGACAGTGAAATCATTCAGTTCCGTACCAGAGAGTGGGATGATGAAACAAGACAGATAGTAGAGAAAATACCAACCTTTACTGCCTGCAAATCTACACTTTACCGGAATCGTAACACAGATCTCCCCCAGCAACCTAACAGCAGACCAGAGATTAATTTACAAGGTGAATGGACAGAAACTACTGCAGGCGAGAAGTTCCTACTCTCAGATGATGGTGAAGTCAACAAGATACTTATCTTTGGTACAACTGACAACCTCAGCTATCTAAGCCAGACAGACACTATATTCGCTGATGGAACTTTTTACGCCAGTCCATTACTTTTCAAGCAGATATATACCATTCACGGTCTTATTGACGGAGAAATGTACCCACTCATTTACGCATTCCTACCAGATAAACACCAAACAACGTACCAACGACTTTTTACCACTATTAAACGACTGGCTTCTGACAACAACACACCACTCAACCCAAACTCCATCTTTTTAGACTTTGAGTCAGCAGCACGCAACGCTGCTCAGACAGAATTCCCAACTGCAAACATCAAGGGCTGCCTCTTTCATTACTGTCAGCGTGTGTGGAAGAAAGTACAACAACTTGGTCTGACAGAAGAGTAAAAGCACAATCCATTACTGCATCAGCATGTCAGAAGAGCTTCTGCACTTCCTTTAGTACCACTAGACCAAGTAGAAGATGTATGGTTCACATGCTTAGATGACTTCCAGACAGATGATCCTAAGATCACCAGCTTTAATGATTACATCACAACTAACTGGGTAGAGACAACACCAGACAGATGGAATCATCATACAACAGTAGGACCACGTACCACCAACCACTTGGAAGGATGGCACCACAAACTAAACAACCACCTCCACAAGGCCCATCCAAACCTGTACTTTATTATTCAGAAACTCCAGCAAATACAGGCCGCCAACGAAATCCAACTCATTCAATACTCTGCAGGCGGTAAACGAAAGATAAGAAAACTGAAGTATCGAACCATTGATTCAAGGCTTATTTATATTTGTGTTTTGTTTGAAATGGATGCGAGGAACAAATTTCGTATGCGACAGAAAATGAGAAATAAACGTATACGATTTTTGCCCAACAGCTTCTCTCTGTTCTCTCGGAGTCCCATTATCAGTGTTCTATTGTTCGATATTATAAGCATCCTCACAAGTCAGGGTTTCTGTTTCCACATGTTTCGTGGACACATGTGGACGCAGGAACCCTGACTAGTGAGGATGTATAATGGGCAACAACCATGGCGCTCTCCTCGCATGACAAATATGATATAATGACCACATCCGGCGAACATGGCTAGATTAGGGTTCCTTGGTGATGTAAATGTAATGTTTTGTAATGCACGTGCTACAATGTAAAGAGACACAACTCTTCCTTTATTACGTTAATCATCGAACATCAAAGCAGAGGGTCTAATTTTTCTTGATGTGTTACCATTACAAGAATTTAAATTGCGATATATTATAACCGGTATTTTTATTAATAATGACCTTAAGCGGTACATTGTATATATTCACTGTGTATATATTGAGAACTATTCACAGCATGAATACTGTTTATTTCTATTATTTTGGCACCTAGCATCATTTGCTGTTGATAAGCAAATACCGTTTGGTCATAATATGCTTAACGCTGATGTGAACATGTTTATATACAGTAGATTTTCTCATGCTGATCATTTGTAGCTTTTTTTTATTTTTAAGACTGACATTTTTGGTCTCTATCAATTTAGAGTTAATAAAGACGAATAGATTTGTTTGCTTCAAATGGTTTAACGTCACGCGTACGCGTCCAGCAGATTTTATTGTAGAGTTGGTCTGAGTATCGGTTGAAAACTCTTCGACAAGAAAACTGAGAATCGTCATAGATGAGAACATCCAGACCGAAGTCAGACTCGAACCCTCTACCTCAGTGTTACAAGCGTTGATCAATAGTAGATGACTGACAACCTAAACTACTCCCATTTCAGGGGTCCAGATTCCACGTGATGATGAAGCGAACATGGAATTTGAACCCCTGACTTGGGAGGATGCTCTTCATTAGAAAACATTTTACATACGGGAACTTCTAATGATTATTCATTACAAGATTAGTTCAAAGTGGCCAAGAGGGTTATTTAATTAAGATTGATTGATTGACTAATTTATTGATTGAATGTTTACTTAACGTCTAGTTTTGGAGAAGAATTTTAATTGGTTTCTGTCAAGCATCAACGTATTCTGCAAAAATCCCATCTTTCCTATGAGCTAGTTTTGCTGAAAAAGAAGCGAATTACATTATGTGATTGTCTTGTTTATGACAACTGTCGTCTTGGATTTGTTGTAAATGTGTCTATTTTGTAAATACATTTGGTAAACTTGCAAAAATGTAAACAACCTTTACTATCGACTTAGCTTTTTCCTCTCGATTTGTCTTTCTAAATCATAATAAGAAAACAAAACGCTTACTAAACTTGAAAGACAGTATTGTGTGATTTGAAAAAATGTCTGTAACACATTATATTTAATAAACGGGGAAGTATGAACAAATAATCGTACCCTACCCTTTTTCACAAACTAAAATTGGATTATTGTGGCATTTAATTACAGCCTAGAGGGAGAACGGGTCAGGGGAAATATGGTCATCACCTAATAAGAATGCATTACAGGCCGAATGTAACTTGTATGTAAATCACAAAAGGGGGGGGGGGTAACTTGGTATATATAGGGTCATTCGGTGTGCGGCCCGAATGGGTCACTTTTCTACCTCTCCAAAATATATGAATAGGTAGCTTTTTTCATTGAAAAATATATCATTGGGTAGTTGTAAATTATCTAAATATATCCATGTCTCAATTCTCATCATAATCATGTTAAGCCATAGAAAAACCACAGTGATTTTACAAACAAAGTGTTCCATTAACATCACTTGATCATTTTGGTAGTGAATGTACTGTTTTGTCAATGGGGATGTGCAGTAATAAAATATATGAATAGGTCTGATTTAATAACTCAATTTATGATTAGGTCCTGTTTTATAACGTCCGAAAATATATGAATAGGGTGGGTTTTCAAATCTCCGTCCGCAGACCTGTACCTAAAAGTATCCTTAGTTACCCCCCCCCCCCCCCACACACACACACACACCTTGATGTAAATTTAGGATCATTACAGACATCAACTTAAGTGATACATTTTAGTATTAAAATATATTTCTATTTTAAAAAAATGCCGATATTCGAAACCATTCAAAACTCGGGGATGATCGCATTAATTTTTTTAGTTCGTAAAAATATAGTAAAATAATATAATATTGTAAAAATTACCACGTGTGTCAAAATGCCGATCAAAAAACGTGACGAGAAACCAAAATTTTACTTTACACTGTGCGATTAAAGTGTATTTATTTACATTACGAAAAAATTAATTATTTTTCTTCTTTCTTGATTAATAAAACCCTAATCGAATCTAAAAACGATACTTGAAGAAAGAAAATTGTATCTATGGTAACAAGATGATATTGGTGATAACAGTTTACCAGCTGAGATAAGACGCGTGTATCAAATTACTGCAACTTCCAAAATATCAATGGCGACGATATGAATGTATGTGATGGTAAGTCTAATACACATAATATTTGTAAACAATCTTACAAACAAACAAAATTGTGCATGACCATTCTATATTTTATTTGTGCTTGTGTTTAAGTTACATTTTTACTATGTAGTAGTGCTCTTCACCATTCCCCTTTTATGTCTGGTTGGGTTAAACATTAGAAATTATGTAAATTCATTTGAAATTTTCATTTGGAAAAATATGAAGAAAAATTAAAATATCAGATATTTAACATCTTCGTTTAACGCGTTTAACGAAATTAAAACTTAACTATATTAGCGAAAATAGAAGAAAAGAAAACGTACAGTACACGTGTTACAGTGAGTCACAATTCAACACGTACTAATTTTGAAGGTTGCAAAAAACTTTCAAAATAACCGCTTCTTTGTTTTTTGGTTTAGTATATATCCAAAGGATATCATAATTTTTGTTTCTTTTTTTCAAAGATATTCAATAAATTGTTAAAATTCTATGCTATAGTTTGAGGGATTGGTGTCATGATGGGTGTCATGATAGGTTAAGAAATTATATTTCTCTAGATTACCCTGGTTTTTTGTTAGTGTTTGGGAATTGTCTAAGAGTATACAACTGTAACAAATAAATACTGAATAAATATTCAGATACCACGAATTTAGTAATTAACAGTTTCATCTTCAAATGTCTTATCACGGACACAACTTAATTAAAATTTAATCACACTTTCTTGTTATTATAAGACAGCATCAATATATGTGAAATATCCATCAGAACTGCTAATTAGTCAACAACGTATAACCAAGATGACGTACTAAGTGTTAATCCTGCGGCGAAAAATTAAATAAAAGCAACACACACAGTAATTAACGACAACACATGATGTAAAACAATTACCGGTAATTAGCCTAATGAGACTGATACGTATATTGCACATCTTTGATATGGCTCTGCATATACTGTGAACACGCAATTAAACGCAAATGACAAATGCATCATATCAAAATAACAAAAATTGACAAAAATAAACCAGTCTTTGTGATTATTGTATACAACACCAATGTTTCAAAACGATACTATATGCTTTACATTGAGTCTTATATGTGCTGAATATTTTGGTATACTGTTTAACTTTAGTGCTGCTTGTACAACTATATTATATAACTTATAACTTATGAATTAAACTGTTAAGCTTCTGTCTGTGCTATATATAGTAAATGCCTGCTTATACTTTTATGCTTTTAACTTTGTTCTATATATGTGCTGTATATCTTAGTACTTTTAGTGCTGTTTGAAACCACTAGCACAATATGCTCTGTTTGTATGTAATGTACATACATGTCTCTTTATTTGTTTTGTAGATTATATATGTCAGTCGGTTGTAAGAGCTCCCCAAAGCAAAGCTCGTGTTTGTTTTCGTTTTTTTTTTGTTTGTTTGTTTGATGGTGTTTGACGCCACTTTTAGCAATTTTTCAGCTATATCATGGCTTCCAGTTTTTATCGGGGGAGGAAGCCGGAGTACCCGGAGAAAACCCCCGACCTGTGGTAGGAAAACTGGCAATCATTGTCAATTAAGATTGGAGTCGAGTACACCCTGCCTGCAGTGAGAATCGAACCCGCAATCTCAGTGTTGACAGACCACGTGATCAATAGTAGACGGCCAGCTCATGTTTGTCTTGTTGTCTTTGTATATATGTTCCGACTATAAAATGAAATTTACTTTAAAGAAAAGAAAATACACCGAAAGAAATTTATTAACAGTATTTCAGCTACATCCTGAACACCACCCTCCCAAGACAGTGGTTCTGATTTCACGTTCTCGTGGACCTGACTTGGGAGGATGCCAGAATACATTAATAAACAACACATTAATTTTAGAAATGGGATGGACATATGACAGTGAATTTTGATCGCAAGTCAAAAATAAGGAGCATGGGCATTAGGTATTGACGGAAAGTTTTGCTTTTTTTTTTGTAAATCTTGCAATGAGCGTAAATCTTACACATTATGCTCCACGGACAGGTTGTACATATTAATTGCTCTTTCGATAGCATGTATTAAATAGTACATTTGAAAATTTATTTGATAAACGTCAGAATGCTACCAAAAGACTAGAGCCATAATTACCATAATTTGATCATTATTGTATTTCAGATACGAACACGAGATGGTGAGAAGAAAGCAGTATTTGAAAATCATTTGTATAGTAGCGAGCGCATTATTTTCATATAATGTCTACTATGGACTTGTGTCACCAGATCCACAAAAACTATATACTGTGCAGACAATGACTCAGAATGTTAACTCAAAGACAGTATTTCTTGTTGACACAAACACATGTAAAATACCATCATTTTCACCATTCGACGTGTCAACAATACAGTTTTTAAGACCTGGAAAGACAATTTCGTGTAACAAATTTCTTCCGTACACATATGAAGACGGGACGAAACTGTGTGTCAATTGGACAGCAATTAAGCAATCCCGTCACATAAATACTTTTAGAAATTGTCGATATCAGCCAATCATTCGCCCTTACAAAGCGGAACATCATAATTATTTTGATTATGGTAAATACAGCGATGAATTTACCGACTTTATTGACGTTCCGTATGAATTTGTAAGAGTTCGTTGTTTCAATGAGAATAATGGCATTATTTATACAAATTATCACCAGTTTATTTTTAAACAGTATGATAATGAAAAAAGAAAGTCTATAGAGTTTAAAAAACACAGATCTAGTGTTACAGAAACTTTGAATGTGTTAATGATTGGCGTAGATGCCATATCGAGGTTAAACTTTGAACGATATATGCGAAAGACGAAAGAATTCTTACATGAAAAGTTGCAGGCTTTTGACATGTTGGGATATAATAAGGTGGCAGACAATACCTTTGTAAATATTGTTCCGATGACGCTAGGAAAGTTTTTAGAAGAGGTTCCGTGGAACGAGTCTTTAAGTCACATTCCTTTTGATAACTATAGCTTCATCTGGAAAAACTTTTCAGATCGGGGTTATCGAACATTGTACGCAGAGGATGCTCCAAAAATAGCAATTTTCGATTTCTTAAAAGCGGGATTCCACAAATCACCAGCAGACTATTTCAACCGCCATTTTAGTATTGCAATGACGAAAGACAAAAAGTTGTGGTACAATGAACATAATTGCCTTGTAAACAGATTGGAAACTGACATTATTTTGAATTATACATTCCAATTTGTTTCTGTGATGGAAAAGAATCCATATTTCGTATTTGCTTTTATCACAGGACTTACCCATGATTCCACTGAAAGTGCTGCAATGGCAGACGAACCTTATTATAATTACCTTAAAACACTCAAAGAGCGAAATATGCTGGAAAATACAGTTATGATATTTTATAGCGATCATGGAATGAGATTCGGAAAACTGAGAGAAACATACATAGGAAAATTGGAAGAAAGACTTCCATTTCTATTCGTCATCCTTCCAAAATGGTTTCGTAAAAAATATCCTGAAATATCAAATAATATTAAAACAAATGAAAGACGTTTAGTAACGCCATTTGATATTTACGAAACCCTTAAACATACTCTTTACTTTGGTAATAAAAGCTCTATTGAACAAACATTTAGCAAAAGAGGGACTAGTTTATTTGAAAAGGTATCAGACCGGCGCACATGTTCCGACGTTGGAATTCTCCCTCACTGGTGTACATGTGCAAAGGACGAACCTGTATCACCAAACGACCCCATAATTCGGGACCTTGGTAGATATATTGTAGAAAGTGTTAATATAATTCTAAGGTCTCACATACATTGTTCTCAGTTGATGTTAGAGAAAGTTAATAGTGCCTCAAAGATGATTCCTTACGAGGAAATACTACGGTTTCAGGAAAGCAAAAACGACGTAATAAATAGAAAAGTTACTTTTGGTGACAAAGTCAAGTCTTTCGTTTATTATCAACTAGTAATACAAACGCTTCCAGGACATGGTATGTTTGAAGCTACACTTAAATATGACGAGTTTCACGATTCTTCAAATATCGCTGGTGATATTAGTAGAATTAATTTATATGGGAACCAGTCGTACTGTGTAAATGATCATTCTATAAAGAAATATTGCTTTTGCAAAAATGACCAATAAAGGGAACAGTCGACAGTTTCCTGGGATTGTGCTCTTCTTGTGGGTTGTGACGAAACAGTTTACCATGTAAGCCGAAAACGGTTCTTGAAATAACCAAGCAGTATATGTATTTTTGTGTCCCACGGACATCAGATTGTTTATACAATATTTTTGATTAAAAATCACGTAGAACGTACATTTGGTGTCACAAAAACAATGATGTCTTGTCAATGGTTAAAAACTAAAATAAAATTTCAAAGAATCTGTTCTTATAGTCCTAATATATGCCCGAACTATATTATTTGAGGACTCCTCTAGGCAAATTTTCACGCACGTGTCCAAAGAGATAAGGGAGTACTTAATAATCACAAAGAAAAGAAATCCTTAATTTTGTTAGAAACAATCAATTTTGTATAGAAATTGTAAAATGCAATTGTGGTACTATCGCCACTACTAACACGGAGAGCGTTAACTTTTTTTCTCAGGCAGGTTTCAATTTTAAGGTTTTAGTATATCAGTCAAAGGACCGTGCTAGCCGACAGTCTGACACCCCATAGAATGTCAGTCAAAGGACCGGGCTAGCCGACAGTCTGACACCCCATAGAATGAAAATGGAAAGAATGCAAATATAAAAAGTGGTCCTTTATTAAAATCGCACAATGTCAAAAAAATAAAATAAACCTTTACTGTGAGAATAGTTTTTAATAAATAATACAATATTCATACTGGTTCAGAAAAATAAGTCTTAAAACGGGAAAGAAATGCTCGCATTTCCATGCGTTTTTAAGCTCGAACATATACAATAAACTTGGAGTTTTACTATGTACGACTTTTGTATGTATATTAAGAACTATTCGTACAGTAAAAATGCTCTTATCATTATTTATTATTATTATTTTGGTAGACATTATGCGTTTAAAAATATTAACTATGGGCCTATAACACTAGATCGCAATCTTACAGTAAGGGGTCTTGCAATATCTGGTGGTAAATGAAGACTTCAGCGGCCTTTGACACATTTCAATACAATATTGGCAGGCCCTACTCTGTCTACTCTGCGGAAGTGTGGATAACTGGAAGGTTTATTTTAATATATAACTTTAAACGAATCAAAGTATCATCGTCATTCAAAAGGATTCTGAAGATAATATACATTTTGGAATAATTTCTCCTATATATACTAATCAGACAACACTTCACCATCATTAAATCAGCTGTTAGAAGGGAGGGACCAACGAGAACAAAATTATGGAGGTAGCGACAGACCTGACAGTCAACAACAAGAGGACCTCCTGTACTGTATTAACCACCTGCATCGACAGCATCGTTAGTCGAGCACTGGGAACCAGTGTGGTGACTATCAAAAGTGGTTATGATTATGTCAAAAACATAATTTTCCTCAACCTGATTAAATTACACACTAAAACAAAATGATACAAGGCTCAACCCCTCCCCTTTTACACACACAACCACAGTTAAGAATGGCCATACTTTGTGCACAGGGGCTCGTAAAAATTGATTTACTTGCGCTTTCGATTGATACTGGGTCGGTTTTGTTATAACTTGCGCTTTCGGTTTTGTTATAACTTGCGCTTTCGATTGATACTGGGTCGGTTTTTGTTATAACAAAACCGACCCAGTATCAATCGAAAGCGCAAGTAAATCAATTTTTACGAGCCCCTGTGCTTTGTGTATGGGAAACCCAATTTCGATCGGAATGTAAAATATCAGGTGTATAAAGGGCAAAGATTCCGTGAAAGATTCATCGAATTTCTTCTAGTGGTATATGTGCATTCATGGTTTTGCGGATAAAAGTTGAGTACAGGTAAGTGTACCAGACGTACATTTTACAATATTCTTTGGATTTTAAACTTGTCGTTAGTTTTATGATTTCTGATGAAAATTTAATTTTTGTGGCGGATTGAAGTCATGACAAAGATTATAATCGTTTAGTATCATAAAGTTGTGATCAATATATAAACCAAACCCACATTTCAATTAATCACTGAAACAACATCGATAAATTTGAGCTTTTGATATTTGCGAGATATTGACCAAAACATGTGTCGACACCTGTGTTTTTATACATTTTATTTTAACACTTATGCATTTCTTATGTTTTGTATTAGTATTATTTATGTATGCAAAGTTATTTCTATAGTACTTGTGTCCAATCATATGCATTTTGGCAATAAAATATATTTCAACTAAACCAAACTTGCGATATGTTTTAGTAACAGTGGCTATTTGTGTCAATTAATCAACAACCTAGGTACGAACTTGAAAATAGGTACTCTGACATCCTCACAAGTCAAGGTTTCTGTGTCCACATGTGTCCACGAAATGTGGGCACAGAAACCCTGACTTGTGAGGATGGTACTTTGTGTTTGAAAAAACTTGTCATGTAGTTTGAGAGTTTTTTTTAGTTTCAGACAGACCCAAAAGTGATAGCAAAACCTTACATGAATCTTTGGTCCAGGTCAGCTAATGAAATCTAATCTGCACACATCACAAGGAACAAAATTAATTTTCTTTAAAGTTGATTTTTCAAGAAATTGGCGAACGAATACAGTATCAAATTTTTTTTGTTCAAGGACTCCTGGTATCATGTAAATTCTCACTTGGAGGACAAACGACCTTAGTCACAAGATGAGAATGTCCGATAAAACTTATCACTTATAATTATGAAATGCTGTTGCTCAATTAATTAAAATCTTGTCAATAAATAACATGAGAAAGAAAAAAATGTGAACAATTTGGAAACATAAGAAGACGACTGACCATTTTTTTTTGGTTGACATACTCTATAATTGATAAATTAAGATGTCTGTTGTTTATCCTTATCTATTTTAGTTTTAAATTATATTTAAGTTTTTGCAATTTATAGTTTCGTCCTAGCTGTTTTGGCACTTAAGTTACAAGGCAAAAAAACTAAAAATTTCACCAAAAAAAAAAAATTATATATAGGGCATTACCTCCTATAAGGAGTCATCCGACAATTTCAAACTAAGTGAATTGTAGGACTTGTATTGCTGAAAATTTTTTGCCATTTACAGTTTCAATCTAGCTGTTTCACTTTTTAATAAACAGAACAAAAACATAAAATACCATCAGAAATGTCAGAAATGGCAATAACTGATATATAGAGTCATCTAACAATTTTAGACCAAAAAAGATGATAGTTTTCAAGTTATATTGAACACCCTGGGCACACATTTGAAACTAGGAACCCCAAGGATGATTGTGGCCAAGTTTGAAAAAAAAATTGCCCAGTGGTTTCAGACGCCAAAAGGCTCATATGGACCTTCGGTCCACGTGACATAAAAAGCAATACCTCATTGATTCTGATGGATGATGGGCTCCTCTAATTTTTCAATACATTGAAAATCTGAAAAAATTAATAGTAAAATTGATCAGCAAGGCGAGATCTACAAATAGTATACATTTTTTCAAAGAATCCTTATAGTGGTTATTGCCCCTTAAAATGATTTTTTTTTTATTTTGGTTTTTTAATAAATGAAATTTGCAAATTTGACCAGCAACATAAAATGTAAAAAGTATGCATACCATTATTGACCTTTGGTCAAGGTGAGCTTATATTATAATGCTCCACAATTTCAAGTTTCACGACTCGTCAGCAGGTTGCTATAAAATGTCAACTTGAATCGAAGATTTATCACCATCAAAACTTCAAAATATGAAAGAAATCCCAGAGGAAAATGTAAGATCATAAATAAGCAGACAAAGACGAAAAAACAACGTCTACCAATACATTGTTTTTGTTGTTTCTGCGATTTTGTTTAGTTGACAATTATTGAATAATGCAGAAGAAACTAGTGTAATCATTGTCAGTATTGTTGACGACACAAATTCGTGTCAATATGCTTAGAAAACGGCCATTGATCGATCTATTTAACACAAAGCAAGAGGAATACTATCCTCGCTATGGATTAATACTAGATGCTCTCAAGAACCTATAAGGCTCAACCGACTTGCAAAAAAACTTGTTGGGAGACTTGACTTTTCTTGCAAATTTGTATTCTAAATGCTGAAGGGTATATACGAAGATTCGGATTCTATGCACGTTGAAAGCGGATCAGCAGCAATTTGTAGGACAGTTTCTAAAAACGAGAGGCTCCCAGGAGCCTGTATCGCTCACCTGAACCCAAGCAACCCCTTTTTATCCAGCTTTTCTTTCCTATTAGGAAATGCAGAACGCTTCTGCAAAATTTTTGACTTTTTAAGGGAAATAACTTTTTTAAGGAGCTTTTGATGCTTCGGAGGGAGGTCCACTTCCAAATTTGCTGTACCTGTTATGTTTTGTTTGACAATCAGCCAAACAACTTGACCCCCCTTTCTATTTTAAACTAGCAAAGGAAATCCTGAAGATGAAGTGTGCAATGTTTCAAAGCAGTCGTTTCATTGGTTAAAAAGATTTTTTAAATCAATTATAATTCATTAAAAAAATGTTCAAGAATTCCAAAACGGTTCACGAGACAATCTTGACCCTTGAGTTATTTTTGTAGCTCTCATAGAGCAGAACAATTAAAAATGCCATCTCTTTCTCTAGTTTTTATAATTTTCATGATTTTGAGGCAAAAATGTCAAAATTCATCAATTTCGGCATTTAAAGGGCAACAACTCATACGACGGACGCCAAGTGCCGTCAACAGCTCACCAGACCCTTTAAGCTAAAAAAGGCTGTTTACTGTAAATTCAGAAATTTTTGCGATGTTTTTATTATTGCGAATAATGCGATTGATTGTTCGGTGATCGCAAAAATTAAACCTCGCAATTCTACTTTCGTTTAAACATTGACAAAATTACTCAACCTAGCGTGCATACATGAACCATCTGTAAAGCCATATCAATGCCTTTTAATTTGAATACAGTAATTAATTTTACACGATAAAATTAATTTTTCTGTGATGTAACAGTTGCAGTACCCACGCTGAACCTCAATGCACACACAAATAATCTTATGATTAAAGACACGTGACAAGTGTGTCCGATCTTCAAAAAGTAAATCACTTTAGAAAATGAAAGGTGTATTCCGTTTGATGTAAAGCGATTATTTACAGACGACAAACATTTAACGAAAAACTGAAAAATTTCTGTGTAAAAATTCGTTATCATTACATTTTTTGCTACCTCAGCCGATCGCAAAAATATTATCTCGCATTTTTTTAGGGGGTCCCAGAATCGCAATAATAAATGCACGCAATAATTTTCGAATTTACAGTATGTTTTTTCTATACAGTTCTTTGATATGTTCCATTGTGGCGGCCATGTTCGATTTTGAATCCAAAACTTAAACTTTGTAGACGACCATCTTGCAATACTATGAATCAATCTGCTACGTCAGTAAGGAAACGAATATTGAAATTGGAGCCAATCAAAATGCATTAATGGCCCTGGCATCCATGTTGTATTTTCAATTGGCTCAAAAAACTATAAAAAAGATAACTTTCCAAGATTCATTTGTGCTTAGCTCAATTTAAATGGTTATGTGTGAAATGGGTTCTTAACCCATCTTTTTCCTAAAACGATGGTGGCAGCCATCTTGTATTTCGGATTGAAAAACCCCCTCAAAATTAGTAGACGACTATCTGAGCTACATTTATACATTGTCAAATTTCCTTCTGCCAAGAAGGATGCACGGAAACAAATTTTGAATTATCAGACTTCATTTGCAGCAATGATTAATTTCATATTGGCTCTAAAAAATCAAATAAAAACACTAGACTATCTTCGCTTCTGCTTTGTGATTTATACTGCAAGTCACACCCCAATGGAGTGCAATGTATATATTTTACCTTTTTAATGTGAAAATCCAGTAGAAAAAATTTAGTCCTGGTAACCATGTTTTATTCTTTGATCCTGTTGTTTACATGTCACAAACTCCACTTTTGCTTTAGGAATTTTACAAGTCAGTCATGTTTTTTTCACAGTGGTGTCCATCTTGGACTGGATTGTCACAAAAAATCAAGCTTTGTAGACGACTACCAAGGTACATTTTGCAATATTTCAAATCAATCTGCCAAGGTGCTAGAGAGATGTTTGAAATTTCATTCAACCAGAACCCATTAATATCCATAGCAGATATGTTTAATATTTGATCATAACCAAAAACTAATCTTTTTTAAGAACCCCTGCAAATAAAAATTCCTGCCAAGTTTGGTTCCATTTGGTTTTGGAGAAGATTGAAATGTAAAAACAGGCTGACAAAGACAGCCACAAGTGATGAAAATAGGTCAGGTGAGCTAAAAATTGCTTCACGAGCAACATGTTAATAGAATAAAATTGTAAAACATATAAAATATACATAGCTAAAAGAAGAAAGTACCTAGTTCAAAAACTTCAACATAGAAAATGGACTGTTAAATTTAGGAAAGGTGAGGTGACACATACCAGACTGTCATGTACCTTTTATGCATGGCGCCTGAGGAACTGACTTGAACTAATGCATTTAAAGTAACTAGACAGTGAAAGCTAAGTCAAGGTCCGGTGACCGACAGTCAAGCTACCATTTGGGTGACCCATGGCTTAAGCATACAAAGATATAAAGCAAAATGTCTAGTGACGCCACTACTGGAAACCCATTATATGGCTCGCCTTCAGCAGCTTTCTCCGCAGACTAGACAAAATAAAGAGCAGTCAAACTTCAACAAAAAATGTTTAGAGAAATCCTTAGTTTGAAAAACCATTTAAGATGTCCAGAAATTGTTCATGAGCGATTTGGAATCGATATCCTTTTATACATATCAATTAGTTTCCTGTCACATTGGATTTATAAAATGGTGTTCTTCATTGATTTTCAATATGTAAATCTTGTTTTACGTGTACATGTTTTGTTACGGTAAAAACGTTTACCGTTATTTTTCTGCTTTAAATTTTGTGCACAAGTTTTGATAAGTAATACTGCATTACGTAATTGTCAATAACCTCCATTCGGATTTGATAGGAACTTATTGGTTCATATTTTGAATTAATTAAAACCTATTTTAACAAATTTTCCGACTAAACCATAAACTAGAGGATCCCAGGAGCCTGTATCGCTCACCTGAACCTGAAACCAAACAACCCTTTTCTATCCAGCTTTTCTTTGCTATAAGGAATTGCCAAACACTTCTGCAAAAGTCATTAATGTTGACCTTCCTTTTAAGGGAAATAATTCCTATAAGGAGGAGCTTTTGATGCTTAGAGGGAGAAGGGAGGTTCACTTCAAATTTGCTGTACCTGTTATACTTTTTAACTATCAGTCGAAAACTCTCTCGACTCCCCCCCCCCCCTTTTCTATTTTAAGCTAACGTAGCTATATAGGTAGTCAGGTGTCATGATTTGCACAATTTTGGTAGAGGACGTCCTCAAGATGATGTGTGCAATGTTTCAAAGCAGTCCTTTAATGGGTTAAAGAGGAGAAGATTTTTTAAAATCAATTAAAATTGATTAAAAAATGTTCAAGGAGATTAATTCCTAAACGGTTCATCAGACAATCTTGACCCTAAGTCATTTTTGTAGCCCTCATAGAGCAGAACAATTAAGCAATACTAACTTTTTCTCTAGTTCAAATAATTTTCAAGATTTTAAGGCAAAAATGTCAAAAATAATCAATTTTGACAATTAAAGGGCAATAACTCCTATAAGGAGTCCTCATACAACTTCAACCCAATGGAGTGTTTCGTAGAGCTTTTGATGCCGATAAAGGCATGTCTCTTTGGTTTTCCTGTATCTGTTATACTTTTTGAACTATAAGCCACAAACTGTACCCCCCCCCCATTCTATTTTTAGCCATGGCAGCCATGTTGGTTAATCTGCAGCCATGGTTGGTGCAAACTTGGTTAAGGACATTTGACGGATGATGTGTACAAAATTTCAAGCAGTACTTTCAGTGGTTTCAGAGAAGATTTTAAAAAATCAATTAAAACCGATTAAAATAAACAGTTCAAGGGGAATAACTCTTAAACAGTTAATCAGACAATCTTGACCCTAAAGGCAATTTTGTAGCCCTCATAGAGCAGAACAATTAAGCAATGCTAACTTTTTCTCTAGTTCTAATAATTTTCAAGATTTTGAGGCAAAAATGGCTAAAATCAACAATTTCGACAATTAAAGGGCAACAACTCCTATAAGGAGTCATCATACAACTTCAACCCAATGGAGTGTTTCGTAGAGCTTTTGATGCAGATGAAGGCATGTCTCTTCAGTTTTCCGGTATCTGTTACACTTTTTTAAATATAAGCCAAAAACTGTATTTTACCGCCCCCCCCCCCCCCTTTCCAATTTTTAGCCATGGTGGCCAGGTTGGTTAATCTGCAGCCATGGTTGGTGACATTTGACAGATGATGTGTACAAAGTTTCAAAGCAGTACTTTCAGTTGTTTCAGAGGAGAAGATTTTAAAAAATCAATTAAAACCGATAAAAAAAACAGTTCAAGGGGAATAACTCTTAAACGGTTAATCAGACAATCTTGACCCTAGAGTCATTTTTGTAGCCCTCATAGAGCAGAACAATTAAGCAATGCTAACTTTTTCTCTAGTTCTAATAATTTTCAAGATTTTGAGGCAAAAATGGCAAAAATCATCAATTTTGACAATTAAAGGGCAATAACTCCTACAAGGAGTCATCATTCAACTTTGACCCAATGGAGTGTTTTGTAGAGCTTTAGATGCTGAAGAAGGAGGGTCTCTTCGGTTTTCCTGTATCTGTTATACTTTTTGAACTATAAGCAAAAAACTGTATTTTGACCCCTCGGTTCTATTTTTAGCCATGGTGGCCATGTTGGTTGGTCTGAGGCCATGATTTGGGAAAACTTGGTAGAGGGCATTTTACTGATGATGTATGCAAAGTTTCAAAGCAATCCCTTAAGTGGTTTTTGAGGAGAAGATTTTTGAAGAAAAGTTAACGACGACGACGGCGGATGCCAAGTGATGGCAATAGCTCACATGACCCTTCGGGTCAGGTGAGCTAAAAACTACAAATTGGTGATTAATTATTAGGGATTATATCATTAAAGATCAGGGTTGGCATTTTACAGGTATGACTTCAAACCTTCAATAATTTAAGTTTGAGTTATTCATGGTTTTTTCAATGGATTTTTACTTTTGGGACTGCTAATTTAGTTCGAATTTTCAAGAAATCAGTGTTACAGAAATCAAAGCAATTTTAACATTGGTTATATAGATGTAGGAGAAAAGTTCCATACTTTTATAGGTGTTCGAGAAATCCCTGGTGTTCGAGCGATCTCGAGTTCAAGCTACTGAAGTTGGACTGTATTATACATAACAACATATAGTTTTTAAAATTAGTTTAAGACAATCCAATCCCAAAAGCAAATCTTACATCCACTCAACAAACATCACATATCTTGTAATAATTCCCTATATTCCCTGAAACTTTTAATTACTAAACCTATGCAAGAAATAATTACCAAAAACAAAAATGTATATTTATTTTTTTTGCAATGATATTCAATAATGTACATTTTAGTTTGGACAATTATGAACTGTTCATAAACTTTATGTTGACGACATATTAAAACATGATTTATTTTATAACCCTTTTACATTTTTCAAAAGTACAAAGAAAAGATCAAAACTGTCCAAATAACAAAAAGATGCAGTTTTATATTTTTACAATATATGATTTTTCTGCCACATCCATGGACTTGTTCATAAAAAGGATATGTTGCTCAAGTCCATTTCATACACAGATCAACCATATAATATATAAATACAAAAATAAAAAGCAACAGCGAGTCCAGGACAGACAACTCTGCTTTTTTTGAACTACCATCTTCAAATTAAAAGTTAAAATTTAACAATGAGTAATGATATTGATGATTACGAAAAATTTGATCTTTTATCAATATTTGATCTTCTTGTAATGTTGATGAAAATACAAATGAATAATATGAGGTCGATTCTCTGCTACCACAACTCCCCATCTCTATCTTTGGCTGGAACTTCTATCACTCGTGGTTTATCTATAATGCGAGCAGTTCTATTGCCCTTTTCTACAATTCCAATTATCCAGGATTGATATCCTTCCTGCTTTTCAATGTCTTTACAAAATGCAGCAGCCTGCTCTCTTGGCAGAGCCATTAATAATCCTCCTGAAAAAAAAATGAAAACATAAAAAAAACTAACTGTTAATTATTAACAAATAAAGAATCTTAGTGAGCAGGCTGAAATAACCCCCTAACCAAATCAAGTTCCATAAAATTGTTATCTGTAGTTTCAGAGAAGAAGTGGTCATGTGTTGGTTCATACACATTTTTTAAAGATATTTCTTAGTTTAACAAGAACAGGATTGAAGTACCCGTCAAAAACATGATACCCTCTGCAACTTAATTGTGAGGGGTAAAACAACGGACTTCCCTTCAATGATTAACAAACCTTTGCATCACTGGGATGGGTTTGTGCTAGTTTTTTTTTAAAATCACCTTATGATAATTCAGAATCTCATTTTCTGTCAATTTAAAAAAGCAAAATAAACAAGGGGCTCCCCAGAGACTTTATCGCTCACCTGATTTATATAACCAATGAAGATGACATTTCCCTGATGTTAAACTGTTCTATAATTTTCAAATTTCTACCGACATATTAATTATCTTTCTCAAGACCATCCAATGAATCTTGCTGTTTGGTTTTCAATGGGTTCAATAGTTTCAGTAAGGAAGCCATTCTTACATTTCTCATTAGGTTCCTATGTGAAATTAACCCCTACAATTGCAGCCATCATGGTTTTTTGATCAAATAAGCAAGTATAAACTGTTAAGAGAAACACCCAATAAACATTTACATACAATATAGCTTGTAGAGAATCCTCTGTTAAACTTAGTATGTAATGTTAATATTAGTCATTTTTACTGGGGATAGCAAAAAAAAAATTGAAGTGGATCATCTGATAAATATTTCTAATTACTTTTGTTTCCATTGATTAACTGAAAAAGGGGGGTTTTCTGAAACCAGTTAATCAATGGAAACAAAAGTAATTAGAAATATTTATCAGATGATCCACTTCAAAGTCCTGCAGTGGTGACCATTTTGATTTTCTCATTGGCATAAAAAGCATAAATTGATTAAAGGACCACCCCATGGTTACTGGTGACAAGTTTTGTTTGATTGGTTAACTGTTTTCAACTTTTTTCCCATAACTACTGCGAAATTAATTATTTGTACGCCCCCCCCTGACTTCTCCCTAGTGTCTCCTGAAGTCTCCCTATCAGGGCCTGACTTCTCCCTGTTTGGGTGCCAGGGAGAAGTCATTTCTCCCTACTTTTTTAGAGTGTGGTGACCCCTGCATCACTGTTTTTAGCCTTTTCAATGGGAAATCTTCAATGCAGAGATAAAAAATCTGCCATAGCTATGGCTGAGGAAAACGTGATTGCCGATGGTAAAGCTGTGATTAAATTAAAAGATCCGCCAACAAGCTATAGATCTCAATATGAATACATATAACAAAAATCAATGAATATATATATA
This sequence comes from Limnoperna fortunei, assembly GCA_944474755.1. NCBI lineage: Eukaryota > Metazoa > Mollusca > Bivalvia > Mytilida > Modiolidae > Limnoperna > Limnoperna fortunei. Next base: position 89,491,327 of record OX104111.1, read on the forward strand.
ACGATCGAATGTAAAGTATCGTTGAGAAATTCTACGATATGTATCATATCGTCGAGTAACTGTATTGTTTCACCCCTACCCTAATATATTACAATATCAGTATATTACAATAATTGTCATTGGTTAGAAAGTACAACGATTCAGATATGAACAATCAACAAAATAAATAGGAGTTGAGCCTCTTACAAAAATATAAATTTTGTTTGGAGGTATAATTCCCTACTTGCGGTAAACAAGATTTATCTCCCATTTGCAGAGTTATCTGTTCATTAGAGCAGGTACTTTATAATACCTACTGTGGGTAAAAAGTAGTTTTTCTACAATATTTTTTTATTTACATATAGCAAAGCATCCGGTAAAATTTATTATGATATGCAAACTAATTCTGCAGTTTTTTTAGTTGTACTGGAAGAGTCAGTCCACAGACATTATTTTAAAAAAAATAAAAACGTGATTTTTCCCTATCTGTTCAATACTAGATACCTGCTGTTATGAAAGACAACTCTTGCAAATGGGAAGTAACTCTTGTATTCCGAAAATAGGGAATACTCTTTAAACAAATGAATAAACATATATTCAAGTCATATTTTCTTCATTTCCAAATGTCAAAGAGTTAATTATAAATAATTGTATTTCTACCGTTTTAACGCATATATGTTAAAGATGACTGCTTACCAGAGGTTTCAGCAGAATGTCCCTGGAGTAAACCAAACATGTTACCACATGCTTTACTGATGGATGCCATCTTGGCAATAATTGGAAGATTATGGATCACAAAACTAACTTCATTCTTCTGAATCTTAGCAAGGTTTTTTGCATGACCTAACAGTCCAAACCCTGTTACATCTGTCGCTCCATGAGCATTGTATTTATGCATCAATCTTGCTCCTGAAAATACAGCAAGTCTTTATAGTCATGTTACATTAGATTAAAATCCCATTTCTTTGCATACCAAGATAATGTAGCAACTTAAATATGTATGTGCTAAAGTCAGGAAAAATTTTAGCTGTTAATTTGAAATTTATGGGTTCTAGATGGGATTTTAAATTTTTTGAAAAAAGTAACAAAGAATTAAACATTTGAAAGTGAGTATAATAAAAAAAGAAATCTGATCTAGGATTTCCAAGTAATGCAAAGTGTAAAATTCATATGACAACGGCCTCTTAATTATTTGTGTATTGGGGAAACTATTGACCTTTTTTGCTCTGACTTGGGCACCAAGTTTCGTTGAGTAATGGGAGACCCCACAAAACGAGCAAAATCATTTCACCAATATCACATTAAATTTTCGGGGTGTCATGTCAGATAAAATTTCTCGCAAATTTAGAACAAGTGTGGACACAGAAAAACGTCTCGCCTGTATTCCGCATCAGTAACGAAAATAAATTTCGTCATAAGCATTACGTAAATAGCATTTCATATCAGCAGCGGCCTGTATACAAAATATTGTCACCATACCCTGCATAGTTACAGGGGAACAGCCGTAACCCAAAAACTTTAACGTAGTTGCTGGACCGTAAAATTGAGGTCAAGGTCAGGTGACACCTACCAGACAATCAGGTACTAGTCATCAGCAACCTATACACCAAATATTGTCATCCTACCATGCGTAGTTACAGAGGAACTGTCGTAACCCCAAAACTTTAACATAGTCGCTGGACCGTGAAATTGAGGTCAAGGTCAGGTGACACCTACCAGACAGTCATGTACTAGTCATCAGCAACCTATACACCAAATATTGTCATCCTACCATGCGTAGTTACAGAGGAACTGTCGTAACCCAAAAACTTTAACGTAGTCGCTGGACCGTGAAATTGAGGTCAAGGTCAGGTGACACCTACCAGACAGTCATGTACTAGTCATCAGCAACCTATACACCAAATATTGTCATCCTACCATGCGTAGTTTACAGAGGAACTGTCGTAACCCAAAAACTTTAACGTAGTCGCTGGACCGTGAAATTGAGGTCAAGGTCAGGTGACACCTACCAGACAGTCATGTACTAGTCATCAGCAACCTATACACCAAATATTGTCATCCTACCATGCGTAGTTACAGAGGAACTGTCGTAACCCTAAAACTTTAACGTAGTCGCTGGACCGTGAAATTGAGGTCAAGGTCAGGTGACAGGTGAGTGACTGGCAAGTACTCATCATAAGCTACCTCTGGACCAAATTTGATGGACCTAGGGCTTGGGCTTACAAAGATATGAAGCAAGATGTCAAGTGTTTACGCCGCCGCCGCCGGATTCCCATACATATGTCTCGCCTCCAGCGACTTTCGTCGCAGGCGAGACAAAAACCGAAGGGTATTCAAGGAAACTCAAAAACACCCATAAAATAGTCCAGAAATGGGCTTTGCACAATCAGCTGAAAAATATCCAATGCATTTAACAAACTATATAAATAATAAATTTATTTATCAATTCTGTATGAAATTGCTGTTTAAATGCAGCTCTAATATCTAAATCCCATTGAATAATAAATCCACTGTTCATGCTACAGCTCGGTGCAGCCAAATATCAAATTAAGAATTACTTTCCTTTCCCTCAGTCAAAGGTCATTTACAGAGCCGTTGTCATATGAAACCCTAATTTAGTGATTTCTTCAGTAATTTTAGTTTGTCTTATTTCCCTTTTTTCAGTTAGTAATTAAACCTATCAGTCTGGCAATTGTGATTGAAGGCCACATGATGACAACTTCGCCTCATTCAATATTCTAACTTTCTTCATAAAACGTCATATTGATCTTATTTATGTGCAGTAAATGTACAATATTCTACACCTCAGTTAAGAAGGGTAAACAAAGCTACTGGTTAGTCGACCGATTTTTATACAAGTGATAATATAACAATCTATGACAAGCTTGGTGTTTCTACCTTTATAAATTGTCACCATGCCATGCATGGTTACAGAGGAACTGACTGCCATAATCCAAAAACTTTAACATAGTTGCTGGACCATGAAATTGAAGTCAAGCTCAGGCGACATCTACTCATGTACTATTCATCAGCATATTATATACCAAATGTGGTCATTCTACCATGCATAGTTACCAAAAAAAATTGCCAAATCCAATAACTTTAATGTAGTCAATGAACCATGAAAAAGGGGTTAAAGTAAGGTGACATACTCGCAAGAACCAAATTTGAAGGACTTAAGCTTTTAAAGATATAAAGCAAACTGGAGAGTGTTTACATCGCCGATCGGTTCCCATATACATGTCTCTTCTCGACTTTTAAAGTCCCCTTAATCTGGATATTCAGGGAAAGTAACTTTTCTTCTAGATCTGGACATTTAAAAATTTACATTGCCTGGTACAAGTGCAGAATACATATATTTCCCCACCCACCTGTTCTGTTTAGTCTTGACATGCTAAACATTGCCCGTTGGTAAGCTTTTCTGACATCGTCGTCTGTTACTACCAGTTTGATTCTGTTCCATCTTTCTGGCTGGTCCAACCATTGGTAAGCATTCACGGCTACCTGTGTACCCAGAGGTTTGGTCAATACCAATACATCACCAACAACAGCATTGTCAGGCCTGAAATTCATAAATGTGGTCTACTTTAGTTTACTTATTGTCTCATATATGCCCCATTAATGTTTACTACCTCAGCTCTACCGTTAATTTAATTTTACTTGCACTGAATAGAAGACTAGTTCACATTTGACTTGGACAATATCCTCTGCAAAAACTAAATATGTTCAAAAAATTATCTTATTTTTTCACAAGACAAAATTTAATATTACTAAAACAAACTTAAATTTTAAGGAATGAACATTGGCATAAATACAAGGAATCAATTTCATACAACAACCAATGGTTAACTCCCTTAATGCTTCTTCTCTAACAAAACTTTTAGAAATTTCTGCATATAATATTTCCTTTTCAAACAATTTTTTTCCACTCAATTATCTCACATAATAAATTCATTTGGCTGTGATACAGTTGTAGCTACTCCACCAATAGTTAACCAGGGATTGATAACTGTCTGACCACCAGTAACAGAAGTGCCGGCTTCCTCAGCTAAGTCCTGTCAAATTACAATAAAAGCTTACAAGTAAACAGAGGCCAGGAGAATGTAATTTGATCACCTAAGTAGTGTGTGAATTGAGAGAAAATATTTTCATTATTTATTTATTTATTATTTTAATAGTATATCTGGAAATAATTTTCCCGCAATAAATTGTTGATCTCACAACCTATGTTCAAATTACTTTATCTTGATCATATTTTATTTTAAGTGCCAAAGTTTCAATTTTTCTTAAATTTAATATCTGTCCTAATGTAGTATATATATTTGTATAATTTAAAATGTGTACTGTACATAGTTTTAATGTGTCTTGTAAGCCTATTCTAAGGCTGGGTATTTGATCATAAAAAGTTTGTATATTTGTATGTCTATGTTGTCAGATCAAATATGTGACACTATAATAAAATATTTATTTATAATTATAATTTTATATCACAAAAATTATTAAACAAATTAATCTTTGAACTAGAGCACCAGGCCAAGCTTAATTCAAATCTGTTATAAAAGTCTGACCAAGGCACAACACCTACAAACGTTTGTCTGACCAAGGCACAAGACCTACAAACGTTTGTTGATTTGATTAACTTTTGTCAAAAGATGAAGGCTTCCATAAAAATGTTACAGCCTTAGCAATAACAATGCAAATTTTTACATTCTTAGTCGAGAGCTTTTGTACCAACTATTTTTGACAAATCCATCTTTGAACCCAAATAAGTGTCAGTTACAAATGCATTCTTGTACATTTAAATAAATTCAGCACACAAGTCAGTTGTCCAATTTTAAAAATTAAATTGTGACAAAGACTCGCAAAAATTTTAATGGCCATCAAGAAAAATGAATCTTGAAATGCTTTTTAAGTAATTTCATTTTATTTCAAAAGTCTGTGCTGTTAATTATACACTGAAAATAATTATTACATGGTCTTTTCCAATTTTAAATTGGAACTGACAAAACAAAACTCTCCTCTTTGCCACCCAGTGAATTTTTTAGTGCTTGCTTCTTTCATCATCTACGATAGCTTTGAAAATTGACAATAGATTCACAAATAAATTTTGTCACTTGAATTCCCACAAGTATAAAAATTTAGTCTTTACAAATTCATTCTACCAAATTTAAAACAACATATTTATGACTGTCAAGAGTTCACTTTAATACTTGATGACAGCAGGTGTGATGATGCATTTACAGGTAATTTTTATTAAGTGGTACTCCTGGTCAATGATAATACACCAACAATGTTGTCACATGTCGTCCTGATGTGCACAAACTTCTGCCTTTTGAATAAATATGTAATGCAAAGAAAAATTTCTAAGATTGAATTTAACTCATTTTTTGTACGTTTGATACATCTCAAATGGATTATGAGCCATTTGTTTACTTCCTAGATACGTCTAATTACTGACGATAGCCACTTAGATCAAGTGTGGACACAGAAAAATGTCTTGCCTGCATTTCGCATCAATAACAAAAAAAAAATTAGGTCATAAGCATTACACAAGTAGAATTAAATTGTTATCATTTAAAATATACAATGCATGGTTACAGAGAAACGGACCTAATCCAAAAATCTTTAACTTGTTCACTGGACCCTGAAATTGAGGTCATGGTCAGTTGAAACCTATGATTAATTCCAATAAAAAACTGCAAACAATATGCGTATTTAACATATTTTCAAACGAATTACATCTTTCAAACATATTACGTGCCATTTGTTTATTTACCGCATGTTACTAATTACTGGAATTGAACAACGTAGAAAAGTAATGTACAACAGCCCATAATAAAAAAATCGTATTTTTTTTATAAACAGTGCCTGAAATAGACAGTCGCCCACTCGCCAGTGGCGATTTAAACCTTGTCTGGGCGATTGAAAGGTGCTCAAAGTAGATGTAAAGCTGGCCCAAGGAAAAACGTCTGGGCGATTGAAAAAAAAATCGTCAACAAAATATTTTAATCGTCATTACACGCCGTGTTTAATATTTATGGTACCCAAATGATCTGATAAAACGGCCACGCTGATTGGTTGAAGTTCCAAACTTCAACCAACGAAAATTCAGTTAATATAAATAATCAGAAGACCTCGGATTTTATCGTAACGATAACATTGAGTAATCGGGTTTTATCCTCATCGCTATATATTCCACGGTAAAGATGGCCACATCGTGGTCGTTTTTGAAGAGAACATCGACTGCCGATGAAAAGAAACCTTCAAAATATGCCAAGTAAGAACCGTACATATATTTGCATTGTGAATTTGAGCGTTCTGAGTGTCCACACCATTCAATGATTCAAAGTTTACACCCTTTGCTTCCAATTAATCAGTTAAGAAGAATATTTTTCTTATATTATTGGAGTGTACTGTTAATGTATAGATTTACAGAAATGTAGTGGTATGGTGTGCAGATATTCAGTTTGGACATTCTTTTGGTAGGTTTGATCCAATGCCAGCTATCCAACTTTGGAACAATGGTTGTACAAGAAGACCAAACTTTAGGGACAACAGAATGGGACAACAGCTCAAAGCTGCAGTGGTTGAAGCCTCACAGGAGGCTACTAATTTATTAGGGGAAGCTTTTGTTCATGACCAAATTTTGAACGATGAAATTGAGAATGATATACATGTAGACAACATTGAACCGTTAATTCCAAGAGTCAGTGTAACTGTTCTTGGAGGATGTGGCGATGATTCTGACTATTCTGATGAGGAGGAATACAGCACAGAGGCTGGGGTCTGGAGGGCCATGTGTAGAGAGGGACTAATTGAGGAATAAACAAAATAAAAAATTTTTTTAATCATAACTTTTTTTTTTTCAAATTGCAATTAGAGGTAGTTTACAGTGCCATTAAAACTAGTTCAATCCACCGTTTATTTTGAAAAGAGTGTACCGTCTTCCATATCTCTGGTATGCAGTTTCCTTATTGGTCTGCTCTTGTTTGACATGAGTAACCAACCCTGTTCAGTAATTTTGTTTTTTGCCTTTATTCTGTACTCATTGCTTGTCAACAAAAAATTGGGCAAGTCATAATCATTTTGGGCCAGTGATTTCAAATTTCTACTCGCCCCAAAAAATTTTTTCGGGCCAGCCTTTGGCTGGCCCTCATTTCAGGCACTGATAAACACTTTTAATTGGTTTCAAACTTCAGTTCTTTCAAAGTGTATTGTACTTTAACAATTTGTCTTTGATAAATATATGAGCTGCACTTGAAAGAATAAAGATGTATAGTAATTATTGACATCATGATAAGTTCTGTAGATGGGTGTCCCATGAAGCAATTTGGATCAGCACAACTTTGTCCAAGGGAAAGTGTGCTGAACAGAAGAATTATTTCTAGTTTTAATGTAATGTTATTCTATCTATCGTCTTTGGAAATTTTGCTTAGATAAACATGGCATGTTCATAACAAACTGTTCAGAACATTATGATATACAAGAACTCATGAATACCTTGTATGGCTTCAAGTTCTGAAGTAGATAGAAAAATAGTCCCTATATCTGGTGTTTTTTCTCATTGATTAATGATAAAGGTTATGTGCTGCTTGATATTGCATACCATGAATAATCATAAAAAAGAAAAACAAAATCTAAGTGTGTTATGGTTTAAAAACACAAGAGAAATAATCCTGGAAATTGATGTAAATAATGAACAAGTGTGGACACAGAAAAACGTCTCGCCTGCATTCCGCATCAGTAACGAAAATAAATTTCGTCATAAGCATTATGTAAATAGCATTAAATATCAGCAGCGGCCTGTATACAAAATATTGTCACCATACCCTGCATAGTTACAGGGGAACAGCCGTAACCCAAAAACTTTAACATAGTCGCTGGACCGTGAAATTGAGGTCAAGGTCAGGTGGAACCTACCAGACAGTCATGTACTATTCATCAGCAACCTATATACCAAATATTGTCATCCTACCATGCGTAGTTACAGAGGAACTATTATAACCCAAAAACTTTAACGTAGTCGCTGGACCGTGAAATTGAGGTCAAGGTCAGGTGACACCTATCAGACAGTCATGTACTAGTCATCAGCAACCTATACACCAAATATTGTCATCCTACCATGCGTAGTTACAAAGGAACTGTCGTAACCCAAAAACTTTAACGTAGTCGCTGGACCGTGAAATTGAGGTCAAGGTCAGGTGACACCTACCAGACAGTCATGTACTAGTCATCAGCAACCTATACACCAAATATTGTCATCCTACCATGCGTAGTTACAGAGGAACTGTCGTAACCCAAAAACTTTAACGTAGTCGCTGGACCGTGAAATTGAGGTCAAGGTCAGGTGACACCTACCAGACAGTCATGTACTAGTCATCAGCAACCTATACACCAAATATTGTCATCCTATCATGCGTAGTTACAGAGGAACTGTCGTAACCCAAAAACTTTAACGTAGTCGCTGGACCGTGAAATTGAGGTCAAGGTCAGGTGACACCTACCAGACAGTCATGTACTAGTCATCAGCAACCTATATACCAAATATTGTCATCCTACCATGCTTAGTTACAGAGGAACTGTCGTAACCCAAAAACTTTAACGTAGTCGCTGGACCGTGAAATTGAGGTCAAGGTCAGGTGACACCTACCAGACAGTCATGTACTAGTCATCAGCAACCTATACACCAAATATTGTCATCCTACCATGCGTAGTTACAGAGGAACTGTCGTAACCCAAAAACTTTAACGTAGTCGCTGGACCGTGAAATTGAGGTCAAGGTCAGGTGACACCTACCAGACAGTCATGTACTAGTCATCAGCAACCTATAAACCAAATATTGTCATCCTATCATGCGTAGTTACAGAGGAACTGTCGTAACCCAAAAACTTTAACGTAGTCGCTGGACCATGAAATTGAGGTCAAGGTCAGGTGACACCTACCAGACAGTCATGTACTAGTCATCAGCAACCTATACACCAAATATTGTCATCCTACCATGCGTAGTTACAGAGGAACTGTCGTAACCCAAAAACTTTAACGTAGTCGCTGGACCGTGAAATTGAGGTCAAGGTCAGGTGACAGGTGACTGACTGGCAAGTACTCATCATAAGCTACCTCTGGACCAAATTTGATGGACCTAGGGCTTGGGATCACAAAGATATGAAGCAAGATGTCAAGTGTTTACGCCGCCGCCGCCGCCGGATTCCCATACATATGTCTCGCCTCCAGCGACTTTCGTCGCAGGCGAGACAAAAATGTATGTAACTACCGCGAAATTAATTATTTTTATGATCCCCATGACTTCTACCTAGTCTCTCCCTGAAGTCTCCATATTGGGGCCTGACTTCTCCCTGTTTGACTGCCAGGGAGAAGTCACTTCTCCCTATTTCTTTTAGAGTGTGGTGACCCCTGCAGCCCTTAATGAAATTTTTTTTTACATATTAATAATGCTTTTAAATTAGTTTTTAAATAAAAATTTTAAAATTAAAGTTCACTTATAATTTATTAGCATTTGTTATAAATACAAGCTGCAATATAGAAAGAATATACTAATATATCACCAGTGCAATGAATGCTTCTGAGCAGATGCTTATACAGCACATCCACTAAAGTGACTTAAGCCCTAAAAACCTAAAAAGTTCCATGCCATTAAAAATGGTTGAATCATTACACTTACTTTAAACCCTCTCATCATCATTGGGACTACAATGTCCCTTTCCTTCTCCGTCATCTTGTTGCTGACACCTAACAGCATCAACATGTTGTCACAATCTGTCACGCCCATTGCATACAAGTCACTTAAAACATTCGCACAAGTAATTTTACCCTGAAATTATACCAATGAAATTTGTTAAAAATGCATATATTCATAATAAAATCAATCCAATATACAAAAATAATATAAAATATTAAACTAAATGCTCTCAAACTTTGTCAAGAACCAACCAACCAAGAAACATTCTTGCCAAGTTTTGTTCAATCTGGCCAAGTGATTTCTGAGAAAAAGATTGAAATGTGAAATGCTTACAGCCAACGATGATAAAGGACTCCAAGTGATTAGAATAGCTGAAATGACTCTTTGGGTAGAGTGACCTAAAAAATAGGAGCTTTAAAGATCATATATTGCTCAACAGATTTACATATATAGACATTCCAGTAGGCATTTTTCATTTCTCATCAAATCAAGTGGTTGTAGTATAGTTACAATAAAGTAGCACACAAGGGGGTTTAAACGTTTTCTGCTATTGTTATAAAAATACAGTTGTTAACTAATGGAATCAGAATACTTGAAAGAGACCAGAGTGACAAAAAACCTTACAAAGCTATATATTTTTTCTATACCGTTTGATGTGACCAAACCAAATAAACTCCCACATGGCTATTAGTGAATGGTCATTTGTTTTTTTATAATAGACTGAAGTCCAGTCAAGAACACATTCTGAATATCTGTTCAGCATTACATGATCATTAAAAGCTCCTTTTTAGCTGGCATACTCAAAGGGTAATTTGAGCTATTTTAAACACTTGTAGTCCTTAAACCTTGTTGGCTGTGAGCTTTTCACATTTCAATCTTCTCCAAATACTACTGGCCAACTTGTAGAAATATTAAGGCAGGAATGATTCAATACTAGTATGACATTATATGTGACTTAATTCAGGTCAAAAATCAAGGTCAATGGTCATCAACTGTGAAAGGTATGTGCTGCCTTGAATAGATATACCAAATGCCAATATCAAAAGCCTACCTCAAAAGAGAAAAAAGTTGTCCAGACACGAATGGGTCACTTAGAAAGTAATACAACATTAATTAAAGTTGCTTAGTTGGTTGAATGTGTTAATGACACTTTCAGCAATTCTTTAGCTGTAACATGGAGTCCAAATTGTATTGCAGGAGGAAACCGTATAACCTCTAGAAAACCTTGATGAGTAGGAAAACTGGCAATCCGGCAGCCAGACTCAAACACCCTTAAAGTTGGTGTCAAAGGTCACCAACCTTGGTATGTAACATGTTGCCTTGAAATGAGTAACCCACATTCTAAATATAGTAAAAGCCTACCTAAAAGGAGAAAAAATCAGTGGTGGATCCAGGGGGAGGGGGTAGGGGCATATGCCCTCTTTTCAAAAAGGAAAGGAAAAAAAAAAGAGAACAGGGAGGGTAACAACCAGCGCCAAATGTAATCCCCGCTCGTCCTTGCAATAAATTAATGCATTAACGGTACTAATTGTTTATTATGTTCTCTCTGTTGTATATACTGTACCAAATAAAGGTTACTGAACACTATAAAAACCTTGTTTGTGGCCCTCCTTTTCCGATATCCCCTTTTTACACCCCCCTTTCAAAAATCCTGTATCCGCCCCTGAAAATGAAAGACTGGCTACTATTTTCCTATTCAGAAAACAATAATTTAATTTGCTTTGTAAGCTGAAATCTGATTAGCCAATTCAAATGTAGAAACCCATATTATACCATATAACTTGCGTTGGTCAAATTTGTTATTCATAAGGCAATAATGCAACCTCAAGGTCAAAATACAATGTCCGAAACGTTATGTGATGTATTGCCTTGAAATGATCTATCAACATGCCAAATATCAAAAGTCTTCCTAAAACGAGAAAGAAGTTACAGCCCGTTCACTATTTGTTATTCAGAAAACAATTATGTGGCAAAGTTTAAAGTGAAAGGTCATAAACTATGAAATTAACTACCCACATAATATCAAAAGCCTAATAAGTTAAAGTCAGGACACAATTTCTGACAGACTGATTACTATAGGGCATCTGCCACCAAGTGACAGGGCCATAAAAACTAGAGGCTCCCAGGAGCCTGTAATCGCTCACCTGGAATCCAAATGACTTCAACTATATTAAAATTTTTGAAATTAACCGTTTCAGTCTAGTTGTTATAGCTTTTAAGTTACTGTGCAAAAACTAAACATTTCTTCCAAAATTTTGGTTAAATACAATAACTCCTATAAGGTGCTATCAGACAATTTCTGAAAATTAAATGGTTTTTAGGCATTGTCCTTTAGGATAATTTAGAAATTTACAGTTTTACTCTACTAATAGGTGTGTTATAGACTAATTTATAATTCAAAAACTGTTCATTTGTCCAAATTCATAATGAAGGGCAATAACTCCTATAAAGAGTCATCTTGCAATTCTGGACTAAGCAATCATTTGTAGGGCTTCTATTGCTGATCATTGGTGCAATTTACAGTTTTAATCTAGCTTCTATAGTTTTCAAGTTACAGGACAAAAATGGAAAATTTCATAACAAAATTGTCATTTAAGGGCAATAACCCCTATAAAGAGTCATCTGACAATTTCATACCAATTAAGTGAATTGTAGGGCTTTTATTGGTGATCATTTTTGCAATTTATTATTTCACTCTAGCTGTAATGGTTTTTAAGTTACAGGACAAAAACGGAAAATTTCATAAAAAATTGCAATTTAAGGGCAATAACTCCTATAAAGAGTCATCTGACAATTTCAGACTTTATAGTAATTTGTAGGGCTTTTATTTCTGATCATTTTTGCTATTTACAGTTTTACTCTAGCTGTTATAGTTTTAAAGTTACAGGACAAAAATGGAAAATTTCATAAAAAATTACCATTTAAGGGCAATAACTCATACGAGTCATCTGACAATTTCAGACCAATCAAGTGAATTGTAGGGCTTTTATTGCTGATCATTTTTGCCATTTACAGTTTCACTCTACCTCGTATAGTTTTCAAGTTATATTGTAAATACCAAAAATTTTGTCAAAAATCGTCAATAAAGGGCAATAACTCCTACAAGGAGCCAATACACAACTTCACACTAATAGCAACTATTGTAGACCTTAATGTGCTGATCAATTTGAAGTAACAGTTTTCTCTATAGCTATTATAATTTTTTAGATAATGATCAAAAACCTGTGTTGACCCCCACATTCTATTTTTAGTAACAGCGGCCATATTTGTCTGTTGATCAACACCCTGGGTACAAACTTGAAACTAGGAACCCTAAGGATGGTTGTGGCCAAGTTTGAAAACTAGAGGCTCCCAGGAGCCTGTAATCGCTCACCTGGAATCCAAATGACTTAAACTATATTAAAATTTTTGAAATTAACAGTTTCAGTCTAGTTGTTATAGCTTTTAAGTTACTGTGCAAAAACTAAACATTTCTTCAAAAAATTTGTTAAATACAATAACTCCTATAAGATGCCATCCACAATTTCTGAAAATTAAATGGTTTTTAGGCATTGTTCTTTAGGGTACTTTAGAAATTTACAGTTTTACTCTACTAATAGGTGTGTTATAGACTAATTTATAATTAAAAAACTGTTCATATGTCCAAATTCATAATGAAAGGGCAATAACTCCTATAAAGAGTCATCTTGCAATTTTTGGACTAAGCAATCATTTGTAGGGCTTCTATTGCTGATCATTTGTGCAATTTACAGTTTTAATCTAGCTACTATAGTTTTCAAGTTACAGGACAAAAATGGAAAATTTCTTAACAAAATTGTCATTTACGGGCAATAACCCCTATAAGGAGTCATCTGATAATTTCAGACCAATCAAGTGAATTGTAGGGTCTTTATTGCTGATCATTTGTGCAATTTACAGTTTCAATCTAGCTGCTAGTTTTCAAGTTACAGGACAAAAACGGAAAATTTCATAAAAAATTGCCATTTAAGGGCAATAACTCCTATAAGGAGTCATCTGACAATTTCAGACTAATACAGTGAATTGTAGGGCTTGTATTGTTGATCATTTTTGCTATTTACAGTTTTACTCTAGCTGTTATAGTTTTAAAGTTACAGGACAAAAACGGAAAATTTCATAAAAAATTACCATTTAAGGGCAATAACTCATATAAGGAGTCATCTGACAATTTCAGACCAATCAAGTGAATTGTAGGGTCTTTATTGCTGATCATTTGTGCAATTTACAGTTTCAATCTAGCTGCTATAGTTTTCAAGTTACAGGACAAAAACGGAAAATTTCATAAACAAGTGTGGACACAGAAAAACGTCTCGCCTGCATTCCGCATCAGTAACGAAAATAAATTTCGTCATAAGCATTACGTAAATAGCATTAAATATCAGCAGCGGCCTGTATACAAAATATTGTCACCATACCCTGCATAGTTACAGGGGAACAGCCGTAACCCAAAAACTTAAACATAGTTGCTGGACCGTGAAATTGAGGTCAAGGTCAGGTGGAACCTACCAGACTGTCATGTAATATTCATCAGCAACCTATATACCAAATATTGTCATCCTACCATGCGTAGTTACAGAGGAACTATCGTAACCCAAAAACTTTAACGTAGTCGCTGGACCGTGAAATTGAGGTCAAGGTCAGGTGACACCTACCAGACAGTCATGTACTAGTCATCAGCAACCTATACACCAAATATTGTCATCCTACCATGCGTAGTTACAGAGGAACTGTCGTAACCCAAAAACTTTAACGTCGTCGCTGGACCGTGAAATTGAGGTCAAGGTCAGGTGACACCTACCAGACAGTCATGTACTAGTCATCAGCAACCTATACACCAAATATTGTCATCCTACCATGCGTAGTTACAGAGGAACTGTCGTAACCCAAAAACTTTAACGTAGTCGCTGGACCGTGAAATTGAGGTCAAGGTCAGGTGACAGGTGACTGACTGGCAAGTACTCATCATAAGCTACCTCTGGACCAAATTTGATGGACCTAGGGCTTGGGCTTACAAAGATATGAAGCAAGATGTCAAGTGTTTACGCCGCCGCCGCCGGATTCCCATACATATGTCTCGCCTCCAGCGACTTTCGTCGCAGGCGAGACAAAAATTGCCATTTAAGGGCAATAACTCCTATAAGGAGTCATCTGACAATTTCAGACTAATACAGTGAATTGTAGGGCTTGTATTGTTGATCATTTTTGCTATTTACAGTTTTACTCTAGCTGTTATAGTTTTAAAGTTACAGGACAAAAACGGAAAATTTCATAAAAAATTACCATTTAAGGGCAATAACTCATATAAGGAGTCATCTGACAATTTCAGACCAATCAAGTGAATTGTAGGGTCTTTATTGCTGATCATTTGTGCAATTTACAGTTTCAATCTAGCTGCTATAGTTTTCAAGTTACAGGACAAAAACGGAAAATTTCATAAAAAATTGCCATTTAAGGGCAATAACTCCTATAAGGAGTCATCTGACAATTTCAGACTAATACAGTGAATTGTAGGGCTTGTATTGTTGATCATTTTTGCTATTTACAGTTTTACTCTAGCTGTTATAGTTTTAAAGTTACAGGACAAAAACGGAAAATTTCATAAAAAATTACCATTTAAGGGCAATAACTCATATAAAGAGTCATCTGACAATTTCAGACCAATCAAGTGAATTGTAGGGCTTTTATTGCTGATCATTTTTGCCATTTACAGTTTCACTCTACCTCGTATATTTTTCAGGTTATATTGTAAATACCAAAAATTTTGTCAAAAATCGTCAAAAAAGGGCAATAACTCCTACAAGAAGCCAATACACAACTTCGCACTAATAGCAACTATTGTAGACCTTAATGTGCTGATCAATTTGAAGTAACGGTTTTCTCTATAGCTATTATAGTTTTTTAGATAATGATCAAAAACCTGTGTTGACCCCCATGTTCTATTTTTAGTAACAGCGGCCATATTTGTCTGTTGATCAACACCCTGGGTACAAACTTGAAACTAGGAACCCTAAGGATGATTGTGGCCAAGATTGAAAAAAATTGGCCCAGTGGTTTCAGAGGAGAAGATTTTTGAAAAAGTTTACGACGGACGACGGACGCCAAGTGATAGCAATAGCTCACATGGACAAAAGGTTTTAAAGTCAAGTTTTGGTTTTTCCAAAAAGTTGTTATTTCACATGTTGTAAGAGACCAGAGTGACAGCTATCTTATGTTACAAAAAATCTGGCAAAGAGATCTCTTGTTTATTTTCCATTCTATGCGACCACAAGAGAAAGAAAATCTCACATGGCTATTAATGAATGGTAATTTTTTTTTTAATTGAAAGACAATGCTACAAAAACCACTATGTTATTAATCAATTATAGGACTGATAATGCCTGTCTGTAGATAAGACAAGAGCTATACACTTTATACTATAGGCTCCCAGGAGCCTGTAATCGCTCACCTGGAATCCAAATGACTTCAACTATTTTAAAATTTTTGAAATTAACAGTTTCAGTCTAGTTGTTATAGCTTTTAAGTTACTGTGGAAAAACTAAACATTTCTTCAAAAAGTTTTGTTAAATACAATAACTCCTATAAGGTGCCATCAGACAATTTCTGAAAATTAAATGGTTTTTAGGCATTGTCCTTTAGGGTACTTTAGAAATTTACAGTTTTACTCTACTAATAGGTGTGTTATAGACTAATTTATAATTCAAAAACTTCATTTGTCCAAATTCATAATGAAAGGGCAATAACTCCTATAAAGAGTCATCTTGCAATTTTGGACTAAGCAATTATTTGTAGGGTTTCTATTGCTGATCATTTGTGCAATTTACACTCTAGCTGTTATGGTTTTTAAGTTACAGGACAAACAGAAAATTTCATAAACAAGAGGCTCTCTAGAGCCTGTATCGCTCACCTGATTTATATAGGCAAAGAAGATGGCATATCCACATTGTCAAACTAAGTCCTGTAACTTTAAATTTTTTACTGTTATAAATAACATGATCTTTGAGACCATCCAATGAATCCTGCTGTTTGGTTTCAATTGATTCAATAGCTTCAGACATTTTTACTATATATAGGTTTGCATGTAAAATTGATTCCTACAATTGCAGCCATTGTTGATTTTAGATCAAATGAGCAAGCATAAACTTTTAAGGGAACCATCCAATAAGTATTCACATACAATAATATGGCTTGAATCAGCTTTGCAGTTCAGAAAAGTTGGCATTTGAAAAATATTCCTATAGAGTCCACTGTTAAAACTTTGTAATGGTAATGGTAAACACAAGTAGACCACCTTTACTCGTGTTAGCTAAAACAGTTTGTTGACCTTTAAGGGGCTATAACCAATTTAATTAATCACCCGACTACATCAATCCAATTTAGACTATTGTTTACATTTATTAAAGGGCCATAACCCCTATAAGAGGTCATCTTACAATTTCGACCTAATGGACAATTTTGTAGAGCTCAATTAGCTGAACATATAATTAAGCAAAACCTTTTCTCAATCTATAAGGCTAAAAGCAGTATTTTTGGCATTTAAGGGGCCATAACCCCTATAAGGGGTCATCTGACATTCTTCAAAATTTCAGGGTAGGTAGATCTTGACGTGCTGATCACTTTTACCCTGTGCCAGAATTTTGATATCTGTCAACGTTTTTGAGTTATTTGCAAAAAACTGCTGTTTTACCCCCCTGTTCTATTTTTAGCAACGGCGGCCATGTTTTTTATCGGATCAATTTAAAATGAGGATCGTTTGTAGCCAACATGTCATTTATAATTCCTATCAAGTTTCAGTCAAATTGGTTCAGTAGTTTCAGACAAGAAGATTTTTGAAATTGTTAACGGACGGTTCGCAATCTATAAGGGTAAAACCACTATTTCTGGCATTTAAGAGGCCATAGCTCCTATAAGGGGTCATCTGACATTTTCAACCCAATGACAATTTTGTAGAGCTTACTTAGCTGAACAATATGCAATTGAAATAACTTCAATATCTTTATAGTTCTTGAGATATAAGACAAAATTAGTGCAAAACTCAGAAAAAAATCAAGAAAAGGGGCAATAACTCCCACATGGTTTGTTGGAATTTCTTCAAAATTTCAGGGTAGGTAGATTTTCACGTGCTGATCACTTTTACCCTGTGCCAGAATTTTGATATCTGTCACCGTTTTTGAGTTATTTGCAAATAACTGCTGTTTTACCCCCCTGTTCTATTTTTAGCAATGGCGGCCATGTTTTTTATAGGATCAATTTAAAATGAGGATCGTTTGTAGCCAACATGTCATTTATCATTCCTATCAAGTTTCAGTCAAATTGGTGGGTAGTTTCAGACAAGAAGATTTTTGAAATTGTTAACGGACGACGACGGACGCATAGTGATGGCATAAGCTCACATGGCCTTCGGCCAGGTGAGCTAAAAATTGCAATTTAAGGGCAATAACTCCTATAAGGAGTCATCTGACAATTTCAGACTTTATAGTAATTTGTAGGGCTTGTATTGCTGATCATTTTGCTATTAACAGTTTCACTCTAGCTGATATAGTTTTTAAGTTACAGGACAAAAACCACGGTGTAGAATGGTAACGGACTTATCGCGTTTTTTTTCTGCAGTACCGGACTATTCGGGTTAAGCAACGGACTGTTCGTGAAAGTTGATGTAAATAGAAACAGTAGGTCACTTATTTTGTCTTATTTCTTTGCGATTTTTTAAAAATATTAATAGAATGTTTATGTCACGGAACGATAGAACTATTTATCTGTCTGCACAAGTTAACACTTAAAGAATATGATTAGTATATAATTTGAAATCGTTTAAAAGAACTCGATACCCGGTGTAGTTTGTTTATGAATATGTGACATGAGAATATATAACGAGCTAATTGTCCTCTTTAGCATATTATTTTTTGTTATTTTCTCTTTAATGCCATCAATGTTAATCACACAAAGCATAAATATATTTATATTTGTTCAAATGTGGAAGAAATTATCGATTTTCATGGAAGGCCATTGCACCGGACTTTTGTCGTGTGTGACACCGGACTTTCGGCGTCGGCTGTTGTGTTGAATGGATCAATGTTGAGAGCTAGTTTTTAGAAAGTGAAAAGAAATTGGCACAAAAGCGCTATACACTATGTTTAAATAAATATTTTGCCTCTGTTTTTTTACAAGTATTTCTTTAGACAGTTGTATATTGCGAGTATAAAATGTATAGGCACTCGGATTTATTTAAAATTTATTTGCAAATGCAGGAATATAAAATTACGAACTTTACATGCAAATGAAACAAAAATCGTTCAATATACTTATCATAGAAACAAATAAGAATTATTCTGACATACATGGGGAATGGGAGGGGGTCCCATCCCGCACTCCCGTAAAAATAAATGCCGGATCCCGGTTTCCAGGTGAAATACGTACTGGATAAAAAGAAACGTAAAAATCACGAAGTTTTATGTTTTATTGGTTAAATCCTGAATTCCCGGTGAATAAATAAGTCTTTCCCGCTGTTCCTTAAAAAGTTATACCGACCCTCATACATTGATCTATGCTTGCAGCACTTTTTTCTTCAATTGGAAATGTCGCAGTTCAAGTTGCCCTGAACATGTTTGATGCACTAATAAGGCCATTTTTATCATACAATGTTGAGATTTGCATGATGAATCAATATATTTCATTCATGAATGCTGGGACTAGTATAACTTGATTTATAGGTTCCTGTTTAATGCAAAGAAACGTAGTAGAAATAACAATGTTGTCATTGATCCATTTAAACTTCATAGATAAAACTCCTTTTGAAAAAATACATTTGTCATTCTGCAAGTACATACTAGGGTAAAGAAGACTGCTTCAAACCTAGCTTCCCGTTTAGAGCTTGGTAGGGTCCCTATAGAAAAATACCTAAAAACTCAAACTATATTATATTTTGCTAGGCTGAGTACATGTGAAATTAACCCTTTGATAAAAGAAAGTTTTGAACTAAATAATTTTTTAGATTTTGAGAATATATACTCTTGGGTAACTTATATAAAAGATGTAATTGACGACATAGATCTTAACTTTGATGGACTTAACTTGGACACAACTTATAAAAATGTTAAAGTAATAAAACCATATATTAAAGATGAGTTGTTAAAGTTTTATATGAATATGTATGCTGACAAAGTTTCAAATTTAAAAGATCAAAATAAAATCTTCCTATATAAATTTTTGAAAAACAACTTAGGAAAAGAATTTTATTCTTCCGATTCGAACTATGAAAATCGCAAATTCATCTCAAAATTTCGAATAGTCGACCACAGTCTTGAAATAGAACGTGGAAGATATAAAAAAAAGTCCCCGGTGAACAACGTCTTTGCTCCTTCTATAATCTAAATGAAGTGGACGATGAGGTTCACTTCTTTTTAAAATGTGATCACAATAAACTGTTTCGGTCTAATCTCTTATATGACTTCAATATCTCTAATGTTAATCTATATCTCGATTCGCTTAAAGCTATTTTAAACCCGGAAAATTTTCGACAAATTCAGAGTCTTTCATTAAACTGTCTCTGGAACTGAGGACAGGGGTCTCGTAGACTTGAATATTTTGTCGATTTTTTCGATTGCAATTTAGTTGTTTGTTACTTCTGTTATATGTCACTGATCAATGTAGTATAGATTTATATGACAATAACGATAATAATACTTATATAAGTCATCTATTCAAAATGAATTTCAGGAATAGGCCCTACGTAATACATTTGTCTTAATCATTCAAAAATATTACCACGAGAAATTTCATCATATGTTCTTTTTTCATATTCTTTGGCTTATTTAACAATAAAAGTTTTTTCTTCTTTTTTGCTCTGAAAAATATAATTGAGCACAATATGTCTGTGGCTAAGCACCGCTATTAGTCCGGTGCCCGAAATTTCCACAATATCCATCGCACACAAAAAGTCCGTTGCTTCACATTTTAATTTTAGTGACATATCAGTATTATTGTTCAATTTTAATTGCTAGAGCTTTGTTGAATGTATTTTTAACTCATAACAGGACATCTCTGAACATAAAAAGTCATTGTTTATATCAATTTGACGATGAATGATAGAAATTCACGTTTGCTTGTTCATGTTGTTTCCCTATTTTTCGATTTGTTTTTAACTTTGTGAAATAACCACGAGGTACACCGACGTAACATTTTTGTAGGAGTTATCATAGATCAAATACGTATTCCGTAAGTATGGTTTTTAATCAAACTTACCCCTTCTTGTTATCATTTGAACTCATTTTTCTGAGTTACTTCATGTTTATTGGCATGAACAGTCCGTTGCTTAACCCGAATAGTCCGGTACAGCAGAAAAAAACGCGATAAGTCCGTTACCATTCTACACCGTGAAAACAGGAAATTTCATAAAAAATTGTCATTTATGGGCAATAACTTATTTAAGGAGTTGTCTGACAATTTCAGGCCAATCAAGTGAATTGTAGGGCCTTTATTGCTGATCATTTGTGCAATTTACAGTTTCAATCTAGCTGCTATAGTTTTCAAGTTACAGGACAAAAACGGAAAATTTCATAAAAAATTGCCATTGAAGGGCAATAACTCCTATAAGGAGTCATCTGACAATTTCAGACTAATACAGTGAATTGTAGGGCTTGTATTGTTGATCATTTTTGCTATTTACAGTTTTACTCTAGCTGTTATAGTTTTAAAGTTACAGGACAAAAACGGAAAATTTCATAAAAAATTACCATTTAAGGGCAATAACTCATATAAGGAGTCATCTGACAATTTCAGACCAATCATTTTTGCCATTTACAGTTTCACTCTACCTCGTATAGTTTTCAGGTTATATTGTAAATACCAAAAATTGTCAAAAATCGCCAATAAAGGGCAATAACTCCTACAAGAAGCCAATACACAACTTCACACTAATAGCAACTATTGTAGACCTTAATGTGCTGATCAATTTGAAGTAACGGTTTTCTCTATAGCTATTATAATTTTTTAGATAATGATCAAAAACCTGTGTTGACCCCCATGTTCTATTTTTAGTAACAGGGGCCATATTTGTCTGTTGATCAACACCCTGGGTACAAACTTGAAACTAGGAACCCTAAGGATGATTGTGGCCAAGTTTGAAAAAAATTGGCCCACTGGTTTCAGAGAAGATTTTTGAAAAAGTTTATGACGGACGACAGATGCCAAGTGATAGCAAAAGCTCACCTGGACCTTCGGTCCAGGTGAGCTAAAAAACTTAAAAACCTGCCCCCAGCATTTTAGTTGACAAATGTTTGTGCATATAATGTGCATATTCTACGCATAGAAAACATTTATGACCCCCAAAAATATTATCCAGAGGGTCATCATGACGCAATTAAATATGTACTAAATTTTTTAATAGGCATATGACCCAGCAGTGTATGGTTTTTTACCATGTACAATAGAGTTGGAAAATGTACAAATCCAGTATCCTTTGTATAGAAGTCTCAGGAAAACTATTATTTTATTAGAGTAACCCATTTGTCACTTCCGAAAATACTCTGGAATTTATATCTTCAACACTTATAATAAAGTTTTGTATACACATGGTACGTTATGCTTCCTAACTTTGATTACATTTTATTTTTTTAAGGCATCACTTTCAACTAATTAACAGTCAACTTGCAATGGTAAAATGAATTCCATTGTTCCAAAATGAGCATGATAAGAACAATTGGTTTTTTTAAGCTAGATCGAAGTAGTGCAAGACCAAATACTATGAAGTGTGCAAACTTCTGCAATCACCCGTTACAAAACTTTCAGAAATTGGCTTTAGAACACCATTCATGTATGATTCCTGCCTCATGTTTGACAGGCAATAAAACAAACCAATGTATAATAAATCGGGTAAATTTAGAAACATATTAGATATTTATAAAGACTAGAAAAACCTTTACAATCCTCATAATTGATAGCCCCAGCTCCCCTATGTCTTGAATGGCAGTGTCCAGGGCTTTGCTGTGAGAAACTCTAAAAAATGTTTTGCTCAAACTGTAAAATATCAGGTGCACAATTCCACCATATGACAAAAGTTATAAAAAAGTTTCATCAAATCCCACTCAGTGGTGCAAGTAGTTGTGGATAAGAGATAGGTATCCCCTACATCAAAGAATGGCAAATCCATGTTTGCTATGGAAAATCCTAAATATCTTTCAAAAAAATATAAAATATCAGGTGTACAATGGCACTATGTGACAAAGAGTCCATCAAAATTGCATCAAAATCAATTCAGTGCAACGATACAATTGAAAATGTTTCTATCATAACTTTTATAAATATATTAATAAATAATACAAAATTGCTGTTTGCCCATTTCAGACATAAAAATCGCACCTGTTACATGGTTGGCATATAACTTGAATCAAATACATGTACATACAATGTATATGTAAATGTCTCCCTATATATGTACCGGTAAGTGATGGCATAAGCTTCTAAAAGATTCAAATCTAAAATAATTTATTTCTGTAATACTCAAGGGCTTCAGTTTCCGAGTGGTTGAGGTAGTATTCATACACTTTTGATCGAATGCCTGTTAGCACTTGTTTAAATCTTACTGCTGCCAGGGTGTGCTCAACTTCAATCTTGTTTGACAATTATTAAAAGCCTCCTACAATCTGGCTTCCTCCTCCAATAAAAACAGGACGCCAAAATATAGTTGAAAAATTGCTGCAAGTGGCATTAAACACCATTAAAACACAGGGATCTGTACAAATCGATTTACATGCGCTTTCAAATGATACTGGGTCGATTTTGTTATAGCGAGTCCCACACACTATAATAAAATCGACCTAGTATCATTCAAAAGTGCATGTAAATAGATTTTTATAAATCCCCCTGATTCAAACAAACAACAAATTTTAGGACTGTATGAGGCAACATCATATATCTTTATAATCAGAACGCATGTTTACTAGTTTGTTTTAAATTTAAACAATGTGTTAATAGCTTATACTTGAAGACGCAATCACATGGACAGCTTTTTTGCTTGCATTATTTAATATTAATATTCAATATTGCGATATTGTAACTTATTATTAATGAAGAAAAATATATCGTTTTGACTTTCGTTTAATTAGATACTTAAAACATAAAAATGCAACATCATCTGAAATGACGGCAATTTCGTGAGGTAAACATACACGGAAAATTGGTACGTTTTTTGGCGATGTCACCAAACAACCTCGTGGCTTGTTACGATGGATGGTGACCCATTTCGACTCGTGTAACGAGAAAAAAATAATGGTTCAGCATGAATTACCAATAATAAAATACATCAAAAAGACTGGAAACAAATTGTATTGAATAATGTAATGATTACATAGATAACAATAGCATTTTCGGTCACCGATGTTAAATAATCCATTTATTATTTTTGTGTCACAAACACCAAAATATCCTTTTCAATATATTTTTATAAGTTAGAAATTGTTATATTTTAATTTAAAAATTTGTATTTTATTTAGGAAACTTGCCATTCTCCCAACCTTAAAAATATAGATGGTGCCGCTGTGCAAAATCTGTACATCGACCAACACCCACTTTTGTGTTGATTTTCATTTCATTATACATGTAAAGGTCGTAAGGAATTAGAATGCAAAACTGTCTGAAACGAGGACCACATGATCACAAAAAATAATCATTAAATCACTTTATAATAACGTCGTCAAATATTATACACTGGTGCTACTGTCAGTACTACATTTGTCAGTTCAGTGAACAGATATCGCGAGAATTGTCAAATATCGCTTAGCTTTCCAAAACCAAAAAGTGTAACGAGTCTGTCTCTCGTGGATGAACATGGAATATTAGTTAAAATCGTAATATTAGTTATCAGTTATACAGTAAATTAGACATAATACGAAAGGACATGTATAGTAAAGTTGTTCAAGATAAATGTGATGCACTGATTCATCATGTAATTGATAGATTCCTCCAATGTGACCTATATTTCGAGGTTATTAATACACGCCAGTCGCAGTAGTTTCTATGTATTTAAGCATTAGCAAGGGGAAAGTTTGCAACGCAACCTTCCCAAAAATAAAGTTTTCATATCTTATCTATGCAGTGCACCGACTCACATGCATTCGTTTTAATTCTGGTTAAATATAAATGCATGATACTATCAAATTCTTCTTTCATAAACAATGATTAAAATCATTTGTATTAGGATATTAAACATGAAACAAAACATTTAATTCATACACCAGATATGAATGCATTATTTCACAAGTATAAATTCAGGTAGAAATTATATTAGTCTCTATACACGTAAATTAAGGTTGGGGTATTATTTGCAAAATTGTTCGATAATTTAACTGAATAATAAATTTGACCCTTACAAATTGTACTGGACTCCCTAAACTCAGCTGCAGAGGAATCCTGACCCCTAGATAAGAAAAATTTCAAAAACACTGTGCCCCCCCCCCCCAAAAGGCCTTTTTTTTTACAATCTATGTCCCTTATGCTCTATAATAAAATTAGTTTTACCAAAAATTTAAAGAAGCTTGCATCTATTAAAATAAACAATACCTCAAACTTTTAAGAAAATTCATAAAAGCATTTTTGAGTTCTAAAAACTAGAAAATCATCTTTTATAAAGAACAAGTCCAATAGCTCTGTAACGAAAAATTCAAATTTTACCTAAACTAAACAAAGCTTGCATCTCTCAAAATAAACAATTCGCTAAACTTTCAAGAAACCACACCAAGACTATTAAGTAACCATTTATTACCATCATATAGGGGTCATCAACCAATGGATAGAAGAAATCTGTTGTCTGAACCAATGAGAGACCACCATGACGAAGTGGTGTGACTGAAGCATCCATACCAATGCCTGAAAAGAAGTACATGTATTACAGTTCTCAATAAATGAAACTAATGTACAATATATTGTATGTAGAAATGTACATACAAAGAGCAGATAACTTCTGACAAGTATCTCAATATCTTTTGCACATTACTGAAATTTTTACTGTTTTGGTGGTGCAGCTTTTACATGATAATTACCAGAGAGTATCAAATGTAGTTTATAAATATTCATTCTAAAATGACGTACTGCTTTAGTTATGTAAACAAAGCAGTGTCAAAATTCCAATAATTCAGTTCGCACATGCGTAATCTGTGCCTTTAGTGTAAATGTAACTAGAGGCTCCCAGGAGCCTGTATCGCTCACCTGAACCTGAAACCAAACAACCCTTTTTTATCCAGCTTTTCTTTGCTATAAGGAATTGCCCAACACTTCTGCAAAAATCATTAATTTCATTTCGACCTTTTAAGGGAAATAACTCCTATAAGGAGGAGCTTTTGATGCTTAGAGGGAGAAGGGAAGTTCACTTCAAATTTGCTGTACCTGTTGTACTTTTTTAACTATCAGTCGAAAACTCTCTCGACCCCCCCACCCCCCCGCCTTTTTTCATTTTTTCTATTTAAAGCCAACGTAGCTATATAGGTAGTCAGGTGGTAGAGGACGTCCTAAAGATGATGTGTGCAATGTTTCAAAGCAGTCCTTTCATTGGTTAAAGAGGAGAAGATTTTTTAAAATCTAGTAAAATTGATTAAAAAAATTTTCAAGGAGAATAATTCCTAAACGGTTCATCAGACAATCTTGACCCTAAAGTCATTTTTGTAGCCCTCATAGAGCAGAACAATTGAGCAATGCTAACTTTTTCTCTAGTTCTAATAATTTTCAAGATTTTGAGGCAAAAATGTCAAAAATAATCAATTTCGACAATTAAAGGGCAATAACTCCTATAAGGAGTCATCATACAACTTCAACCCAATGGAGTGTTTTGTAGAGCTTTTGATGCAGATGAAGGCATGTCTCTTCGGTTTTCCTGTATCTGTTACACTTTTTTAAATATAAGCCAAAAACTGTATTTTACCCCCCCCCCCCCCCCCACCGTCCTATTTTTAGCAATGGTGGCCATGTTGGTTAATCTGCAGCCATGGTTGGTGCAAACTTGGTTGAGGACATTGGACGGATGATGTGTACAAAGTTTCAAAGCAGTACTTTCAGTTGTTTCAGAGGAGAATATTTTTAAAAATCAATTAAAACAAATTAAAAAAAAACAGTTCAAGGGGAATAACTCTTAAACGGTTAATCAGACAATCTTGACCCTTAAGTCATTTTTGTAGCCCTCATAGAGCAGAACAATTAAGCAATGCTAACTTTTTCTCTAGTTCTAATAATTTTCAAGATTTTGAGGCAAAAATGGCAAAAATCATCAATTTTGACAATTAAAGGGCAATAACTCCTACAAGGAGTCATCATACAACTTTGACCCAATGGAGTGTTTTGTAGAGCTTTAGATGCTGAAGAAGGACGGTCTGTTCGGTTTTCCTATATCTGTTATACTTTTTGAACTATAAGCAAAAAACTGTATTTTGACCCCCCTGTTCTATTTTTAGCCATGGCGGCCATGTTGGTTGGTCTGAGGCCATGATTTGAGCAAACTTGGTAGAGGACATTTTACTGATGATGTGTGCAAAGTTTCAAAGCAATCCCTTCAGTGGTTTTGGAGGAGAAGATTTTTGAAGAAAAGTTAACGACGACGACGACGACGACGGACGACGACGGACGCCAAGTGATGGCAATAGCTCACATGACCCTTCGGGTCAGGTGAGCTAAAAATGACTTTAAAATGCAGTTTGTTAAGTCCATAATTATCATTTTTGTTAATAATGCAGTTATTTTATGAGATTTATATGAATTAAACTACTACCAATACATTATTATTTTTTTTAACAATTCTACATTCGAATTAATATGATGTCACAATTAGAATTCCGACATCATATTATGCTCCACTGAAAATTTAAAACTGGAACAATGCAATTTCGTTAAAATTTCTAACGGTTTTTGTTTAAAAGGTACGTATTTTTAATAAAATGATGAGAATATATGTTTATGTCAATTTTATTAGCTTTAACATAGTGTTTTGGGATATATCTTATTAGTTTAAAACCAGAGGCTCTAAAGAGCCTGTATCGCTCACCTGATTTTATAGGCAATGAAGATGGCATTTCCCTGATGTTAAAGTAAGTCCTGTAATTTTCAATAAACTTTAAATAGGACCATCCAAACAATATTACTAGAAAGCTTTGTTTCATTGGTTAACCAGTTGTATAGAGAAGATTTTTTTTATTTGCCCATAGGGTCCTATGTTAAACTAAGTCCTGCCGGGGAGGTGGCCATTTTGAATTTCCAATTGCCATAAAAAACATAAACTTTATAAAGGACCATCCAAACAATATTGCTAGTAAGTTTTTGTTTCCATTGATTAACCGGTTTCAGAGAAGAAGCCTTTAAAAACTTTTTCCCATAGGGTCGTATGTTAAACTAAGTCCTGCGGTAGCGGCCATTTTGAATTTCCAATTGCCATAAAAAACACAAACTTTATAGAGGACCATCCAAACAATATTGCTAGTAAGTTTTTGTTTCCATTGATTAACCGGTTTCAGAGAAGAAGCCTTTTAAAACTTTTTCCCATAGGGTTCTATGTTAAACTAAGTCCTGCAGTGGCGGCCATTTTGAATTTCCAATTCCCAAAAAAAACACAAACTTTATAGAGGACCATCCAAACAATATTGCTAGTAAGTTTTTGTTTCCATTGATTAACCGGTTTCAGAGAAGAAGCCTTTTAAAACTTTTTCCCATAGGGTTCTATGTTAAACTAAGTCCTGCAGTGGCGGCCATTTTGAATTTCCAATTCCCATCTAAAACACAAACTTTATAGAGGACCATCTCAACAATATTGCTAGTAAGTTTTGTTTTGTTTTGATTGGTTAAACGGTTTCAGAGAAGAAGCCCTTTTTAACTTTTTTCCCATAGGGTCCTATGTTAAACTAAGTCTTGAGGTGGCGGCCATATTGGTTTACCAATCAAAATAAAAAACACAAACTTTGTAAAGGTCCATCCAATGAACATTATGGCCAAGTTTGGTTTCAATTGGCCAAGTGGTTTCAGAGAAGAAGATTAAAATGTAAAAAGTTTACAGACGCCGACGACGGACGCAAAGTGATAACAATAGCTCACATGACCCTTTGGGTCAGGTGAGCTAAAAACTATAACCATTGAAAGCCTGCTCTTAGAGCCACTTCGAAATTTTAAAACAATTGTTAGACATATTAGAATCGAAACAGATTATTGCAACTCACTTGGTATAAAATATTAACAAATATAACATCTGACCATGTTCTAATTCGCATAGAGCCTGCTCGCAATAATCTATTTATTAATTAGAGACGACATCAAATTTAACATATATTTGTAACAGCTTGTAGCAGTGATGAGGTTGGGAAAACATGACTTGGAAATTTCATTGCTCGTTTATTAAAGTTAGTAATCTGCATAGTAAATTAATAAAATTTTTATATAGAAAATATATAAACTTTTTAAATATGAAAACGGTAAAATAAATTTATTTTTATCATCTAATTTAAAAAAAACCCCATATTTTTATCATCTAATTTAAAAAAAAAAACCCATACATATATATATATATGAATGTTTTTTTTTTTTTAAATTAGATGATAAAAATAAATTTAATTTACCGATTTCATATTTAACAAGTTTATAAAGTCCTACCACATTTTGTCATCACACAGTTACTTCACATGTAATACATCATACATTACTTTCCAACTAGCTGCGTAACCATATATATATAGTTCTTTAGGTCCTTTGATATTTATTTTATTTCACAGACGATGGTCCCCAAATAAAAAAAATGTCAAAGGACCTAAAGAGCTACGGTTCTACAGCTTCTTTTGTTCTTGACAATCTTGTGAATATTTCAAGATGCTCATTGTCAAACTGCTTTCCATGAAGGTCTTCTTTCTTCAGTTCAACACTTCAAAACTAATGATTTTAATTTATTATTATTTATCTGACCATGTTCAAATTGAGTGTTCTTTATGGTGTAACTTTTGTTTGAATAACAGTGATATTTTTGAGAAGGATAGGTGGTCTTAAACCCAACCTTATATATGGGATAAAAAAAGTCCAGAATTAAATTACTAGACTTGATGTTGGATGAAAATGTATTAAATAATGTTGTTAATTTTGAATTTAAAAACTTTTCTGAAGATCAAAATGGTGTTTATGAGGCAACTTTAACATTAACAAATATATTAAACAAAATGGCTGATCACTCTTGCAAAGTTAAAAGAAAAAATAATTAAAAAAGAAAAAACAGCAATGGTCTCATCAAAGTATTGTAGATCTTGAACATACAATAAACTCATTAGGGAGAGAGATTAAGAAAAATCCATTTGCTATTGATCACACAAAGTATTTTTCACTTTTGATGGTTAGAGGGAGAAGGGAGGTTCACTTCAAATTTGCTGTACCTGTTATACTTTTTTAACTATCAGTCGAAAACTCTCTCAACCCCCCCCCTTTTTTCATTTTTTCTATTTTAATCCAATGTAGCTATGTAGGTAGTCAGGTGTCATGATTTGCACAATTTTGGTAGAGGACATCCTAAAGATGATGTGTGGAATGTTTCAAAGCAGTCCTTTCATTGGTTTAAGAGGAGAAGATTTTTTAAAATCAAGTAAAATTGATTAAAAAAATGTTCAAGGAGAATAATTCCTAAACGGTTCATCAGACAATCTTGACCCTTAAGTCATTTTTGTAGCCCTCATAGAGCAGAACAATTAAGCAATGCTAACTTTTTCTCTAGTTCTAATAATTTTCAAGATTTTGAGGCAAAAATGTCAAAAATAATCAATTTCGACAATTAAAGGGCAATAACTCCTATAAGGAGTCATCATACAACATCAACCCAATGGAGTGTTTCGTAGAGCTTTTAATGCAGATGAAGGCATGTCTCTTCGGTTTTCCTGTATCTGTTACACTTTTTTAAATATAAGCCAAAAACTGTATTTTATCGCCCCCCCTCCCCATCCTATTTTTAGCCATGGTGGCCATGTTGGTCAATCTGCAGCCATGGTAGGTGCAAACTTGGTTAAGGACATTTGACAGATGATGTGTACAAAGTTTCAAAGCAGTACTTTCAGTTGTTTCAGAGGAGAAGATTTTAAAAAATCAATTAAAACCGATTAAAAAAAACAGTTCAAGGGGAATAACTCTTAAACAGTTAATCAGACAATCTTGACCCTTAAGTCATTTTTGTAGCCCTCATAGAGCAGAACAATTAAGCAATGCTAACTTTTTCTCTAGTTCTAATAATTTTCAAGATTTTGAGGCAAAAATGTCAAAAATAATCAATTTCGACAATTAAAGGGCAATAACTCCTAT
Organism: Limnoperna fortunei; assembly: GCA_944474755.1. Taxonomy (NCBI): domain Eukaryota; kingdom Metazoa; phylum Mollusca; class Bivalvia; order Mytilida; family Modiolidae; genus Limnoperna; species Limnoperna fortunei. Next base: position 89,522,309 of record OX104111.1, read on the forward strand.
AAGGAGTCATCATACAACTTCAACCCAATGGAGTGTTTCGTAGAGCTTTTGATGCAGATGAAGGCATGTCTCTTCGGTTTTCCTGTATCTGTTACACTTTTTGAACTATAAGCAAACCAGAGGCTCTTAAGAGCCTGTATCGCTCACCTGATTTTATAGGCAATGAAGATGGCATTTCCCTGATGTTAAAGTAAGTCCTGTAATTTTCAATAAACTTTAAATAGGACCATCCAAACAATATTACTAGAAAGCTTTGTTTCATTGGTTAACCAGTTGTATAGAGATTTTTTTTATTTGCCCATAGGGTCCTATGTTAAACTAAGTCCTGCGGGGGAGGTGGCCATTTTGAATTTCCAATTGCCATAAAAAACATAAACTTTATAGAGGACCATCCAAACAATATTGCTAGTAAGTTTTTGTTTCCATTGATTAACCGGTTTCGGAGAAGAAGCCTTTAAAAACTTTTTCCCATAGGGTCGTATGTTAAACAAAGTCCTGCGGTAGTGGCCATTTTGAATTTCCAATTGCCATAAAAAACATAAACTTTATAGAGGACCATCCAAACAATATTGCTAGTAAGTTCTGGTTTCCATTGATTAACCGGTTTCAGAGAAGAAGCCTTTAAAAACTTTTTCCCATAGGGTCCCATGTTAAACTAAGTCCTGTGGTAGCGGCCATTTTGAATTTCCAGTTGGCATAAAAATCATAAACTTTATAAAGGACCACCCAAACAATATTGCTAGTAAGTTTTGTTTTGATTGGTTAACCGGTTTCAGAGAAGAAGCCCTTTTTAACCTTTTTCCCATAGGGTCCAATGTTAAACTAAGTCCTGCGGTGGCGGCCATTTTGAATATCAGATTGGGATAAAAAACATTAACTTTATAGAGGACCATCCAAACAATATTGCTAGTAAGTTTTGTTTCCATTGGTTGGCCGGTTTCAGAAAAGATGCCTTTCAAACTTTTTCCCATAGGGTCCTATGTTAAATTAAGTCCTGCGGTGGCAGCCATTTTAAATTTCCAATTGCCATAAAAAACACAAACTTTATAGAGGACCATCCAAACAATATTGCTAGTAAGTTTTGTTTTGATTGGTTAACCGGTTTCAGGGAAGAAGCCCTTTTTAACATTTTTCCCATAGGGTCCAATGTTAAACTAAGTCCTGCGGTGGCGGCCATTTTGAATATCAGATTGGGATAAAAAACATTAACTTTATAGAGGACCATCCAAACAATATTGCTAGTAAGTTTTTGTTTCCATTGATTAACCGGTTTCAGAGAAGAAGCCTTTTAAAACTTTTTCCCATAGGGTTCTATGTTAAACTAAGTCCTGCAGTAGCGGCCATTTTGAATTTCCAATTCCCATCTAAAACACAAACTTTATAGAGGACCATCTAAACAATATTGCTAGTAAGTTTTGTTTTGATTGGTTAAACGGTTTCAGAGAAGAAGCCCTTTTTAACTTTTTTCCCATAGGGTCCTATGTTAAACTAAGTCTTGAGGTGGTGGCCATATTGGTTTACCAATCAAAATAAAAAACACAAACTTTGTAAAGGTCCATCCAATGAACATTATGGCCATGTTTGGTTTCAATTGGCCAAGTGGTTTCAGAGAAGAAGATTAAAATGTAAAAAGTTTACAGACGCCGCCGACGACGACGACGGACGCAAAGTGATAACAATAGCTCACATGACCCTTTGGGTCAGGTGAGCTAAAAACTGTATTTTGACCCCTCTGTTCTATTTTTAGCCATGGCGGCCATGTTGGTTGGTCTGAGGCCATGATTTGGGCAAACTTGGTAGAGGGCATTTTACTGATGACGTATGCAAAGTTTCAAAGCAATCCCTTCAGTGGTTTTGGAGGAGAAGATTTTTGAAGAAAAGTTAACCACGACGACGACGGATGCCAAGTGATGGCAATAGCTCACATGACCCTTTGGGTCAGGTGAGCTAAAAAATCGAAGAATGTGTCCATGGGACACAGATGCCCCCGCTAAATAAAATCCCAAACAAGAAGTAGTTGTCTGACAGGTCTGAAAGTTGATTAGGATGTACAACTTGTAATACTTAACCACCCTGCCAAAGTTCAAATTGTTCTCATGTCTGGTTTCTGAGAAAAGCTTGACGGAAATTCGTACAGACAACCGTACGTATGGACGAACACGAGTAAAACTTAATGCCCCCCACCCCGACATGTTGTCGCGTAGTTCGAGAATCCTCTGCCGTCCAACGCTTTTTTTTTGCGTGGGACGTCAGAGAGCTCTCCATAAGCAAAACAGCGGATTTTGCAACACAGGTCTGGGTTGGCAAATTTCATCGTTCCAGATGATAACAAACATTTTCGTCCAGTTAAACTATATATAAATCGCTTCTTTAGATATTTTTCTCTATGAATATAATCCTCATACTTCAATCAAGCCGATTTAAGCACTGGACTTGAAGTCAAATTTTTGTCACGCGACTTTTTGTTCAAAATGAAAGTGAAATGTCCGGATGTAAGGGTATCAATGGAAATTAGCTTAGAAATGGACTTAAATCACCTTGATTAAAGGTATGATGATTTGTTGCCATGACTTGTACTAGTAGTATTGTGTTACCTTAATAAAGTTATTAAAAAACTTGATATTTTATGTAGGTCGGGTTCATTTTTAGTAAGCCAAACATAAATGTAAGCATTTAAAGTATTTCATGAAGTAAAGGTAATAGTAACAAAAAACTAAATGTAACCTTTTAATACAATTTTACATGTTCTACATATTTGTTTTTTTGGAACATGTTTGTGCCAAGATCGAATATTTTGAAAAAAATTGTGCTGTTTTAAAATTGTCATGAACGTTACTTTCAAATGAAGTGTATTTATTAAATATTTCAAGACTTTGAAATTGTTAATTTGCATTCCTATTTCATAATATACCATTAATCCCCCCACCCCTCAAATGTCTTCAGTTATGATTTTAAAATCATTGGCAGCATTTTTAATCCTGTAGAAAAAAGATTTATAAATATATCAGGAACAAGAAGACATTAATCATTTCTAATTTTTTTCCGTGTCTGTGCGTTAAAAAAAAGGGGGGGGGGGGTTGTTGTTACATAATATAACAAATTTTAAGTTTGGCGTAAAAAATCTGCAAAAAAAAACATAAATATAGGAAAAGATAACATATATGATAAATTATCTTTATTGCACGTATTCTAATGCACTGAAAAAACAACTTCCACGAGTTTTATTTTGTCGCATTTTTCCGTTTATATCACGTGGTTCCTCACCGTCCTTGTCATGGAGGAACGCCATTTTCCATTTTGGAGAACGTTCAGGTTCCCTTGAAAAAGCAAACTTACAGAAATAATATAAATAAATCTGTGATATTCTACAAGAAATTGAAAGTAATTGATCTCTTAATGCCAAAACAAAGCCGCAAAACTAGTCGATTTAATGTTAATTAAGAAGCGTAGACAAATATTTATCGAAATCGATATTACAAGTGTTTATCAATCGATTCCGAAAAACTGAACTTATTCGTAATTTTTTTTACTTTACCTATACGAGGAGCTGCTGCCATATACGGGAAATGAGACTGCTCCGACTCCTGGGCATTGCTGTCCTGTTGTAGTCCCTCAAGAAGCTTTTCAAGAGCTTCTTGGGGGACTTTACACCCTCATCCCTTTAGGTCAGCAAACTTGGTGAGTCGGAAACTACCGTCCAACTCATGTGCCGCAGGATCGAACGGACGTCTCATTCCCATTGTTTCGGGGTTTTCCATCTTTTCTTTTTTGTTGTCGGCCTGAAAAGACAAGAATACAACAATTCCATCAAAAAGTACATTTTTGATAGCATTCGCTTTACAATTCAGAAATATATAAGTGGATATACATGTCCTCACTTACCAAACAAAGAGAAGTATGGCGACCTCCCCGAGTAATGCGGTGACGCGGGAAACCCGGATGAAACAGAGTTGATTCGTTTACGGAAATACCCGATCACTGACGCTGGGAGAATTTAGTAAATAAATTTTATCAAAGATGAATTGATCGTACAACAAGTTCGTTTCGTCTTATTAAGAATTGTCAAAAACTGTTTCATAGTACATAACTAAATAATTTAAATGAAAAAACCATGATAACCTAAAAATTCTACCAGACAAAATTATACCAGATATTGCCACGACCTTCTATGTCTATAGATGTACACGTGGTGATTAGAAGAACCTATATAACTGCGACCAGTATTTATAGATATCTGGGACTATTATAACTAATTTATATGTTCCTGTAGATATTTAGAAAAACAAGAATTTCGATTTGAATACGGCTAACTTAAACAGTAATAATTAGTGAATTAGGGGCGTACAACTTGAAGAACAAAACGAGGAACCCCGGTGACGGTATTTAGAAAATGCACTTTTAAATTACGTTAATTCGCTTAAAACCTAGGAATAATCTTAAAAATACAGGATTTTCAGTAGTGCAATACTAGGGATGTGCCCTGAATCCACTTAGACCTCAATTTAGCGATTCCACCAGCTCCCTTGCCGTTAATTTTTTTACCCACTCAGTTCTGGACCCAATTATGTGAATGTAAAAATCATATTTCATTTCACTTTTGAACAGCTCCTAAATGTGACTCCTCAGTCGGTGATACATTCGGGGACTGAATATCAACTAGCAGGACATCGAAAAAAAATGTAATCAAAGAAGGACTAATTGTTTAAACAGAATTAGAAAGGTCTTTCCCAGATTCCTGCAACAAATTCATCTACTGCGAGGCCTTTAAGTCCAAGTCTGGTTACTGTTGGCCCAGTGTTACAGAATAGAGATATTAAGCGTTTACGCAAGATGACAGACACTAAGTGATGGTAAAAGCTCATGATGCTACATGGAGATTCCTTGTATCGCTGCGTTTTAGTAATTAGAGGCTCTAGAGAGCCTGTAACGCGCATAATATTATCAGATTTGCAAAAAACAAAAATTAGTAATGGTGGTAATCTTTCTGTAAGTCTAACAGACGGAAATTGGGGTATTGTTCATCCCCATGCATTACTCAAAGGGCAGTATACAGAAGGGCGTAGCTAGCCTTTGGGATATACCGAGGCCGGGGGGGGGGGGTCTGGTGACATTTATTGCAAGAAAAAAAAACCCTTAAAAAATGCTCACTATTGTGCGCTATAGTAGCTGATTATACTAGTTTTCAGGGACTTAAGATATAAGATGGAAGAAAACAAGGGGATAAAAAGCTGCTATATGTGCTTTTCTTTATTTTAGAGCATTTATTTTCAACAATCATTTTTTAAATTGAAAACCAAACTTGATAGGTATCAGCCATTTAATTAACATGATTGAGATTTATAAATACTGTCCCTTTCTGAGTAGGCTTTAAATGTGAAATGCACGGATTCTCCTGTCTCCCGTAACGTCGAATTTGTCCAAAACTTTAACACTATCAACTTCTACAAGGCAATGGTCAATGTAAGGAAAGAACACATTAACTTTGCAAAGCAGAGTCGTACGCTTCTATTGATGTTGATCTGTGGGCCATTCTTCTTGCTGTTCTTGGTTTTTCTATTTCAGCATCTATACATTCACCTAAGGTGGTAAAATCTTACCGTCGACGTCATCGTTTCTATTTTGTTGTAAAAGGTTCTTGCAATGCGCCGCATCTTTGTGTGCCTTATCGATGCCACAATCCGTTCTCTTAAGTACTTCTGACTAAGGTCTTGTAAATGAGAGAACTTTTTTTACCGAAACCAAATGGTAGCCCCTTATCTGCAGGTAAGGATGGTAAAAAACAGCTGTCAAGTACAGAGAACCTCTCCCCCAGATAGGACCTACATTGATGTTTCTGTGGCGTTTGATTTAGGACAACACATTGGTCTATTACCTAAAATTTCAGCGTCTCTCTTTCACGTGTGGCAAAAGTACCATTTTGAAGAAGTCTTGCCGAATGATAAGTGTTCTCACCGGTAACCGGTTTCTCCAGCAATGAAAACGACTCCACGATTTAGCTTAACACTTGCTGAAAGTGGCGTAAACATGACTGAAATAGTTACAATGGTTTATAATGTAAAGAAAAAAAAAAAACAATTACACATTTTAATACTGACTTTTCTTTTGCTGTGATGGAGATACTTGTATCAGTGCGTGTTCCTTAATTTTGATTTGATGATGTTGATTTTGGTAACTAGATGCCCTAGAAGCCGTATCGCACATCTGATTATAAGATGTGCATATTTACAAAAATTTGTCAATGGTGGCAATCTTAATTAGATTGACATTTAGGAGGTGGCCCTTTTCCATGCATTACTCAAAGTTAAACTTTATTTGGCCATGTATTTTTAGAGAATAGTTAAATCAATTTTACCCAAGTAATTATCCTGAAGGTTGCAGTCATGTTTAAAGTAAAAATTGCATAAATCAATACCCCTTTTGTACATTAAAAAAGGATAATCTCATCGTAGCCACTATAGAGGGCTTTATTCTATGTCGCTACCCAATAATTACACCAAGTGACAGTCAAAGGTGTGTTTCTATTGGTATATCCCCTCTGTCGTCAATCAACGATGTATATATAGCTAAAATACTGCTTGCTGGATGTTAAGCAACAATCAATCAATCAATCAATCAAAGGAACTGTCCATCTGGCGTGGTACTTTGAGGAAATAAATGGATTCCTCATGAAAGCTTGTTTCAAGTTTGTAAAGGATCCTCAACTGCAATACTGAAGGGATTATAGTCATTGTAAATTGTATCCACGAGGATTAATAAACAATCAATTCACATTCATCATTTGTACCAAGTTACAAGACATTTGGCCCATACTTTCAAAGGGGAAGCAAAAAAGGAAACTGATGTCCACTAAACATCAAATTGCAGATTGCACGGGTGGAAAGGTTGCTTTTTAAGATGAAATGAGAACCTGCCTCATGTTTGATTATAATCCACATAAACATATTTGGCATATGATACAATGGGAAATTTAAAAAAAAACGAAATAAATCAGGACAATACAGAAATATATTAAAAAACTCCAATAATAACTCTGGTTAAAATGTAAAATTTCAGGTGCACACTTGCATCATGTGACAAGGATTCTGTGAAAGTTTCATCAAACTCCATATATCACAGTCTGTGTCAATTGGTAGTCCAGCTACCGGTTTCCTGCAAAAAAACTATATGGTGCAAAATTGAATTCTCTATGGTAGACCAAATTCTTGTATTGTTTCAGTTTAAAATTTAAACAAAAGTATTACAAAAGTTTAGAGCACATCGGTTTTTAAATCCTTTTAGGCGAACGATGCCTGGATGCATCGTCTGTCATAAAGTTGAAAGTTATATGCCTAGATGCCTGTTGTACTTCATAGACACAATTCTATTAAAAGACTGAGCAGAGACAGGTTCCAACAAATCATCTGTTATTACATTTTCATAAGCCAAATTCGCATGTTCCTCTGGCTAATGGGCATTATCATGACTGTCAATATAAAGTACACGCCTTTTAAACCTTCGAAGTGTGTTTTTAAAATGTGGGCCTTGGCAGAATATGACGTGTATGTCATACTGCAAAATTAACAATGGAAAAGCAGGATATCTTTTCGAGGTCTGGAAAACAATATAGTGTCTCGAGGGTTCACATCTGGCTGGTCAATGGTATCATGTTTACATTGACATTTTTTCTCCAGTTCAGATTTATTTATAGAACAGTACATAAACTATAACTCTTGCTTGTGGAACAGTTGTTCAAATTCGACATTCATATATGGACATAAAGTAACAAAATTAATAGAACAAAAGTCACAATGATGATGTTTGATCACATGGGACCTAAAGTCACAATGATGATGTTGAATTGCATGGGACCAAACGTCACAATGACAAAAAATACATTCAGTTGTTTTTTGTTGTTGTTATTAGTCCGTCTTTTTAATTGTTTCTTTCTTTTTTAGTTTTGTTTGTGTTTTTTTTTAGGGGGAAGGGGGGTTTGTTTTTGGTTTTGTAATGTTTATTTAATTTGGGGAGGGGGCGGGCACGAATAGAATGGTGCTTCTGAAAGGGTTTCTTGTGTTTTGACCTTTGATTAAGGCTAATGTTTGATGTTGGTACATTTGACACTTCTGTCTCATGTCACTTCCGGCTTGCTGAACAGAAACATTATCAGGTGCATGGTTATGAGGTATGCCCAACACAGGGTTCTCATACTGTAGGTCTGTATACATGCTGCCCGGACAATTTTGACTTGACTTTAAAAGTACACTTCCACCAATTGCATGGTCTTACGAAGAGCATTTCTGGTATAAAATATAAACCGCAAAGCACAACTTTTATCAACCTTTGTTACCCTGCATTAACTCCATTTTGTGGAATGATGATAGCAAATGAGACCGGTATATATCTTTTTCTGTTAATATTTAACAGGTGGTACCTTAATGCTCATTGAAGCCACTGGTCAGACACCAGACATTTTTTTCTGATTGGGCCAAATTGACTATGTCACCATTCTTGTTATTTGTTTTTACCACAGTATCACTTTCTGTTTATATTATTAATTAAAAAAACAAAAAACCATTAATTTGTGTTTTCATTTAATTAAATCCCAATAAAAAATGTTTAGTAATACATACATATTTTTAACCTTTAAAAATTCAAAATTATCTCATTTCCCTTTTAATTGTGACTTTTTGTCCAGTGACATTTTGTCCTTCTTAAAAAGAAAATTATACTGTGACTTTTTTTCCTAGATTCATAGTATTACATGCCTGTCTGCAGTCAAGATTATATGAAAAGCGTTAGAATAGGGAAAGTTTGCTACACAACCTTACCCAAAAATGTACTATAATAATTTTGTACTGTTACACAATATTGTTTTGAAAACAAGACACCAAATTTAAAAACACACAAATTTGACAGAACAAAAATATTTCTAGTTATCAATGATTCTGATTGAACATAACCTATGAATAACTCACATTGTGTGATGTTATTATTTTATCATTTTTTTCTCTTCTTTACCAGGATTCGTCCACTTTTGTGTTTCCATCTTATCTGATGTACTGTATGCACTGAAACCAACCAAATTCTGTTGAAGTTGTTCTCAAACAATCAAGTATCAAAATATGCACATGTTGAAATAATCCAGCTCTGGCATTCTGTGCAGGATACATTAAGCAGATCAATGAAAGTCGCAGCAAAAGTAAAATCAGTAATGAAAGTTATCAGTTAGAAAGTGTTATATGCAGCATTTTTATTTAATATGTCTGTTGATTGGACAAAGAGCAGTACAAAACCTTCAATAACAACATAGACCAGTAAGAGTAGAAAGAATTTTATTTTAATTGATACATTGTATTTACAATACTTAATGTGATCAATTTCTGCTGATGAAAATGATAATACAAATGCTTTAGTAAAAAATTCCAAACAACTTATAGTGCTGAAATGATACATTATTTTTCAATAATGTGAATTTTGTATAATTTAGAGATAAAGTACTTTGGCAGTAACTTGGACAACTTTAAAAAAAATCCTTTTTATAATACACTGGACTCTTTCCTTTTTCTGGCTTTACAAAAATAACAATAACCATATAAATCTATCAAACATTATAACACAACATGTAAAGATGAGGAATAAATTCCAAAGAACGAGCTGTTTTTTTAAAGTTCATCAGATTGAACATGGCCTTGTATGTTGAAGTGGTTAAAACATGCCAAAAAAAAAAAATATTAATGTGTCAAAGAGAAACTGTATTTAACATCAATCATTTGTAAATTCATGAAAGTTATCTGCCAAATGTGAAAACATTTATTAAAATGAAACAGGTAAATAGAGGGAAAAGCACAATTCATCCATGTTCAATTACACTATCACTATTATTATAAACAGTGTAAATAAATAATTCTATAAAATGCCAGAATATTACTGAGGGGATGAGAAGTAGTAAAAATACAGTTTACATTGTTACTATACATGGAACTTGCATAAATAATAGCACTCAATTCAGATTCACTTTCATTATTTATATTTCATTGCACGTTCACATTTCATTTGTTTCAAATTTCTTGTGAAATCTATTTAACAGATTTCCAACAAGAAATGAAAATGCTACAATTTATCCAGGATTAAAACAAGTATTCAAACCTGACAAATTTTACATCATAAAAAAGAAAATGCAACATAAAAAAACTTTCACCCTGTCATCTCTTTAACAAAATAACATAAAACCACATACATTACTTCAACTTCATGTAATTTACAACATAAATAATTCAATAAAACAACAAGACATAAAATATTTAAAACTTCAACCTCTTGGATAGATAACATTTATTTATTTATAAAATTTTCCAAAAGTTAAAAGCATAGAAAAGTTTTTAGATATGGGAGGCACTCATTACCAAATTGTTAACAAGCAAATTATCATTTATAAGGACCATTCCAATTGGAATAAGTTGAAAACTTATGGGATCACATCCATCATTAATGACATTGGACAGTAACACAACTGGAGTATTTTGGGTTATTAATTTTCTTTGAACATACTTGTTATCATTACAATAACCCCAGATTGTATTGTGCTTATTTACATAAATTAGCATCCCCACCAAACAGTTTACTGATCAAGAATTTTAAATTTATTTAATCCGAAATTGTGTAAATTTGACTGTATTCCAATATCCTTCAACAAATGATGTCAACCATGCCGACTGTGAAAGAAAACCATAGAGAATTCCTTTAAAAAATTAATTTAGGCTGTACAAAGTTCACTTATAATCCCCTTCCCTTGAGACATTTTATGCAGATATGTCATTTCTTACAGTACAAGTGTATTTAACAAATAAAACTGCAAACAGTGGTGGCCCTGCCAAAAACAAGTAGTCATCCCTTGTAGGAGACAATGTTAATTAATATATATTGACAAACCTTATGAGACCACACACTAATATGATCCAAAATTTTTAACAAGGATTTCATAAATAAATAACAAAATTAAACAATTTGATGGAAGAAATGCATATTTTTGCAAGACAACAAGATTAGCTGCAAATACAGAAATAATGTCTTAAATACAGGATTTCATTCATTGTCATCAATTTCCGAGTCCCCAGACAATGGATTAGGTTCCCCTGTGACACTACAGCGATGTAGAATTGCCTTTTCATATGCTCGCTGTACTGCTTTTCTCACATTTGGTTTTCTGTTCTCTAGTAGTTTTGATTTATCAAGCCCAGAATCAACACCAAGAGGTTCCAATTTGTTTCTAGGCAGCCACTGCCTATAAATATAAAATAATTAATTTCTTATACCCAAACTTAAATTAAAAAAAAAAAACCAAAAAGGACATGATTTTACAATTACACCTTATCAACATAAAATAAAACAAATATTATTCTTTGATCAACAATGTATTTATATCTTGTTATTGTAATTTGGTTGCTCAATGAAAATAATAAAAGCCTTAGTTTATATGTACGTAAATGCATACAGCCAGTTGTAATATCTAATACCTGTGTACATTTTATTTTTATAAATAAATAAATGCATGATTACTGAATTAATAAATAACAACAAATATTTAATATTTTATAGCACCATTTTGTAACATAATGTAACATGCACTGTTACAAATATAAATTTTTATTTTTAGTTTTCTGCAGTAGTAATTACAACAGGGGCTGAAATGTATTTGCAATCTAGAGCAAGGAGTACAAATTCATTCCTGAAACTGTCGTGTTTTCTTTTGATTTTTACAGTTTTGATAGCATTTTTACTACACACTTTATTTTCAAATTAAAATCACTTGTGTATTGATTGTTACTCTTTTTGCCAAATGGCAAATAAACATGGTCAACAAGACGCATTAACAAAAATATGATGATTTTTTATGCAAACGGCAAAACAAGTAAAAAGTCACATAAGGCAACTGATCAAAATGACAGGGAAACTTCAACTTTGCTTTTGAAGATGGACAGGGTGAAGTTGGACTTATTTATACAAGTCACCTTGGTGTCAATATGAACACAGAAATTAATGGATTATTTATCAAACTAGGTGCAGCAAATGTCACTAACATAACTACTTTAATTGGCATGGGTCATAAACTTCTACTTTCTGAATAAATATTTGCGGATTTACCTGTGCTAAATTAGGCAATAAAAATGTTGAATTTTTTTAAAAACTTTATGTATTGTATTACCATCAAAATATATTAAAATGATTTGCAAATTGCGAAAGTGACTAGCGCTAACTAATTCACTGCTGGAAACAATGCTGGAGTTAGGATACTAAATATTCAATGAAGGTTATGACAAACAACTGAACACAAAGGAAACCGTCAAAAAAGACAATCCACAAATTAAAGGGCAAGAGACCATCAAACTTGAGAACCAACAACAAATGTAGCAACTACAGCAATGGTCCTGACTTGGTTCAGACATTTCAAAAGAAATGGTGGGTTAAACCAGATTTGATGGAATCCATTACTTGGAATCCATTACTGTAGTGTTTGAGTTGGTGTGTTGTAAAATTGGTTGGCAATCATACACCACTAGTCAGTAATAGGTGTATCCAATAATCATCGCATCACGAGTTAGTCTTTTTTAATACATTAGGCCATGAGAGATAATTGGTGAAAGGTGAATATTCTGTTGTGTTGAATGTCGTTTACAAAAAGGATGATTGTTTATGCTAAGTCTGTTCCAGCAAAACATACATAATACCCAGGGATGGAAAAAAAAATTATATACATGGTTATGGATTCAATGGAAATTGCATCTATGGTCGATTGCTTTACTTAATAAAATGCTTATGTGAATGGGTGTTATGTAAAATCAAAGATTTTTGTTAAACTGAGCGTTGAAACTCGTCTAATCAATGAATTGAAATAAAATGTTCGGAAAGAATGTACACTTGCATCTGATTACATTATATATTTTTTCTACTTCTGGTGCTTGCTGTAATATCGGACTTAACGTTTAAAATCAGGAAACAATAAAAAAACTTGAACATAATTAGTAACAATGGCTGCCTCTTGGGATGTTGTACATGTTTCAAAATACAGGTTTTGGAGCATTCACTGATAAATTCAAAGGTAAATCTCAAAGCCCATTATTATTATGATTATAGGTTTTCTAATTAGGAGGGTTTTTATTTTTTATTTGTTCTATCTGTACCTGTATAGATTCCTAAGTCACCTCTATGGTAGGGTAGGAGTTAAAAAAAATTAAACTTCTATAGTGGAATCCCTAATGTTCAATTGCCGACCCCAGGTACCATGTATGATTTGCTGAAACAGCTCTTAGCTGTAGTACAGTTTATCTGAGTAAAGCAAATCCTTTATTAGTTGGTGTTGTTGGTAAAGATTCACTACTTTTGTTTTAATAACAGGTGCATATATATATGTCTAAAGAATAATGCAACAATACAAATATAGAGATGTTTCTACTATAAAATAATTATATTAATAAATATGACAAAATTTTCGACCAACTGATGGCCTTCTTCAGTGTCAATATCAATCTATAATAAACGATAAAATTTGGTTATTGATACATCAGTGACGTCACCACCGGATGCTGATGTATCAATAACCAAATTTTATCGTTTATATATATATCAATATATATATTGAGATCTCAGTGACTGTGAAAACTTTGATGGTGTCAAAACTTACCAAGTACGTTTTGTGTCAAAAAATAAAATGAGGTAGACAGGCTCATCATACTTTCTCTGCAGAGCCAGGACATCTTCAGGTGGAACTGGGATAGGCACTCCATTGTGAAAATAACCAGTTTTCGGCATTTTGGGATTTATTATCTAGATAGAAATAAAGTAAAGCCTATGCATGTTACTATGTTTATACCAAGTTTCTTTTGTCTTTTGCAATTATACAACACAAATGCATGAATTAACTTTACTAGTAAGCAATAGTGAAGTAAAGTTGAAAGTACTATATAACATTAAAAGGACTTTGGTTCAGCTGTCAAATCATACCTTTTTAATATGCTAATTAGCCAATGTTGATAAATCAATCACAACTTGATATCTAAATAGAAACAGGTCAAATTTGTAAGATTGGGATCTAATAAAAAGAAGAATTCCTGGACAACGTGTTATTACCTTCATGTAATAAATTATGTCTCAAGTAACCCTTTATACTAAATGCCAAACCCTCTTGGAAAAATTTGTTTGCTTGCATTTTTTTATTATTCTATATTTTACCTTTTTATTACGAAAATTTAGAAGAAAAAATGTAGATACAATAACCTGTCCATGTTTTATAATATGCCTAATTGCTTAGTTGTTACAAATCGTCCTTGACTTTTGCTACAGGAATTTAACATAATAAGTCAGTCATTTTTGTTTCTAAAGGGACCTTATGATGTTTATAAATGTTTGTCTGCTTTCGTGACGTTCAATGGTATTCGGACAAACAGCGAGACTTTTCCTGCCTTAACTGCAGACAACATCACCCGAAGGATTTCGAGTAGACAACAATCGATTGTTCCTAAAGTACACTTCTGTTCTTATTGAGGTCAAATTTTAGTATGGAAAATCCACGGAAAATCGCCCTTTCAAAATTAAAAAACTGTCATATTTCAAAACACTGAATATCTCGAGTAAATAATTATTGATTTCAAAAAGTACCCTTCTTGATCTACAAAAGGAGCATAAGTTGAACCATATGCAGTAAGCAGTTTTCATTTTTCATGCTAAAAACCCTCTCTAGAATATGTCAACACTTACTATAGAATATTGTTTAATCAGCAGAAACTTTTTTTGAAGGCAGCTGAAACAAATTTGTGTTGATATATCAATGTGTTTCAAATGTACATTTTAACACTTACCAAAGCAGGATACCAAGGGTAACCTCTACACTTTGCCCAAACTAGATCAAGTGGTTCTAAAGGGATCAAATCCTCCGAATCACAACTTGTACTTCGTCTGGCCCTTCCTGTAACATAACAAAACAATATATACTGAATCCAATAACAAACTGTGCAGATTTTCTGCTTTTATTTATATATTTTTTTGGTTATAGCATATATATTGACTTATAACTATGTTTCATGCTGATAATAAATATACTGTTCTTATAAAACAGTCATTAAACTATACACTAGTACATGCATATTCCATGAATGTATATGAAATAAATATGTCGTAGTATGCAACTCAACCATAAAATGTTCTCATTTTGTCTTTTACATAAATGTTGGTATAAATGACAAGTTAATCTGATAAAAAATATCCACCACAAATTCAGGGGGTTCGATCACAACTGATATTTGTAGTCAAATATACAATTCAGTTATACAGTATAATTAATTTCATATACATTTACAATTTGTATTAGTTCACAACCCATGCAGAGTAATTTCTGTTGTGAGTTCTACATGATATTTAATAGACAGGAAAAAATAATTGGAATTATTGTCTCAATCAGGTCTTCTAAATCAGATAAACACTTTTAACCAGCATGTCAAATGTTTCAATTCAGTTACAACTACTCATACACCAAAGTTTATTTCAGTGTACTATTTTAAATAACATTAGAATAACACATAAACCAACTGTTAAAAAATAATTGCAAAATAAAAAGCTTAATCCACAACAACCACACAAATGTAAGCCAAAACACAAACCTGAACAAAAAGCATGCCAGAATATGTTTATTCTATACCTATCTTATTTCTGTTTTTGCCTTCAAGTTCACCTTGAAGATGACTTTCTGATTTTTTCTCTTCTGGTTTGCTCTGTTTTTTATGCCTCAACTGATATGATGATTTAGCTTCAGAATTTTCCGAATCTGTCTCCTTTGTAGAAGAGATTATTTTCTTTCGATGAACCATTGGAGTGACCAATAGTGCATGAGATGAATTGTTTGCCCCCTGCTTCCATGTTTTTCTTGCAATATTGTCTAAGGTCTTAACCATTTTAATTTTATTATCAAAAGGTATTTTATTTTTCAACTTTGTGATCTTATTATCCAAAAGAAAAAGTTCCACACAATCTGCTTCACAAGCAAGCTTGACATGCTGGCTGGTTCTATTTGAACATGCAGGGAGAGTTAAACATTCATGCAAGTGAGATCCTACACCAACTGCATCTGAAGCTGAGGTTATGATTGTAACAATTAGTATCACAGACAGGAGAAATACATCACAATAATGTTTTTAAATTAAAAAATAAAACCACTGCTTTCAAACCAAATTTAATACATTATTGCATTACTAAAATTTTTTGATTTGCTTTAACAAAATATGTACTAAATATTCAAAACTGAACACAGAACATAAACATATTTCTCCTTTATTTTATCTACAAAAATCTAAGGACATGGTTACATTTGCAAAGCAGTGATTTCCCACATCAAAAGAAAATATCCATTACATATGCTCTCAAAATATTTTAAAATAATTTAACATTAAATTGACATGATTTTGCACTATTTGTTAAAACTGCACCAAAATAAAAGAATTTAAAAAAAAACATGAAAATAATTGCACAGTTTTGATGAGAGCACTTAAGGAGATTTTCTTATTAAGGATCAGCCAGCTTGCTCTTTGAAAATATCAGTTTTTGGATTCAACAGAAATTTTATGTCAATTTTTTTGCTGGCATACATTTCGCATTATTGATATCTTCTGGCTACAGCTGTCTATCACTAGCTTGGGAAAGCACTGCAAGGAGAAAATGAAACAAGGTGCTTGGTTATCAATATACATCATACATGGTGAATGTGTTAGCATATATCCACACAAATGATCTATACTACAATGTCAGCTCATAGACTACTCTGAATATGACATGTATTGAGCCTCAATTTTGATTTTGTTTTTAATACTTGTATAAATTGAAAGTTAAATTTACTATACAGGGGTCGCGCTGGGCTTCGCCAATGTCGCCAATTGCGATTTTTTTTTTCATTTGGCGACAAAATATTGCGTCTGGCGATTTTTTTGGCGCCAAGGTTTTATAGTGTTAAACGATGCATGCACGTTTTAAATTTATCTGTAATCGGCGATTGCATCATTAAAGATCCTTTGTCGGCTTCTATGGTCGTAAATACACGTGTATTGTGTAGCATCCAGTGACATGTGTGTTATTTGGAGTTATTTAACGGAAATCGGCAATAATTGAATCAACAAAGTTGTCTAATGAAAAGCAGCTTTACCTGCATCACAAAACGAGTAAACGTGTAATAAAACAATTGATGCTGTTAATTAATTTATAAAAATAACAAAACAAACATATTTTTGTAGTAATATTTTTTTTATAATGTAATTAATAAAATACAGGTATGAAAACTGACGTAGTTGCCGAGTGATTTCCGGACCGGATGTCCGTCATAATTTCGTAATTAGAAAACTCTTACACATGCGTAGTTTTATTTTTAGTATTTCCGGTTTTAAGTTCATTCACGGGAATAGATGTTTCTAATAAATTACTGTACAATTTTGGTTTTCTGCCAACAAGAAATCACTCACACATCTTTTCATGATTAAAATACAATTAGTGTACGGGCTGCTCGAGACCAAACTTTTGAAAAATTGAATAAAGAGTCCAGCAAACTTGGATTTCGTCCGACGTTACAGAATATGTCATACATACTACATAGTGTTAAACAATTTCGCCATGTCATATAGTAATCTAGCGATTTCTAATATGGCGACACTTTTACAAAACTGGCGACGGAAAATTGCAGTTGGCGATTTTTTTGGCGCCAGCTTTTTAGAAGCCAGAGCAGCCCCTGCTATATTAAACAAAATTCTAAATCTAGAATTATATTCAAAGTATCTATGATTGCATATCAAGATTAATATTTACAAACATTTTATGTTAACACTCTGATAATACATTGATTACAAATGTATATACAAACATGCTCATTATTACTTTAAACATTCAAACTTTGCTTTCATGTAAATACATATTTCCTTTAGTACAAAAATATTTTGAGCACTAACAGCTAGTGCTTCATTTGCATTTGAAAGCCAGATTAACAACACTGAAATGCTTTAAAGCAACCTTACACATCTTTTCATGAACGATTGCATGTTTCAGTCTGTAATAACATAAACTTACTCTTTTACTACAAAATAATTTACAACAGCAGAAGCACCCCATCAACTATAACTAAATATTTGTATACATTGGTTATGCTTAGAACACTGGAGAATTGAAAGATATGAGTCTACACAATATAAATTAAAGTCTCATGCATAATTCAGCCACCTGAACAACTGATCTGGACATTTTTTGCACACAGTTTTTTTTATAAACTAATGTACCCAAAATAAATGAAAACAAGGATCAGATACTTGACATTTTAACCATGAAGGCAGGGTCCTTAACATAGATCAAGTGTCCAGTGATTTTGTTGTCCATCTGACCTCACAGTAGGCAATAATACGAAAATTTGGTGTATAATATCTCCCATAACCGCTGCATGAGATTTAACCCCATACTTGAAAACTTTCAGAGAACAATGTGTGGGTTTTTCATACATCTATTTCAGTTGAGTTTTGTCATTTTACATGCAGGTATTTCTAAAAAATACACACAATAAACTTCGTTCACTTTTAACACCAGTACACATGCAAACTCTTCAACAACCTTAGAAACTTTTAGGTGTTTTCTTTTACTGTTTATTTGTCAACAAAATTGATTTGCATGTAATAATGGTAGGACGGTAGGACATAGTTATGTCTCAATATTTCCTATGCTGTACTCTCATGTTTTGCCTTGATCATGATTTCTAAATAGGATTGGACATTTCCCTGTGTTGAAAGATGTCCTTTATGTGCAGATGAAATTTCGTAATCTTTGTATCTGTTCCAAATTTTTAAAAAATAATTATGTTTTATGCTTTTTGGAGTGTAAAAATGTCCAGATTTAACAAAAACAAAAAACAAAACAAAGAAACAGCAAAAAAGCCCCACGGCAGTTCATACCAATGACATTCCAAGTATATTTAATAATAAAAACGTTATCAAGACAGCACTAAGAAATTTCAGTTTCCGTAATTCAGCATTAGTTCGAGTCTGCAGCTCACTACCACATACATCACTTCATATCAGTTACAATCTCTGATCAGTTCAAGTTACCCAACATTTACAATTGATATCTGGCATGCCCTTACACTTCGATGATAATTAGCTGTTGTTGTAACACATTTTATGATCTATGACCAACTCATTTTGGACCTGAAAAGCAGTCTGTTGCCAAAATATTGCCAATTACACCGTATGGTTGCCAACTGCTAACTATCAGACTGCAAACAAAGACTAGTAGTGTTGTGCAATAGGTAAAAACTGATTATCAGTTACAATCAATTAACAGCAGTCCTTCGATTATATATTGTAATTTGTTGATCTATGTCACTGTTAAATAATGATGACATCAAATGTTAACATTTTTAATCTGCACCATATATTTATAAATTTACAGATCCTACTTACTTGCACTCTTTTTTGTATAATACAATGCAGTCAATTTAAAATATAATTTTACAGGAAAACATAACAAGTGTGGATAGTATTGCTCAGACAATACTAAGTCCCTTAATGGCAAATAAAATTTTCAAGTCCAAGGGCCATAACTGTTTCAAAATTATTGGAGAGAAACGATATTCAATCTTGATCTGTAGCTCATCATAGTTTACACAAACACCAAATATCAGCACTATATCTGCAAGCGTTATAAAGCCAAAAGGAGACTCATAAATGGAGGAAACAAGTGTGGACACAGAAAAACGTCTCGCCTGCATTCCGCATCAGTAACGAAAATAAATTTCGTCATAAGCATTACGTAAATAGCATTAAATATCAGCAGCGGCCTGTATACAAAATATTGTCACCATACCCTGCATAGTTACAGGCGAACAGCCGTAACCCAAAAACTTAAACGTAGTCGCTGGACCATGAAATTGAGGTCAAGGTCAGGTGGAACCTACCAGACAGTCATGTACTATTCATCAGCAACCTATATACCAAATATTGTAATCCTACCATGCGTAGTTACAGAGGAACTGTCGTAACCCCAAAACTTTAACGTAGTCGCTGGACCGTGAAATTGAGGTCAAGGTCAGGTGACACCTACCAGACAGTCATGTACTAGTCATCAGCAACCTATATACCAAATATTGTCATCCTACCATGCGTAGTTACAGAGGAACTGTCGTAACCCAAAAACTTTAACTTAGTCGCTGGACCGTGAAATTGAGGTCAAGGTCAGGTGACACCTACCAGACAGTCATGTACTAGTCATCAGCAACCTATATACCAAATATTGTCATCCTACCATGCGTAGTTACAGAGGAACTGTCGTAACCCAAAAACTTTAACATAGTCGCTGGACCGTGAAATTGAGGTCAAGGTCAGGTGACACCTACCAGACAGTCATGTACTAGTCATCAGCAACCTATACACCAAATATTGTCATCCTACCATGCGTAGTTACAGAGGAACTGTCGTAACCCAAAAACTTGAACGTAGTAGCTGGACCGTGAAATTGAGGTCAAGGTCAGGTGACAGGTGATTGACTGGCAAGTACTCATCATAAGCTACCTCTGGACCAAATTTGATGGACCTAGGGCTTGGGCTCACAAAGATATGAAGCAAGATGTCAAGTGTTTACGCCGCCGCCGCCGGATTCCCATACATATGTCTCGCCTCCAGCGACTTTCGTCGCAGGCGAGACAAAAACTATGGCAACTGACTTTCTATGTTTCCTGCTAGAGTTCTGATGTTTAAGAAGTAAAGGACTATTTAAAAGTTCAAAAATAGGGACCTGTAACTTTGACAGATAATCAGTTTCTGAAAATCACTATCGATTAATCACATCTAGATGGCCAACCAACCAATTTGAGACCTTCATCAATCATCACTAATGACTAGCAGCACTAATATAACATGGACACATTTTCAGCATTAACACTTCATCTTCGGCATGTTTTTAAATACTATTTTTGATTTCCAATTACTGTTTTTTTTTAATAATTGTAAAAAATGATCAACCAAATCTGGTATTCCCCGCATTTTAACTAAATGCATGCTAAAAATCATTTAACCAAGGGAAAGAAAATGACTACTTTATATTTATATATAAATGATGTTTTATTTATAGATATTCTTTAGTTACTTAGTGTCAAGCAAGTTGCTTATTAACCTGCTGAGTTTCACTAGCAGTAAAAATAGTTTTCTCTATAGTTAAAAAAAACTAATGATTAATTGCACTTGGTAACATACATGATTATAGGCACTCAACAGATTTAACTTTATACCTAGCACACTCCAACTTGGGACAATTTACTTCAGCTTGTTGCAGTAATTCTCAATATGTCTTGCAGCATGTTAGACCAGAGATTCCAGTACCTTTTTAAATTACATATAATTTTTTTTAAATCTAATAAAAATGTTTTATTAATAACTGCAAAGCCAAATACGAGCAGTGGAATTAAAATCTAGACAAAAAAGCTTTCATTTTTGTGCCTGCATGTTAATTAAAATGATCTGACTTGAAATGATCTAAAGTCAACTTTACCGTGTCCATACGACGGGTTTTTGCTTGACAAAATTTGAAAACTGCTACCGCGTTTGGTCGAGTTTATGGTCCTTTTGTATATCTCATATTACACTATTTGAAGGTAACAATTATTTTCCACAGTTAATCGGCTTTTTGAAATGCGGCCTTTTTTTCATTTTGCTAGATCGATTTTCCATAGGAAGTCGGCCATTTTTGTATCTTAAGGGGTCTAATGTTGTTTACAAACGTTCGTCTGTTTTCGTAATGTACAATGGTATTCGGACAAACCGCGAGACTTTTCCCGCCTCAACTGCAGATGACAACACCCGAAGGATTTCGAATAGACAACAATGGAATTTTCCTAACGTACAGTTCCGTTCAAAACAAGGTCAAAATTTAGTATGGAAAATCGATCTGGCGAAATGAAAAAACGGCCGCATTTCAAAAAGCCGATTAACTGTGGAAAATAATTGTTACCTTCAAATAGTGTAATATGAGATATACAAAAGGACCATAAACTCGACCAAACGCGGTAGCAGTTTTCAAATTTTGTCAAGCAAAAATCCGTCGTATGGACACGGTAAAGTTGACTATAGGATGCAAAATGATACCAACACACAATCAACCAAAAATACTCGGTGAAACTAGCCAAAAAATCTCTTACCATATCGAGCTGAACTGGGAGAATTTGATCCATCACTTTCAGTGCCACCATCTTCTGACAACTTTGGCAAGCCATTTGAATTAGGGTCTATCAACGTATAAACAAAAATAAAGCAGGCATCAAGCATCAATCAGGCAACGTTTAATAAAATGATTCTTCAACTTCAATAAAGGTTTTCTTTTATATAATTTTAGGACTAAGAAAGAATGTTCACATTCAGTTTTATAAAAAAAAAAGGTGTTGTGTGAATCAATAACAATTTGTCATTTTATTCTTCTAATTTAAAATCTTGAATTGATTAATCTATTTACATATTTGATAGGTGAAAAATGCACATAATTATTCCAAAAAAATTGAAAGACTGGAATGACAACAGAAAAAACTCTGCAAGTCTAATTGTAACACAGGGAGAACATCTATAAGCAATTTGCATATGTATGGAAGAAGCTGTTTTTGTAGTGTACATATAATAAATGCATAAAGGAATTTTTTTCATGCATATACATGTTTACTTAATGGTCAAGATATTTGTAGAATTATTTTTTCACTCCACTCTGAAGTGTTTGTATAAAAATCCATTAATGGAATAATCCAAGTGCAACGTACATTAAATACTATGAAAACGAATTCAATATGACCAATATAATTCACCTATTATACACGTTTCACATGTTTTAATGAAGTTGAAGGTTCATTGGAGGTCAACAAAAAGCAAGCAAAAATTAAGTGTTGAAAAAGCTAGCCAAACAAAATAAGAGCTTTGTGCATTATTCAAAAGCAAACCACCCCTGTATACAAGTAGTGCTTCCAATTATTAAACTGGTATGCAAAAAAGTAAAGAAAAAATCCAAGATTTCTACATGAAGGGCGAGGTATTTCTAATAATATATAACTTTATCAAAAAAGTCACATCAAGCATTCATGCACTTTCTTTAAAACAAATAATAATAACATGACCAATAACATATTTGGCACTAGGTAATTTTACAATGTAAATTTATTTTCCTGGTGATAGTAAGAAAATTCTCAGTACTTCTCTTAATAATGGCTAAATGCATACAATTTACTATGTAGTTTACTTATAAAAAAGATAATCAATACAAAACAAAACACACAACCAAAACAGAAATCTTGCATCAAAGATTAAAAAAAAGCAACAACTTACATCAATTTCATTGTATTTTACTCTTGTCATGTCAAAAAGCTTGGTTTAAAATTATACAATTTCTTTTGTACCTCTTTTCTTTCCTCTATTTTTACCTACATATTCCTCTTTCTAAATCTTGTCACCATCCAGAACACTTTATGACTAACAAACGACAAGTTTGTGTGCAGTGTCTTACCTGAACGACTATTGCTACTGGAGGAGCCACTTGAACTTTCTGACAATGAATCATCACTAGAACTTATCAAAGATGAACTTTCTGATTCTGAAGAACTTCTTAAGTTATCGGGTCCTCTGTATCTCATAAAACTGTCCTTCTTTGTTAAATCTGGTGGATCAGCAAATGAAGAGGATGGCAAAGGTTCTACCAAAGAATTAGTTCGTTTTGGTGGAGATGGTCTCAAATCTCGATCAGGAGATGCTATAACGCTAGCAGATCTCTTTCTAGCTGCCGGGCTTCCAGGGCCTCCTCTCAGCCTGGGTGATGTAATATTCATTGGTTCCAAGACAGGAGGTTGCGGTGAATTTGTTTGTTCTGTTGATTTGGATCTTGGTGGCCTACCAGGTTTCCTTGCTGAAGCATTGGTAGGTGGTGTATTAGGTGTAGTTACTGGACTAGAACACCTAGAATTGTTTTTTGAATTGAAACCTTTCTTGCTAAATAGCACCTTAGTACGTCTATTTACACCAGATGATGGAGTTGTTAATGAAGAGCCACTTTCTTCTGTTTTTGTGGATGATGTAGATGATTCAGTTGTCCGTGAACTATCAGATGAACGTCTCTTTTCTTAAAAAGAAGAGGACGTAAATCACAATTTTATTTACTTTTTCACATGTAAATACACACACCATATGGCCACACAAAATTAATTTTAAGGTTCTCAGGCCAAATTTTTCAAAAATAGATGAGGGAGGGAGGCTTTTTTTTTATCATTTTATTGGTCTAAAATCAGATGAGGGAGGCATTTTTTTATTAGTTATCTTGCACAAAATTTAACTGGTAAAGATCTCAATCGATACAGCAAAGAATTTCTATATTAAACATTCATATTTGTATATGAAATGTATTTAAAGGTTATTACATAAAAGAACCCCTTTTAAATTGATAAATTGTTCATGCAACCTGGGTTATAGTATAGTGAAATTGAGGGGAGGGGGGCAGGGATCGTCGCAATGCATCTAGATGCATATTGAACACGTCTTTGCAGCAACTAATGCATACTAGTACAGTTATCGGATGTTTACGAATTTCAGTCGTGTCAATTTCGTCTCCAATGCATGATAACATATCATACAAATGGTGATCGAAATTAACCTGTTTCGTCAGATTTTCTACAGGTAACAATTATTTGGGCAGCAAATATGTTTTAATTAGGATATTTATTAGACAATAAATACATTTAGTATGAACATACAATTAGAGTAAATTAACCTTTAATTTTAATACATTTCAATTCGATTATCTGATTGATATACAGTAGATTTAGGATCTGAAAGACTTTACTGTGTCTGTGGTCAGGTTCAACCTTTCTGTTGAAATTGATTGTATAATGTTCTAAATTACAAATAGTTCATTCTAATTTAATTTACGCGATTATGCTTGGGTATAAAATTAGAAAAAAAACTGATTATTTTATAAAGAAAACCAGAGGCTCTTAAGAGCCTGTATCGCTCACCTGATTTTAAAGGCAATGAAGATGGCATTTCCCTGATGTTAAAGTAAGTCCTGTAATTTTCAATAAACTTTAAATAGGACCATCCAAACAATATTACTAGAAAGCTTTGTTTCATTGGTTAACCAGTTGTATAGAGATTTTTTTTATTTGCCCATAGAATCCTATGTTAAACTAAGTCCTGCGGGGGAGTTGGCCATTTTGAATTTCCAATTGCCTTAAAAAACATAAACTTTATAAAGGACCATCCAAACAATATTGCTAGTAAGTTTTTGTTTCCATTGATTAACCGGTTTCGGAGAAGAAGCCTTTAAAAACTTTTTCCCATAGGGTGGTATGTTAAACAAAGTCCTGCGGTAGCGGCCATTTTGAATTTCCAATTGCCATAAAAAACATAAACTTTATAGAGGACCATCCAAACAATATTGCTAGTAAGTTTTTGTTTCCATTGATTAACCGGTTTCAGAGAAGAAGCCTTTAAAAACTTTTTCCCATAGGGTCCTATGTTAAACTAAGTCCTGCGGTAGTGGCCATTTTGAATTTCCAGTTGGCATAAAAATCATAAACTTTATAAAGGACCACCCAAACAATATTGCTAGTAAGTTTTGTTTTGATTGGTTAACCGGTTTCAGAGAAGCCCTTTTTAACATTTTTCCCATAGGGTCCAATGTTAAACTAAGTCCTGCGGTGGTGGCCATTTTGAATATCAGATTGGGATAAAAAAACATTAACTTTATAGAGGACCATCCAAACAATATTGCTAGTAAGTTTTGTTTCCATTGGTTGGCCGGTTTCAGAAAAGAAGCCTTTCAAACTTTTTCCCATAGGGTCCTATGTTAAATTAAGTCCTGCGGTGGCAGCCATTTTGAATTTCCAATTGCCATAAAAAACACAAACTTTATAGAGGACCATCCAAACAATATTGCTAGTAAGTTTTGTTTTGATTGGTTAACCGGTTTCAGAGAAGAAGCCTTTTTTAACATTTTTCCCATAGGGTCCAATGTTAAACTAAGTCCTGCGGTGGCGGCCATTTTGAATATCAGATTGGGATAAAAAACATTAACTTTATAGAGGACCATCCAAACAATATTGCTAGTAAGTTTTGTTTCCATTGGTTGGCCGGTTTCAGAAAAGAAGCCTTTCAAACTTTTTCCCATAGGGTCCTATGTTAAATTAAGTCCTGCGGTGGCAGCCATTTTGAATTTCCAATTGCCATAAAAAACACTAACTTTATAGAGGACCATCCAAACAATATTGCTAGTAAGTTTTTGTTTCCATTGATTAACCGGTTTCAGAGAAGAAGCCTTTTAAAACTTTTTCCCATAGGGTTCTATGTTAAACTAAGTCCTGCAGTAGCGCCATTTTGAATTTCCAATTCTCATCTAAACACAAACTTTATAGAGGACCATCTAAACAATATTGCTAGTAAGTTTTGTTTTGATTGGTTAAACGGTTTCAGAGAAGAAGCCCTTTTTAACTTTTTTCCCATAGGGTCCTATGTTAAACTAAGTCTTGAGGTGGCGGCCATATTGGTTTACCAATCAAAATAAAAAACACAAACTTTGTAAAGGTCCATCCAATGAACATTATGGCCAAGTTTGGTTTCAATTGGCCAAGTGGTTTCAGAGAAGAAGATTAAAATGTAAAAAGTTTACAGACGCCGACGACGACGACGCCGACGGACGCAAAGTGATAACAATAGCTCACATGACCCTTTGGGTCAGGTGAGCTAACAATATTGCTAGTAAGTTTTGTTTTGATTGGTTAACCGGTTTTAGAGAAGAAGCCCTTTTTAACCTTTTTCCCATAGGGTCCAATGTTAAACTAAGTCCTGTGGTGGCGGCCATTTTGAATATCAGATTGGGATAAAAAACATTAACTTTATAGAGGACCATCCAAACAATATTGCTAGTAAGTTTTGTTTCCATTGGTTGGCCGGTTTCAGAAAAGATGCCTTTCAAACTTTTTCCCATAGGGTCCTATGTTAAATTAAGTCCTGCGGTGGCAGCCATTTTGAATTTCCAATTGCCATAAAAAACACAAACTTTATAGAGGACCATCCAAACAATATTGCTAGTAAGTTTTGTTTTGATTGGTTAACCGGTTTCAGGGAAGAAGCCCTTTTTAACATTTTTCCCATAGGGTCCAATGTTAAACTAAGTCCTGTGGTGGCGGCCATTTTGAATATCAGATTGGGATAAAAAACATTAACTTTATAGAGGACCATCCAAACAATATTGCTAGTAAGTTTTGTTTCCATTGGTTGGCCGGTTTCAGAAAAGATGCCTTTCAAACTTTTTCCCATAGGGTCCTATGTTAAATTAAGTCCTGCGGTGGCAGCCATTTTGAATTTCCAATTGCCATAAAAAACACAAACTTTATAGAGGACCATCCAAACAATATTGCTAGTAAGTTTTGTTTTGATTGGTTAACCGGTTTCAGGGAAGAAGCCCTTTTTAACATTTTTCCCATAGGGTCCAATGTTAAACTAAGTCCTGCGGTGGCGGCCATTTTGAATATCAGATTGGGATAAAAAACATTAACTTTATAGAGGACCATCCAAACAATATTGCTAGCAAGTTTTGTTTCCATTGGTTGGCCGGTTTCAGAAAAGATGCCTTTCAAACTTTTTCCCATAGGGTCCTATGTTAAATTAAGTCCTGCGGTGGCAGCCATTTTGAATTTCCAATTGCCATAAAAAACACTAACTTTATAGAGGACCATCCAAACAATATTGCTAGTAAGTTTTTGTTTCCATTGATTAACCGGTTTCAGAGAAGAAGCCTTTTAAAACTTTTTCCCATAGGGTTCTATGTTAAACTAAGTCCTGCAGTGGCGGCCATTTTGAATTTCCAATTCCCATCTAAAACACAAACTTTATAGAGGACCATCTAAACAATATTGCTAGTAAGTTTTGTTTTGATTTGTTAAACGGTTTCAGAGAAGAAGCCCTTTTTAACTTTTTTCCCATAGGGTCCTATGTTAAACTAAGTCTTGAGGTGGCGGCCATATTGGTTTACCAATCAAAATAAAAAACACAAACTTTGTAAAGGTCCATCCAATGAACATTATGGCCAAGTTTGGTTTCAATTGGCCAAGTGGTTTCAGAGAAGAAGATTAAAATGTAAAAAGTTTACAGACGCCGCCTACGACGACGACGCCGACGGACGCAAAGTGATAACAATAGCTCACATGACCCTTTGGGTCAGGTGAGCTAACAATGATAATTTGTTGGGTGGAAAATTCGTTTTGAATGTCAGCATCTGCATTATTTTGACATTCATTTCCAAGATGAGCCAGACAAGACACGAGTCTCTCTTTAATGGGGAAACATCAGCATGTTTCAAGTAATGATTGCAGTTCAATCATACTCCAGAAGACTGATAAAAATCTTGACACTAGAACAGCATAAAGCATATGTCGCCATATTGTATATTTTATAAAATGACATGAATGATTATGGGTCTGTCATCGAAGAAATTGGTTGTATGCAACCACTTAGCTTAACTGCAATATGTGGCACTCATGAAAATTGTTTGGGATTTGGCATTTTCAAAAATGATGAGTCCAGGACTCACCATAAAAAATCCTACAAAGTATCACTGAAAGGGTACATATTTTGATAATCAACACTTCCTACAGCTTTTAACCTATATCCCTAACACTTTCCAGAAGCAGATTGCACATATTATAGTTGCGACCTGCTATTATGCTATCGTTTTATGAGATGTTTCTATATTTGGGAACATCAAATCCTACAGCTTTAAACCCAGATCCCTGAAACATCACAGAAAGATTGCACACGTATTGGTTGTGCACCTGCTATTATAGAATGCGTTTTCCCCATTTTTCCAGGATTGGGAACGTCGCAATTTTTCAATGAGGGTACCAATTTTGTGTAATCAACTTCTCCAGCTCGCTACCCAGATCCCTGAAACTGCACCAAAAGATTGCACACATATTAAAGTTGTGCACCTGATCTTTTTTAAGGTTTTCCCATGACATGTCCGCGAGAACTTCTTTCAGCAAATTTTATAGATGGTACCGTTTTTGTGCTATCAACTCTTCCTTTTTTTGTCACAAAACTAAACGATTCTCCGTTTAATAAAGCACTTGTTTTGCAACGCCGCCATTTAAGACAAACGATTTTTTTTATTATTTTTTTCGGCTATATCCGATCTCAATAGTCGTGAACACGAACGATTCCGTAACCCTCCTTTACTTTCAAACGCTTATATGCACTATGTATTCTTTCGGAAGTTATCATTAGAGTAAGCAAAGATGTCCGATCTTTCCGAATGCAGTGGCGGGAAATTAAGAAGCGGATCGGACCGGATAATTTTTTTTAACGGAAACGGCTCCGCATTTCCGGATTTTTATTTTATTGAAAACCCAATAAAATCGGCGATGCGGCGGGGTGAAAACGGATGCGCGCGGGCCTGAGAACCGTAAATCTAATTTTATATGGCCTATATTAGATTTTATAGCAAGATATAAACCTGGTTTATTTAAATAGGCTAAATACCTATTCTTACTTGAATCAGAAATGATATTTTTGAAAATAGAAAGAACAAAACCAGAGGCTCGTAAGAGCCTGTATCGCTCACCTGATTTTTTTTAGGAAATGCAGATGGCATTTCCCTGATGTTAAAGAAAGTCCTGTAATTTTCAATAAACTTTGAAGAGGACCATCCAAACAATATTACAAGAAAGTTTTGTTTCCATTGGTTAATCAGTTTCAGAAAAGAAACCTAATAAAACTTTTCCCCATAGGGTCTACTGTTAATCTATGTAATTCTGTGGTGGCCATTTTGATTTTCCTATTGGCATAAAAGACATAAACTTCAAAGAGGACCATCCAAACAATATTGCTAGTAAGTTTTGTTTCCATTGGATATTTGGTTAAGAGAAGAAGCCTTTTAAAAATAGTTCCCAAAGGGTCCTATGTTAAACTAAGTCCTGCTGTGGTGGCCATTTTGATTTTCCAATTAGCATAAAAAACACAAACTTAAAATGTTAAACCCAGTCCTACGGTGGCAGCCATTTTGAATTTCTGATTGGGATAAAAAACATGAACTTTATAGAGGACCATCCAAACAATATTGCTAGTAAGTTTTGTTTTGATTGGTTAACCAGTTTCAGAGAAGAAGCCTTTTAAACTTTTTACCATAGGTTCCTTTGTTAAACTACGTCCTGCATTGGTGGCCATTTTGAATTTCCTTTTGGGATAAAAAACACAAACTTTAAAGAGGACCATCCAAATAATATTGCTAGTAAGTTTTGTTTACATTGGTTAACCAGTTTCAGAGAAGACGTCTTTTTTAACTTTTCCCCATAGGGTCCTATGTTAAACTAAGTCCTGCGGAGGCGTCCATTTTGATTTTCTAATTGGCATAAAAAAAACATAAACTTTATAAAGGACCATCCAAACAATATTGGTAGTAAGTTTTGATTCATTTGGTTAACTGGTTTCAGAGAAGAAGCCATTTTTATCTTTTTTTCCATAGGGACCAATGTTAAACAAAGTCCTGTGGTGGTGGCCATTTTGAATTTCCTTTTGGGATAAAAAAACACAAACTTTAAAGAGGACCATCCAAATAATATTGCTAGTAAGTTTTGTTTCCATTGGTTAACCAATTTCAGAGAAGAAGCCTTTTAAACTTTTTTCACATAGGGTCCTATGTTAAACTAAGTCCTGTTGTGGCGGCCATTTTGAATTTCCAATTGCCATCAAAAACACAAACTTTATAGAGGACCATCCAAACAATATTGCTAGTATGTTTTTGTTTCCATTGGTTAACCGGCTTCAGAGAAGAAGCCTTTTAAAACTTTTTCCCATAGGGTCCTATGTTAAACTAAGTCCTGTGTTGGCGGCCATTTTTGAATTTCCAGTTGCCATAGAAAACATTAACTTTATAAAGTACTATCCAAACAATATTGCTGGTAAGTTTTGTTTTGATTGGTTAAACGGTTTCAGAGAAGAAGCCCTTTAAAACTTTTTTCCCATATGATCCTATATTAAACTTGAGGTGACGGCCATATTGGTTTACCAATCCAAATAAAAAACACAAACTTTGTAAAGTTCCATCCAATGAACATTATGGCCAACTTTGGTTTCAATTGGCCAAGTGGTTTCAAAGAAGAAGATTAAAATGTAAAAAGTTTACAGATGCCGACAACGACACCAACTGATGCAAAGTGATAACAATATGGGTCAGGTGAGCTAAAAAGTGCAGTAATTAAAATGAAGAAGTGTAAGTTTGGTTTTGAATTCCTATGATACTTAATCCCCAGTAATTTAAATTTCTTTAAAAATGAATCTTTACAAATACAAATAGAAAACATCATGACAGTCTCATTATTCTGACCTAGTATGATGAGCTCTGCCATTTAACAAACCATAGCCTTTTAGAACCTTTTGTTAAATTTTTACATTCGTATATAACAACATTCCATTATGGTACTGTTTAAACCTACCCAAAAGTCTTGGCAAAGGGGGTTCAGATTCAGATTCACTTCTACTATGACTAGCTTTTCTCCCACGACCGCGTCCTCTACCTCTACCTCTCATTGCTGGTGTTCTCTCTTTAGATAAAGAGGAAGATCTTCCAGGGCGAGCTAAAGGTGTTGACAGTAGACCATCTTCAGCTGCTGAGTCATCATCTGTTCCTAAAAATTCAACAAAACTATTTGTTCA
Organism: Limnoperna fortunei; assembly: GCA_944474755.1. Lineage (NCBI taxonomy): Eukaryota > Metazoa > Mollusca > Bivalvia > Mytilida > Modiolidae > Limnoperna > Limnoperna fortunei. The sequence continues at coordinate 89,554,021 of OX104111.1, forward strand.
AATTATGTTATTCCTACCAATTATTAGATCAATCTATCAATAAAGAAAATATAAAAACTTTCTGGTCACTATAAATTGCAACAGTACAACTAGAGACTAGCAGGAGCCTGTATCGTTCACCTGGAACCCAAATGACTTCAACTATATTTAAATTTTTGAAATTAACAGTTTCAGTCTAGTTGTTATAGCTTTTAAGTTAGTGTGCAAAAACTAAACATTTCTTCAAAAATTTTAGTTAAGTACAATAACTCCTATACAGTGCCATCAGACAATTTCTGAAAATTAAATGGTTTGTAGGCCTTGTCACTTAGGGTAATTTAGAAATTTACAGTTTTACTCTAGGTGTGTTATAGACTAATTTATAATACAAAAACTGTTCATTTGTCCGAATTCATAATTAAAGGGCAATAACTCCTATAAAGAGTCATCTTGCAATTTTGGGCTAAGCAATCATTTGTAGGGCTTCTATTGCTGATCATTTGTGCAATTTACAGTTTCAATCTAGCTGCTATAGTTTTCAAGTTACAGGACAAAACTGGAAAATTTCATAAAAAATTGTCATTTAAGGGCAATAACCCCTATAAGGAGTCATCTGACAATGTCAGACCAATTAAGTAAATTGTCGGGCTTTCATTGCTAATAATTTTTGCTATGTATAATTTCATTCTAGCTGTTATGGTTTTTAAGTTACAGGACAAAAACAGAAAATTTCATAAAAAACTGCAATTTAAGTGCAATAACTCCTATAAGGAGTCATCTGACAATTTCAGACTTATATGGTGAATTGTAGGGCTTGTATTGCTGATTTTGTTTGCTAATAACATTTTTACTCTAGCTGTTACAGTTTTGAAGTTACAGGACAAAAAATTGTCATTTAAGGGCAATAACTAATATAAGGAGTTGTCTGACAATTTCAGACCAATCAAGTGATTTGTATGGCCTTTATTGCTGATCATTTGTGCAATTTACAGTTTTAATCTAGCTGCTATAGTTTTCAAGTTACAGGACAAAAAAAGAAAATTTCATTAAAAATTGCCATTTAAGGGCAATAACTCCTATAGGGAGTCATCTGACAATTTCAGACTAATACAGTGAATTGTAGGGCTTGTATTGCTGATCATTTTTGCTATTTACAGTTTTACTCTAGCTGTTATAGTTTTAAAGTTACGGGACAAATAGGGAAAATTTCATAAAAAAATTGTCATTTAAGGGCAATAACTTATATAAGGAGTCATCTGACAATTTCAGACTAATCAAGTGAATTTTAGGGCTTTTATTGCTGATCATTTTTGCCATGTATTCACTCTAACTCTTATAGTTTTCAAGTTGTATTGTAAATACCAAAAATTTGGTCAAAAATCGCCAATAAAGGGCAATAACTCCTACAAGAAGCCAATACATAACTTCACACTAATAGCAACTATTGTAGACCTTAATGTGCTAATCAATTTGAAGCAACGATTTTCTCTATAGCTGTTATAATTTTTGAGATAATGATCAAAAACCTGTGTTGACACCCATGTTCTATTATTAGTAACAGTGGCCATCTTTGTTTGTTGATGATTGATCAACACCCTGAACTTGAAACTAGGAACCCTAAGGATGATTGTGGCCAAGTTTGAAAAAAATTGGCAGTGGTTTTAGAGACGATTTTTGAAAAAGTTTACGAAGGACTTCGGTCCAAGTGAGTTAAAAATTGCATCAAAATATTGAAATTTTTGTCTGCCTAGCAACATGGGGAATATAAAATTTTCTCTGGGCAATAAATCCTGATAGCGAACATTAGCAAGTCCCTTATTGTATATTATTACATGTAAAATACTGATTGAATATTGCAAAGCCAAAATTGTTTGTTCCTTTGAATAATGAAAAATTGTGTATCTGTATTTTGGCATTTAATTTTTACAGCCTAGAGAAACCTCACAATTCAGCAAGAAAACAGGTATTTATTTAGAATTTTACATTAGTGACAGTTTTGTATATATGTTAAAATTGTAAGTAAATCCTCAAATTTAAGGCACTTAATTAGATCTATGGGTGATGAAATCATGCAACTTTCAAGTATATGGCCTGCTTTAAAATACTCAATTTCAAGGTGGACATTTGTTAATCATAAGTCATAAGTATATACTGAACTTTTAATTTAACAACCAAACGAATAAAAAGTCTCAAATGGCAAAGTTTCAAAGCACATGATTTAATGAATGAGACAACAAAATGTTTTAAAATGTGGAAGGTAGAAAGTTAAAAGTCCGTGTCATTAACTATAAGGAGATTACTCAAAATGTACTGAATTTTGTAAAATTTACTGAAAAACCGGGGGGAAAAAAAAAGAAATTTAATAATTGGAGGTGCACGTCTTCAATATGTGTGCAATTTTTTTTTTTCAGTTTCAGAGATCAAGGTTGAAAGCTGTACGATTAGATGATTACACAAATAGGTTCCTTATGCAACCCATCTAAAACATTAAATGGTGAGAAAATGGTAATTGTCTGCTGGGATCTTTATTATTTTTTTTAATCCTTACACAACTTTTTACATCTTAAAAGATATATTATTAATTTTAATTAGACACCGATTTAAAGTTTTATTATGTCAACTATAAGTCAGCCATAGATCTGATAGATTAGGTTCATAATAAAGTCCTAAACCTCAGATTAGAGATTTACTCTCATCAAGGGCATCACTGGCCATAAATCCCAAAAATGCCTTCGTGTCCAACATGTATGTTATAACATGCTAAAACAATGGTTTAATATTTATACTAGCTTCTACAATAACTTTTATTTAACTATTCCAAACGAAAATATCACTTTTTTTTAACCACATATCTTTATATTTTCGTACCTGCTAATTTTTCTACTTATACCAACCTACAAGTCTACTAAGTTTTAATTGCCTGACAGACAAACAGATAGAGTGTTAACCTATAGTACTCTTCGGCGAAGCCAATAGGTGACTAAAATATTATAAAAAGTATGACAATCACACTTTAAACAATTTTATGGTTACTTTGACACATATAGTATTGCCATATTCTAACCTGTGTCAGCACTCTCTTCTAAATCACTGGTCTTTTGACCCTTCTGTAAAGCTAACTTTCTTCTCACACGCAAAATTTCCTTTTTTATTCTTTTTATTAGTTTGCTTTGTTTACCTACAAGGAAAATTTTAGATAAATGAAAACATGTACATTGTCTGATGTATACAAAGTTAGGAGTCTATGGGGAAACAAAAAGTCAAATTATTTTTTTCTACCACTTCATGTAGGGCAAAGAATCATTAATGCAAAAAAACATCTGCACCTTTGGGAAAGTTTGATTGTTTGAATGGGTTTTTATGCCACTTTAAGCTTTTTGATGGTGTCTGCTTTTAATTTGAGTCAGAAGCCAGAATAAATCATAAAAACTAACAACCATCAGCAGGAAAACTTTTCAAAAAAGTTAACTCAAGCACACCACGTCAAAAGTAGGGCTTTCAGAAGCAACATCAGAGTTGACATGCCCGAGATCAATAGTAGTTTACCATCAATAACTCAAACCTAAAATAAATCAATTGGTGTTATAACGCTTATCTTTGACTCATGTTGTTTGTTGACACTTGTTGATTTAAATGTTATTTTGTGTGCAGTTTGATGGAGATTTTTAATTTACACTTTTTAAGCATCATTGTGTTTTCAGTCCTCATCTTGTTTGTTTTATTGTTGTTTCTCATTATAGTTGAATAATATCTATAACTTTTGTTGTACATTTTCAACACCCCTTTTAGTACATATTATATTGTAATTGCCAATGTGTGCTATGTTGAAGTCAATATTACAACCAGAACAAAATGCATCTGCTGTCCTTCAGCAGAATATTCTAAAACTGATGAATAATTGAACTTTTTGACCACAAAAAATTATAGCCAGCATCATATATGTTACTACTTAGCTTACCTAAGCCAACATTCTTCTCATTCACAAGAAATTGTTTAATAAAATCAACGTTGCCCTGTAATTTTAACTGCTACCCTACTAAATACCCTACTGAACTTTATTAAAAGTAATTGTTTACCCCTTATTGACCGTACATAAACAATAGTGTTACTTAGATAATCTTGGGATCCATCACACTACAATTGCGGCTTACAAAAATAACAATAATCTGTCTGCTGAAAAACCAAATTTTTGTGTGTGTCAGATCCTTGACTCATGTCATGAGATATCAGATGTACGCCTTACAATGTAAGGTAAATTCATTGGCAAATCCAAAATACAATTATTATGGCATTATCGTAGGGAGCAAAAATTTTTGGAAATTGTCCAACTGAGGTTGCTTCAACTGCTTTCGACTCTTTCAAGTTTGAGTTATCATTGTTCTACTGTACTTTGTAGAGAAACAGCTAGTAGTTGTATTTTTCTACAAACACAAATGAAAATAACTAAAAATAAAAGATGCTTAGGCTAAAAAATGTTTATCTAGTAAATTCTATACAGGCAGCTCAGAAGTCCATGTATCAATATAGTATGGAAAACACTCTTCTTCCAAAATTTAAGTTAACAAATGTATATTCGAAATTTTTATGGTATAAATTATATGTCCTAAGTGAAATTTCAACAGATCTTGTTAAATGAAATCAATGGGTTAACACTACCTTTCCTATTGTTATTTGCAGCATCCATATTGTCCAATAGAATTCTGAGCTGCTCTTCAAGTGGTAAACCTTCCTTTCTTTTATCTAAGAAATCATCGACTGAAAGGAAATACCAGAGGAAAAAATGAGTCTGTAGAACCAGCAGGATTTAAAGAAAACACATCATATAACAAAATACAATATAAATGTTACATGAAGGAAATGATGCCTTCAATAAATTGTTGAATTTGAAAAAACATCATAAATGATATACCGTGTTTCACTTTTCTTACTTTAGATTCATTAATGTTTGTGGAAACAGGTAAATCATGAATGTCTGTACAAAACAAAATATCCCTGTTATTTTGAACAGCAAATGAACAAACGATAAAATTAAGTATCCATGACAGTGTTATGTTTTTCATAAACCACAAATTAATATCAGCAGAAATTTTAATTAAAATTGCCAAGTCTGATAGTGATATGGCGGGAAGCAAAGCAAGTGCCTTAATAAATTATGAATGGTTTCCAATTTGTTTGACAAAATATGTACCATGTTGTGCATATGTTTGGTAAAAGTTCCACAGTCTAGAAATAAGTGATTAGTTTCTTGTACAATTCCATAATTGCACATGCACAACTTCAAAGTTGATTACACAAAATAGGTACAGCTTCTGCAAATATTTAGAAAACTGATTAAGTTCCCAAATCTGGAAAATTAGGAAAAATATCCTCAAACAATTCCTAAATAGCAGATGCACAACTTTAATACATGTGCAATCTTTTTGTGAAGTTTTAGAGATCTGGGTTGAAAACTGCAGGGGGAGTTGATTACACAAAATAGATACCCTATTTTCCACACCTGCGAAATTTGCCGACTTACCATAGTGATACTATAACCCAGTTTAAAAATGACCATCAGCATGTAAAAAGGAAAAAAACAGCAAGAAATTCTGAGCTTTTGTGTCAGTCCTACAAAATTTTGATAGCTATATTTGACCATGCCTTAAATGCAGGAAAATCTGCTTGTACTAATGTTATTTTCAAATAAATGAATTTATAAAAAAAATAATAATAATAAAGATGTATCAATTACACATAGTGGTAAATTAAATACACAGCTAATGTATGATATTTTTTTATGTTATCAACTGGCTTACTGTCTTCTAAGATAACAGGAGATCCTATTGGATCAGGCTCTCTCTCTAAATGTAATCCTGTATCTGGGTCATAACCAACTCGTTCTACCATTCTTCTTGCTGCTCTAATAACAGCTCCACCCTTAAAATATATTAATAATACAGTAAAAAGCCAAAATTATCAAATTGAATTTGGTATTAATTTAGCAAACATGTTTGTGGTATTTGGGTCGAAGAATTAGGAGGGTTCAGCTCTGCTTATAATTAATATTAATAATTCATTTAAAACAAGTGTGGACACAGAAAAACGTCTCGCCTGCATTCCGCATCAGTAACGAAAATAAATTTCGTCATAAGCATTACATAAATAGCATTAAATAGCAGCAGCAGCCTGTATACAAAATATTGTCACCATATCCTGCATAGTTACAGGGAAACAGCCGTAACCCAAAAACTTTAACGTAGTCGCTGGACCGTGAAATTGAGGTCAAGGTCAGGTGGAACTTACCAGACAGTCATGTACTATTCATTAGCAACCTATACACCAAATATTGTCATCCTACCATGTGTAGTTACAGAGGAACTGTCGTAACCCAAAAACTTTAACTAGTCGCTGGACGGTGAAATTGAGGTCAAGGTCAGGTGACACTTACCAGACAGTCATGTACTAGTCATCAGCAACCTATACACCAAATATTGTCATACTACCATGCATAGTTACAGAGGAACTGTCGTAACCCAAAAACTTTAATGTAGTCACTGGACCGAGAAATTGAGGTCAAGGTCAGGTGACACCTACCAGACAGTCATGTACTAGTCATCAGCAACCTATACACCAAATATTGTCATCCTACCATGCGTAGTTACAGAGGAACTGTCGTAACCCCAAAACTTTAACGTAGTCGCTGGACCATGAAATTGAGGTCAAGGTCAGGTGACACCTACCAGACAGTCATGTACTAGTCATCAGCAACCTATACACCAAATATTGTCATCCTACCATGCGTAGTTACAGAGGAACTGTCGTAACCCAAAAACTTTAACGTAGTCGCTGGACCGTGAAATTGAGGTCAAGGTCAGGTGACACCTACCAGACAGTCATGTACTAGTCATCAGCAACCTATACACCAAATATTGTCATCCTACCATGCGTAGTTACAGAGGAACTGTCGTAACCCAAAAACTTTAACGTAGTCACTGGACCGTGAAATTGAGGTCAAGGTCAGGTGACACCTACCAGACAGTCATGTACTAGTCATCAGCAACCTATACACCAAATATTGTCATCCTACCATCCTACCAGAGGAACTGTCGTATAACGTAGTCACTGGACCGTGAAATTGAGGTCAAGGTCAGGTGACTGACTGGCAAGTACTCATCATAAGCTACCTCTGGACCAAATATGATGGACCTAGGGCTTGGGCTTACAAAGATATGAAGCAAGATGTCAAGTGTTTACGCCGCCGCCGGATTCCCATACATATGTCTCGCCTTCGTCGCAGGCGAGACAAAAACCCTCCAATTTGAAATAATTTTGAAATATTTGCTCCTGTCGATTGTTAAATGTTCTCACCGAGTCTCTAAGTTTCACAGCAGAGCGATAAAACACTGTGTCTTTTGCATTGTAAGTACAACAGTTCTTTATTATTGTTTCGAAATCCTTTTCGAATTCATCCATGGTCCTGTAAGTATGACTTTCAATATTCTTTCTCATTGTTAAAAAGTCCATTGGTTTTTCAATATAGTTTAAGTAGTCCGGGACCTACAATAAACATGAATATATTATAGCAATACAAAAATTTGCATTCAAGTGAATTGAAAAAATGTGTCTAAAGAAACAGATGACCCTGATGAGTCCTGAGCATTTTGCACATTTAGCTATTTCAGCATTATATGGTCCATTACTTCAGAGTGATAAGTGTAATCTATCATATTCCAAACTCAACTGTGTTTAGTGGCACCTTAAAATATTTTCAGATCATTTCGTCAGGACTTTCAATGTATCATTCGATATCTAATTTCGTAGGTACAGGCATAAATCTTTATGCCTTGACACCTACCAGGGGCATAACAAGAGATAAAGAAGTGGAATAATAAAATTTATAAAAATCATTTTTTTACATTATAGCAATAACTGTGCATGCAGTATGTCAGCTTCTTCCTCAGTTCATATATAGTAACCTATGAGCCAGCTGATAAAACATTTACCTCAACTAGAAATTTAGGCAATAATGATTGGAATGAAGGGTTGGTGTAATTTTAGACTTCGTAAATTAAAACATTGTGGGATGCTTTGAAATTAATTCCTTATGTACAAGGCATTAGTCATGAATTTTTTATTCCTTAAAAGTTCATGCTCAAATGCATACTCTATGTAAAGTGCAAGTGTATGTGGTGTGGCCTAAAAAATACCAAAATCTCGTAAATTCTGAGACCCCAAATTTTTTTGACAACCTTTGTGAGACAAAAATTGCAACAAAATCTGACGCAAAAAATAAACAAAACCTTGCTGAATGAAACTATATGCTATAATTTAATAAACATGCATGTTTTTATGACAAGTTTTTAATTGAATCCAAACATACAAAACAAAAAGTTTTCCTAATTCTTTCTCAACTTGGAATATAAACTCAAACTCAATGATCCACCACAAAAACGGAACACTATTCTATAGTGCTAACCCAGGGGCCTTTTCTTATCAAATTGCATATTGTCTTTTTACAAAGCATTTGCAATAATCAAGGAATTTGTAAATACCAGAATTTAACAGATCATGCGTAATGTCCAACTGAAACAAAGCTTTCTTCTTTGAATGGCAATTTCCTGAAGTAAACATACATTGGAAAATTGAACTAGACCAACTCTACTTTCTAGTTACAATTCTTTTTAATGCATTCTGAAGGCATCTGACAAAAAGGTTTTAAAACCAAAATTACAAAATTATGTTGTACCCAAGTCTGTTAACTGCTATTAAATGTTAAATACAGCTGTACACAGAAACATTTATTATTGGGATAATATTATATTTACAGTTAGTAAATTATTTTGATGAAAACACTTTCTTGAGCTTTATACACTATAATGACAATTTATTCCCTTCAGCTTTTAAAACCCAAGACTACAGGCTCTAGAGCCTGTAATCGCTCACCTGTATTGACTTATATATTAACTATATTTAATTTTTTGCAATGTACAGTGTCAGTATAGTTGTTACAGTTTTTGAGTTACTAGGCAAAAACTAAACATTTTTTCACACATTTTAGTTAAGTACAAATACTCCTATAAGGTGCATTCAGACAATTTTTGAAAATAAAATGACTTGTTGGCCTTGTCCTTTAGGTGACTTAAGTAAATTACAGCTGTACTCAAGGTGTTATAGACTTTAAAGAAACCCCAAAACCGATAATTTGTCAAAATTTGTGATTACAGGGCAATAACTCATATAAAAATTTATCTTGCGATTTTGGACAAAGCAATGATTTGTCGGTCTTGCTTTGCTGATCATTTGTATATTTTACAGTTTAGATCTAGCTGTTAAATGGCATTTAAGTTACAGAGCAAAAACTACAAATTTCACCACAAGTTTTAATAAAAGGGCAACAACTCATTTAAGGAATCATCTGACAATTTCAGACCATTAAAGTGAATTGTAAGACTTGTATTGCTGATAATTTTTTTGCAATTTACAGTTTCACTCTAGTTCTTATAGTTTTCAAGTTGTGTTATAAATACCACAAAGTTGGCCAAAAGTCATTATTAAAGGGCTATAACTCCTACAGGAAACCTCATCCTCACAAGTCAGGGTTTCTTTGTATACGAAACCCTGACAAACTTAGCTAGGAAATTCCCGGACTAGAAGTCACTATTTTGATTAGCCACATCATACCTTTATGTAGCCAATCAAAAGCTCGCTTTCATTTAGAACTTGGTTAGGGGATATCCCGATGTCGACTGTAAAATAAACCCAACGGATGTGTTGCGTAGACCATGTGAAAATCAGTGTATTTTGTACAGTAGTGTTTATAGTTAAAAATAAAAATAAAAAATCAACAATAAAGATGGGCCTGAGCTTTCGGTCCAAAGACCTTCTTCAGGGCGAGAAAGAGGGGGACAAAGAAAAACACAACCGTGTAGGACAAGGAAAGAGAGTAATTATTTAGTTGCGTTACGTTTTCTGCACACTCAAGAATGAGTTAGAATGACTACTGCCAAACACTTGCTTCTTTCAAGCAATTTCATTACTTGATATTTTGAAGGTTGACGTCATACGAAAATCTTCTAGGCCCGGAATTTACTAGCTAAGTTTGTCAGGGTTTCGTGGCCACATGTAGACACAGAAACCCTGACTTGTGAGGATGAGGAAACCTTTACACAACTTCACACTATGAGCAACTATTGTAGACCTTGATGTGCTGATCAATTTTAACTAACGGTTTTCTCTAAAGCTATTATAATTTATGAGATATTTATCAAAAACCTGCATTGACACCCATGTTCTATTATTATTAACAGTGGCCATCTTTGTCCCAAGATCAACACCCTGAATAGAAATTTGAAAGTAGGAAACCTAAAGATGATTTTGGCCAAGTTTGGAAAAAACTGGCCAATGGGTTTCAAAGGAGATTTTTTTTTAGTTTACGACAGACGCCAAAGTATGGCAATAGCTCACCTGGTGGGCTAAAAAGATATTACGAGTACAAGTCATGAATATTACTAAAAAGTTGAAAACAACTGTTGAAATTGTGAGTTTTGCATATTTTGAGACATGTTTGATCTGAAAAAGCATAAATAACTGGTTGATGTGGATATGTTACCTCATCAAGAGATACAGGTTCTGAGAAGAAGCCAGAATTATCTAGTTCTTGTATTTGATCTAAAGTATGCCTTAAAAGCACTGCAAATGGCTGAAGCTGCATCTCCATTGCTTGATGTTGCACTTTCAGCTAAGAAAAAAAAATCAATTAGACATGACAACCTATTCTGAAAATGAAATCATAAGGTATAATAGAAACCTGTGTACTTTTGCAAAAAATCTCTGAACCAAAGTAACATGACAGTGTTTGAATTAAAGAAAAACAGCCTCTTAATTAACCAAAACCTTGTTGATACTGGCTAAAAAATAAGGTCCCTTTATTCCCCTTTGATATTTTAATGTGTTTAAAGCGGACTTCATATATTCCAAATACAAGTGTGGACACAGAAAAACGTCTCGCCTGCATTCCGCATCAGTAACGAAAATAAATTTCGTCATAAGCATTACGTAAATAGCATTAAATATCAGCAGCAGCCTGTATACAAAATATTGTCACCATATCCTGCATAGTTACAGGGAAACAGCCGTAACCCAAAAACTTTAACGTAGTCGCTGGACCGTGAAATTGAGGTCAAGGTCAGGTGACACCTACCAGACAGTCATGTACTAGTCATCAGCAACCTATACACCAAATATTGTCATCCTACCATGCGTAGTTACATAGGAACTGTCGTAACCCCAAAACTTTAACGTAGTCGCTGGACCGTGAAATTGAGGTCAAGGTCAGGTGACACCTACCAGACAGTCATGTACTAGTCATCAGCAACCTATACACCAAATATTGTCATCCTACCATGCGTAGTTACAGAGGAACTGTCGTAACCCAAAAACTTTAACATCGTTGCTGGACCGTGAAATTGCAGGGATTGGGAAGGCCACGCGCCATGCGCAATTGGCGCTTCAGTGACTAAAATGGCCCATTGGTGAACAACAGGGAAGGGCCCGAGTGCGCGATAGTAATTTCAGCGACTACCTACACTTAGCGTAGAAATTTGAATTCCCCGATACTAAAAATAGATTACTTTAAATACTCGTCCAATCAAATATCGTAATTGCCTACAATTCTCGGAACTCGTTTTAAAAATAGAGGACTTTAAATACTCGTCCAATCAAATGGATTAAAGAAATAAAATTCTCGGAACTGATTTTAAAAATAGAAATTTACTAAGAAATTCACTCGAACTTTAATGTGATCGAATAGTACAACATGAATCTATACTACTAAAATTATAGACCCCTTTTTTAAGTGCGCATCACAAAACACAGAGAAATACCCATATAAATTTACATGCAGTTAATGTTGCATATGCAAAATATTTAATTTTTAAATCGATTATTGCTTTAAATAATTAGGCAATTAGCGATGAATTACGTCCGCAAATTTGTACCGGATACGGTCCTCCTTTAAATTTAAAATTTTATTTCCGGGATTCCCGTGAGGGGTACAAAACAAACGTACGCCTACCCGACTGGCAACTGTTAGTTAGAAGGCATTTATTACGAGGTAAATTTGTAATCAGTGAAAGCGTAACTTTAGTTCTTTTTTAACAAGAACGAACTGTTCGCTTGCTTCACGTGACGGAAGTCTAAAGCTGTAGTTGGTACTTCAATATGTATAAGGTTACATTCAGTTTGATGTTGCACATTAAAAATATTTAATGTTGATATCGATAAAGTCGATTATGAAATTAAAAGGCATTTATTATGAGGTAAATTAGTAATCAGGGAAAGCATAACTGCGGAAGTCAATAGCTTTACTTCTTTTAAAATGTCATATTAGTCCTGATCAATGTGAAAACAAAATTCGGCGGACCTTCCAGACATGTCTGGTGAAAATCCCTTCGATTTCAATCGTTTTCTTGAAATTAGCCAGCTAAATTTAAACAGGAACAAACTGTTCACTTGCTTTACGTGACTGAAGTCTAAAGCGGTAGTTCGCACGTCAATGTGTATAAGGTTGGAGTAAATTTCTGAGAGACAACGACCCCAAATTTATGCAAAGCAACCCATCCATGTCATATTAAACTACAAATGTGTTCCTTATATTGCTATCATAAAAGTAACCACCATGTTAAAAAAATGGCCCTTTAAAGTCTGTCAATGGCCCCTGATATAAAAAATGGCCCTTTGGATTGTTCTAAGATGGGGCCATTGTCCCATTATAAAAAAATCCTTCCCAATCACTGAATTGAGGTCAAGGTCAGGTGACACCTACCAGACATTCATGTACTAGTCATCAGCAACCTATACACCAAATATTGTCATCCTACCATGCGTAGTTACAGAGGAACTGTCGTAACCCAAAAACTTTAACGTAGTCGCTGGACCGTGAAATTGAGGTCAAGGTCAGGTGACACCTACCAGACAGTCATGTACTAGTCATCAGCAACCTATACACCAAATATTGTCATCCTACCATGCATAGTTAAAGAGGAACTGTCGTAACCCAAAAACTTTAACGTAGTCACTGGACCGTGAAATTGAGGTCAAGGTCAGGTGACACCTACCAGACAGTCATGTACTAGTCATCAGCAACCTATACACCAAATATTGTCATCCTACCATGCGTAGTTACAGAGGAACTGTCGTAACCCAAAAACTTTAACATAGTTGCTGGACCGTGAAATTGAGGTCAAGGTCAGGTGACACCTACCAGACAGTCATGTACTAGTCATCAGCAACCTATACACCAAATATTGTCATCCTACCATGCGTAGTTACAGAGGAACTGTCGTAACCCAAAAACTTTAACGTAGTCACTGGACCGTGAAATTGAGGTCAAGGTCAGGTGACACCTACCAGACAGTCATGTACTAGTCATCAGCAACCTATACACCAAATATTGTCATCCTACCATGCGTAGTTACAGAGGAACTGTCGTAACCCAAAAACTTTAACGTAGTCACTGGACCGTGAAATTGAGGTCAAGGTCAGGTGACAGGTGACTGACTGGCAAGTACTCATCATAAGCTACCTCTGGACCAAATATGATGGACCTAGGGCTTGGGCTTACAAAGATATGAAGCAAGATGTCAAGTGTTTACGCCGCCGCCGCCGGATTCCCATACATATGTCTCGCCTCCAGCGACTTTCGTCGCAGGCGAGACAAAAAACCATTTAATTCATTTTCAATACACATTTTTCAACTAATAAGATTGATTGACTGATCCAAATGCCTTTAATGGTTAAGGTGCACAATGATATATCTCAGCTTGATTCAGGTAAAAAGTGACTTAACATTTTATTATACTTTATTACCGAAACAATTACTAGAATAAAAAAGAAGTTAGGAATAGTAACTTTTTTGTTGATCAAAAATGCATGTATGTAAACAAACTGCCTAAGAATATAGATATATGGCATTTAATCGACTTCATATAATATTAATTATCATTAAATCTTGAAAAGCCGTTTCAAGATTTACCAATTTCAACTGATCATCAATACCTGTTCTCTTTTTAATTTTTCTCTTTTTCTTATCAACTCTACCAGAAGTCTTGCCTTTTCCAAATCCTGCCTCAGACGTTGCCAATATTTTAGTTGTTCTTTTAATGCATTACTTTGCTTGTCATTCTTGGTCTAAAACAAAGAAAACTTCTAGTAACAAAAGAACTTGAACATGTTTATAAGGCGGTTGGAATGGCATGTATCAGTACCAAGGCTCACCACACTGGGTGAAGTGGAAAACAAAGTTGCCGTTTTAGGACCTGAAGTCACCCTTAGGTGCCTCAAAAGCGTAGTTCAAGTAGCCCTGTTATTTCAGAAATCTCCGTCAAGTCACCAGATGGTTTACAGAAGGTACTTGTTTATCTGGTCTAACAAATTCACTCAGACTACCCACCTTATCCGTAAATATGTAATTCCAATAAAACTGCAACTATTTTTAAAAACGTTTTACACATTTTATAAGGAATTTTGTGCCATGTGTTTATTTCCCGAATATGTCTAATTATGGGAAGTGAACAATGAGAAAAAGTAAAGTACAGAAGCTCATGATGAAAAATCGTCCCAATTTGATAACTAACACTTTTAACTGGTTTGAACCTTAAAGTTCTTTCAAAGTATATTATATTTTAATTATTTTCTTTGATAAATATAAAGCTGCAAATGAAAGAATAAAGATAATAAGTCATTATATACCTTGGGATAAGGTATCCAGTTTGGTTTCAGCACAGCTGTGTGCAAGTGGATGTGTGCTGATCCAAATAATTATGTAGAAGTTATATATGATGTTATTCCGTTATATTATTTGGACATTTTTGCCCCGATAAACATGGCATGTTCATAAAGTGTTAGGAATATTATGATGTAAACAGTACCTTAATGTATGATGTTTGTGTTTATTTATCTATTCAAATACTTTTTTAATAATTATTTGTGAATAGATGCATTGCCACAAGTACTAAAGAAAATACAAAAGAAATTGCTATATCTGGTGCTTTTCCCAATGATTAATTGATATGTGCCTTTGCTTACCATGAAAAATAACGAAAAAGAAAGAAAAATTCATCTTGGAAAACCACAATTATAAAAAATTTGATGTAAATAAGTAAATTAAAGAAAAAAGTATGTGACAACTGTAAAATACAGTATTTTTATTGTTTCTGTGACTTCTCCCTAGTGTCTCCCTCAAGTCTCTTAGCATTAATAGCATTTTATGTACTTGCCTGTTCTTTATTTCTTGTCATATGATTTGACTGTAAACGACGCAATAATGGAACACCATTACGAGATTGTCTTTTCAGTGTCCAGTAACTTAACAATCGTGTGATAAATGACTGTTTCTTAGGTAGATTAAGCATATCCTCGATTCTTGTAAGCCTGACAAAAAAAAAAAAATTTTTCAAAAAAAAAAAAAAAAAAAAAAAAAATAAAGACAATATTTACATAAAAGAACCCATTATCATATTACAATCTCTATATAAAAAGAATAGAATTAATTTTTTTCCAGTAAAAAACAGGAATAGAATTAATTTTTTTCCAGTAAAAAACAGTAAAAGTGCTGCTATGATTTTTTTAATATGCTAATTTCCAACAAATTTTTTTTTACATTTTTTCAATGGAAAAAACCATACCTTATCTGAGGAATTATTGGAATTGATACAACTGGCATAGCATTTCTTTTCTCTGCCAAAATTTTTCTAGCTTTTCTCATTTTAAGACGGGATTTCTCCTTGGCATCTGCTGATTTCTCTTCTTCTGATGTTGTACTATCATTTAACATAGGCATACAATCAGAATCTGCTGGAGCATGCACATCACAGTATGCAGTTTTACGCACAGTAACTGTTATTCCACTTGCCTCTTTAACAGGTTCTATTTTCATATAAAGTCCTGCTTGTTGAGCACAAGTCACATGAAAAGCAGTATAACAATTTGTTTTATGGCATTGAATACAAGCCCCTGTCCCTCTTTGCTTACAGATATAACATGATAATCTCCATCGCGCAGCAGGAATTCGTTCCATACTGTCAATAGGTTCTAGAAACACAGTATTTGCAAAACCAACTTCAGGAATCCATAATGCACAAACTACATGTGCCCATCGTCCATCGTGTGTTTGTTTAAAAGCTCCCCCCTTGTTCGGGCACAAACAACAATCTACAGCCCTGGAAGGAGACTGCAGACAACGCCTACACAACCACTGTCCCTCAGGAATATAGGGTACACCATAACATTCCTGGTGCACAGCTAAATTACACATGTCACAAAATAAAATCACATTACTGTTTTGACATTCACCATCCATACAAATGCTGCAAACAGCATCTTCGTCTATTGGAGGGCCAATATCCTTCCCAGATGATTGACTCTGAAAAAATGCCTCTTTTTCAAATCTGTCCATTAACAACTCGAAGTCTGCTTGATTGACTAGACCTAATCCTTCTGTTTCTCTCTTTTTGTTAAGCAACTCAAGCCATGCATGATCCTAAAAAAATAAGCTAAATAGTATTACTTATTTTAAATAGGAAATCTGTCAATTCAAACCACTGAAATATATGTACAACAATTTCCAATGTTAAACTGATTTTAGTAAGACATTTTATGATAATAACATGATCCAACATTCTTTGTTGTTTTTTTTTGTTTTTTTTTTTGTATGGGGCAAGATCATTTCCTTCTTTCACTTACTTAATATATGAAAGTTTGTTTGTTTTGATGTTTAGCACCACTTTCAGCAATATCATGGCATATGGTTTTTACTGGCGGAGGCAGCCCAGCCAGGGTATTTGGAGAAAGCCGCCAAACTTTGGTAGGAAAACTGACAATGCGTGCCAATTCAGATTGGAGACTTGAACCAACAATCTCAGTAAATAGTAGATGATGTACCTTAACCGCTAGGCCACTATAAATAAAAGAAGTGAATGCTGCTGCTTGTCTGAATTGTAAGTAAAACACATTTGTTTGTTACTGTGCCTTGTACATGAGAAATATCATACCCTTTTTAAGAACAAACATAGTATCAAATTACAAATGAAATAAACAAAAATCAATTGAAGCCTCTACTTAAATCTGCTGCATAAAAGGCATCTCATCGTCCCATAGTATCACAATTTGAAGAGCAGAATTCTTAACCTTTTGACTGCAGAAATGACTGAAAAGATTTTGTGAAAATTCTGAAAGTTTTTTTGGTAACTCTGACTCGGAGATCAGACAGATTGTCTCCAAAAATCGAAAAGCTTCTAACCTACCTGACACGTAAGGCCAAAAAAAAAAAAAAAAAAAAAGTGTGTTTCAGCTTACATAGATTTATAAAATAGGTAGGCAGGGATCCTTGCAACGCGTCAAGATGCGTATTGTACGTGTCTTTTCAGTTCTGAACGTGCCTTTTCAACATCTAACGCGTCCCAGTACGCGACCGTGTCAGTTGTCAGACGCGATTGAATTTCCGTCATGTCAATTCCGTCTCCGATGGCGATCGATGTTTTCCTGTCGTCCGATTCTCAGCAGGTAGCAATCACTTTGGCGGCAAATATGCTTTAATTAAGATGTTCATTAAACAATAAACGTGCAGTGTTGATTGACACTCTTTATGGTTAAAATTAAGCGTTGATAATACACTCGTTTCAAATTTTAATACACGTTCGGAACCTTGCATTGCAGTTGCACCCCATCATGATATTTTTAAAGTAAGAATTCTTGACCGTTACAAAGATATCTTCAATATTAACATGAATTAGGGGGGGGGGGGGGGGGGGGTGTGTGGATGAGTAATGAGTTGTTAGTAAGAAATATTAATGTCAGCATCTGTATCAAGGTAAGACATATGTCTCTCTTTAATGGGCAAACATCAGCATGTTTTAAGTAATGAGTGCAGTTCAATCACACTCCGAAAGACTTCCAAACTCTAGTCTCAGCTACAACTAATATAAAATAGCATTGGATAAACATTCTGCAAGCCATATTATATAATGGGTCGGTCATCAAAGAAAACGGTTGTATGCAAGCACTTAGCTGGACTCATCTGCGATATGTGGGACTCATGAAAATTTTTTGGGACTCACCACTTACAAAAGTGATGAGTCCAGGACTCACCATAAAAAAATCCTACAAGTATCACTGGGTAGGTAGGTCAAATTTTTTTATTTATTTTTTTTTTAATTGTGTGGGTTAAATTAGTAATTTAATTTTGACCTTTATCTTTTATACCTTTGTAGGTGTAAAGCTTGCAACAGTGTTCGAAATTAACGGACGCTAAGACGCAAAATGCGTGTGAAATATGTTAATTGCGTCTGGGAAATTAGGAAAAGGGCAAAATTTTGCGTCTACGATAATTTGTCCAGTTTTGTTAGTTTACGGCCACAGGCACTTGTTTCTTGAAAAAAAAAATTCATATACTCTCTTATTTCCATTGGAAATAAGAGAGTATATGAATTTTTTTTTCACGAAACAAGTGCCTGTGTTTACGGCAGAGAAATGTTTATTTACTTAGTTAAACTGTGTCCGTCTGTTGTCTGGATGTGTTCCGGTAACCAGTTCTATTTCTTTTCGCAACTCTCGGACTTTTTCATCCACCTAGCGCTGTTGGTGGTGCTCCGCCATCACGGAGATGTGTTAGATTAGTTTTTAGAATCTCGGCCATGCCGGTTGTTTACAGTAGTAACCATCAATGATTTCAAATTATTTTAAAAAATATAAAGATTTTAGACTAATTTACTTCCGAAAATTTTTGCTTCTAAAAATTCTCAACCTTACAAATTTAGCTTGTGAAAAAAATGACCACAAGCAAAGATTTGCTTGTGGGTAAAAAAGTTAAATTCTATGCCTGTTGCAAGTTTCAAGAATTTAAATAAAAGTAAAAGTATACACTAATGCAGTCATTGAATGAGCTATCAATTTCGTTACAAGGGTTCATATGTTTACATTTCGACGCCATGTTGGGGCAGAAGTATGAAAATAGAACTAAAACCCAGAACAATACGGGGAGTTTTCTGGTTCGAAATAACCTCCGTTAAAAACACAAAAAAACCTTGAGGGTCAGTTTCAAAAAAATAGGTAGGGTCGGGAAACCGGAAACATGCATATATTTTTTTGGCCTAACAATATTTTACAGTTTCGTTGAAATTAGATGCAAACTTTTCAAGTCAGGAAACATCTTTTTTGTGAAAACATTTGTAAATTTGTAACTGTGGCCTAAAAATTTACGAATTTACATTGAAATTAAAGGCAAACCTTATGAGTTATTTTCTAGAAACATGATTTTTGTAGAAATTTTTTAACGCTTTTTGTTGACAGTGACCATGACCTTAGTCTGAATCCCTCAAGCGTCAAAGGCTTCTTACTCACATGTATAAATGTCCTATAGGTTCATTGAAATTGGATGCAAGATTTTGAATTTTTTTTTTTTTTAATGAAACTGTATCAAATGTTTATAACAATAATGAAACTGCTTTTCTCAACATAACCTACTATTTGCACACGTAAATTTTCTTAATTTATACCTCTTCATCCATGTCATATTCAACTTCGTCATCCAATTCATCGATAGACTTTTCAATATATCGATAATATGAATTTGGTCTTGGTTTTGGATTGCATGGCTTAATGTAGTCTTCAACAATTTTAAACTGTGCTTCTGGCAATTTTCCACTGTTACTATTTTTATCACTGCTTTGTGTTGGAGGATCCTTGTTTTTAGATTTATTTTTCTCCGTCTGTTGCTTACTGACTTTACTTATTTTCTCAGCTTTTTCCTCCTTTTCCTTATTACTATGATTGTCTATTTGATCTTGTGATATGATTTCAAGTGGTTCATAAATATTTATTCTGTGTATTCTTCCATCTACATCAATTTCAACCAATCTCTGTGCTTCAGCATATGTTAATGTTTCCAGTCTTGGAGCTGGTTTAATGAACTCTGGTGGAGTTGGTGACCGTCGCATAGATCGATGGTGACCCCACCTCCCTTTTTTCTTTCCTGGCTTTTTTCCAGTTGGAGTTGGGGTGTTGTTTTCTGGATTATCATGGTCATAATTGTAAAGATGAAACTGAATTCCACAATAACTTTTATAAACTTTTCCGCAGTCTTTAACTGGACATTCATATGGTGGTTTTGTTGCCTTTAAATTCTGACAGAAATCTCTCACATCAAAGTCATAAACCATTCTGTCAGTTCTCCAAAAACATGTTCAAGAAAATTCTGGAAAAAAAAAGACTTAATGCAACAAATTTTTGTTTCGTCATATTCTTCACCTTATTAAATGTCTTACCCAAACAATTTTAATGGTATATGTACCATATTTTTTAAAGCCAATAGGACCACAACTTTTACAATTTTTTTGGTATATATAGATTTGAAATGAAAATTTATTTTTTACACACTCATTTTGTCTTTTGATAAATTATTATATATAATATCAATAAATACTCCTATGAAACTACATATGTCCCACATTAAAATATTTTACCTCAAAGCTATTTACAATTACAGTTAAACCATGATAAGTTGAAAATTGTGGGACTGTAAAAAATATATTCCGAAGTTCAGGGTGTGATGTCATCTACATCATGAGATGTTTAAAAATCTTAGTGTTTTTATTTAATTACTTTCGGTTTCGTTTTGTATTTGTAGTGTGCAATATAACAAGTATTTTTGCTATATGTCCATTCAAATAAACAGACAATAACTAATAAAAATTGTAATCAAATGTATAACCTTCTTTTACGAAATCCTGGAAAACTTATCAACTTACTGTTCAAAAGCACCAAACAAACAATACAGGTTGTAAATAAAAAACAAAACACAAACAAAGTAAAATTACATTTAAAAAAATGAAACTAAATAAATACTTAACAAGATTAAAATAAATTTTCAATAATTATAATTTTCAACTGAACATGAAAAAGCAATTCGGAATGGTAATGAGCGGATCATAAAATAACAATTCAAATTGTAGTAGCCAATACATAATTATGTTAACTGTTCTACATGTGTGAACACTACAGCCAAAACGGATTACGCAAAGTCCGCGAGTCCATGATGGAAAGAAGTTCATCATTTGCAGACACTTCAGATATGTCCCAAGTGGATCCATGAATTCTTTAACATGTCAGTGAACCTAAACGTAATTGTCATGGACCGAATTCGGTAAATACTTTATTTGAAGAAAGTGTATTGTTCCTGTCATTAAACCATTCAGTTATGTATAAATTCTTTCTTTCTGGATCGTCAGTAAAAACATGCTCAAGAAGGGTACTTTATTAATTATTTTACATAATAATATTTTCATATTAATTTGTAAAAAAGGGGTAAAAAAAAAAAAAACCAGATATAGTCAACTTTTATACAATAAAGGTGTGTTTAAACTCGTAAACGGTAGGTGTTAATAAAAGGCTGGCATAAAACACCTTTCATTATGGTGCCCCAAGGAATAAGGATACCTGTCATCCACCAGCTGCAAAATAGAACGGTCCATTGATCAAGGAACACCTGCGATTTTATTGTGGTCTCAACTAATATACGCATGTATAAATGTGTGCAAGAGTTGAAAGGTATGAAATATGGTAAATTTTATAATTATAGTAAAAAATCAATATGCACAGGGGTGCAAAAGCCGAGTTGCCATATTTTATTAACCAAGACTTTCCTTGAAAATTTAAAGTTTTTCTGCCACTGTGGCCTTGACCTTCAACGAAATTACCCCAAAAAATTAAAATCGGTTCACAACTTTCTGAGTTATGGTCCGGAAACCAATTGTTGACGCCCAGCCGCCCGCCATCATCATAACAACAGCCAAGTTCAACTTTGTTGCAACTCTGCTAAAATTGTCCAGCAGGGCTCGCGTTGGAGGGCGACTCGGGCGAAGAAGTCGCCTTATCGTGGTCCCACTTCGCCGTCGATCATCTTCAAAAGCGAAGTGAAGTCGCCCTTTCATTTTGTAGAATCGCCTCATGTCGCCTTTCAAATTTTATTCCCATTTTGGTAAGAATTCTTCATATTTTTGATACCGCGTCATGTTTATTATGTTTACGCGCCAAAGTTGAACTGGTACCCTTTTAATTTTTATTTGGCATATAAAGCGTAGGTTTACAATATAACAGAAAACCAGTTCAGAGCACGACAATTTGTGAAAATTTCCGGAGCGGATATGAATTTGGTGCCGGAGATTGCAAATATACTATGCTGATAGTGGTGAAATGCGTTTTGCAATGATAGACACGTAGTAAAAATAGTATTTTGGCAGTTACTTAAAACAAATTTAAGTTAAATATGTTTAAATACTTTTAATAGTGAATTTTACAATTTTACATAATATAGTATGTGTAACAATGATGTAATTTTCTTCTTCTAGTTCTAATAGTACTTCATTATAAATCAATCAAATTGTGTATCAATGACAAAGAAACATTTATTTTAATGAACAGTTAAATTGTGACAGTTGATTCTTTTTCCGACGCAGTCGGTATTATATTCACTTTTTACCCTTTGACCTCATGACACTTCACCTCTACTCAAAGCAAGTAACGTGATCCTAATTCTGTTTCTAGATTAGTCAAAAACCAATTTGGACGGGGGTTCGAAACAGGGTAATGAATTGGACAGGGGTTCGGAACAGGATGGTAAATTGGCAATTCTCCTTTCAAATTGTGCACTATTATTATTAGATTTTGTCGTCTGTTTGTTTATAAAATAATTTCATAGTGTAATTTAAGTATTAAGAACGATAGCGATGAGCTGCAGTTTGTACAATTTTATATTAAGCGACTTGTACAAAAATGTTAAATATTTTTTATTTGAAGTACAGCGCAAATTAAAACGCATATTAACACCCTGGATTTTTCCGGGATTTAATAGAGTGTAAAAGAAACGAAGAGAAGAAATTTTAATTAATTTCTTTAAAAAATACAAATTAACAATCATTATATATTCATGTCGATAGTAAATCAAATGTGTTATTATCGTTCTTGGGCGTCCATGTGTGAAATAAGTATACTGAATAGTTAATCAAATCTTTGATACTTGATCCTCAATAAATTAAACAAAAAAACATAATAAAACATAATAAAAATGCAAATGCCAACACTAATTAAAAAAAAAACAAGTAAACAGGACGCGTTCGCGACATATACTGCAACTTCTCCCTGTTTTCCACCCACTTCTCCCTGTTCTATCCTCACTTCTCCCTGTCAGCCACCCAAAAGAGAAGTGACTTCTCCCTATAATTTTGACCCAGCGTGAGCCCTGGTCCAGCTGGCGTCCTGTTCAGGTGACGGGTCTTAATTAATGAAGATAACCAACCCGCGGACTTACCCTGTAATTAAAATACTACGCAGACCGGAAAATTTTATTGTCTCAAACACATTGGAGCAATATTTTTTCACACGTTTTCAAACCTTCGGCAGATGTAGGTTTAGTGGAATCAAATTAAAACACATATTTACTTTTTAAAGTTTATTCTTTTTGTAAGGAATTTTGTACAATAAGTATAATTTTGATGTCGTCAGCCGGAGACATGTGTCACAAAGTTTTTTGCTCATCCCATTCCTTGGATGATTCCCGCCTCACCTATTGATGTTTTAGTAATCGGTGTGTTAGTTTTGGCACACCTATCTGTCTATTAATCTTATCTCATCACGTCTTCAGAGAGACCAATAATTGACACATGCTTTTTTAATCTGTGCATGTTTGATTGTTATAGAATTCACACAATAGAATCTGTTGAATGAACAATTGTGTAAAACGAACATAAAAATGAGACGTCTGAGTATTGAGGTATGAAGAATGTTACTGCCTTCCTGCAACAAATACTTTCATTACGAATTTCTGCAAGTACAACATATGCCTTGTACAAGTGCTGTGATTATCCTGGGCTCGCGTTGGAGGGCGACTCGGGCGAAGAACAGTGATTCCGAAGGTTCGTCGGACATTGGCAAAAGTCCGATGAAAACGGCCTCGGGCCGATAAAACTTGTCCCAGAATCGGACCGAGTGTCCGATTGACAATTTTGTTGCGATGCAGTATTAACCAGACTATTTATGGAAAACACCGTGCTATTTTTAGTAAACTAATGTTCCGCAAATAGATGTTTTCTGAATCGGGGTTTCCTTTTTTCTTCGCACGGGTTTTTTTCCCAATCTTTATCAATCGTGCGTTTTGAAGCTATACGGAAAATAATTGATAATACGGAAATATGTTTCGACTTTGACCGACATTGACCTTGGTATCATACCTAAACAATGTTTGGGTTAAAATTTGTTCCGGGGGCTATACCTGGAAAGCCATTGAAAAAGAAATTAAATCCAACTGAGGAAGAACTTAAAGAAAAAAGGAAAAAATATGAAGCAAGCAGGACACGAAAATTTAACGAAAAATGGAGAAAACAATTTGAATGGCTAACTTACAACGAAGAAGAAAATGTAATGAAATGTTCTCTGTGCATCTCCCATAATACCAACGTAAATTACAAAAATCTAAAGGGTCAAAATAAATTTTTGGAAGGCTGTACCAATTTTAGACTTTCAACAATCTCTGATCATGAGCATAGTTCTGCCCACAAAGAAGCAATGTCTGCTTCTAGCACCAAAAAAGCTATTGCTAAATCTGGACCCCTTGTCACTGAAGCTGGAAAAGCTTACCTTTCCATGAAGGAGGCAGAGAAGACAAGGATGTCTTATTTGTTTCGTAATGCCCATGCCATTATGAAAAACAATAGACCTTTGACTGACTTTGTGTGGCTATGTAAGTTGGATGCTTCCAAAGGCTTGGAAATAGGAGAAACCTATCTAAATAACAAGGCAGCAATGCAGTTTATAGAAGCAATTGCAGCCGTTGAGACAGACAAGACTGTACAGATGTTAAGATCAACCAATTTTTTTGCTGTCATGATGGATGGTTCGACAGACATTGCAGGTATGATTTTTTCCCAAATTATATTATGGACTTGAAAATAGCAATGGAAGTGGGAGGTTTGGCACCATAAAACCTGGTTTAACCCACCATTTCGTTTGAAATGCCTGTAGCAAGTCAGGATCATTGCGATCCACCATTTCTCTGGTATGTCTACGACGGATATGTTTTTGTCATTTTTTCTGGACAATGAAATTGATCATTCAAGTTCGGTAGTTTTGTTATTACCTGTATTTCATAAACTGAAAATGGTTTGGTGAATGATGGGCAGCCTCAGGTGGGGGTCCCATATGGTAGGATCTGTTTACGAGCCTACAGATCATCTACTTCCTGTTTAATAAAATTCAGGTTTTTGTGTCTGACTGATTTTTTGTATCAAATTTAATTATGATAATGAACAATGGCAGATCCAGAGGGGACAGGTACCACCTCGTCTTTTCAAAAACCTCTGACTTTGCATTGATCAATTGCTTGAATGGTATCATGATTCAGTAATGTGTTTGAATTAACATGTAATATCGTGAATTTAAATTTTGTTTGAAAACTTTAGGTGATGAGCAAGAGGCTATCTACATCAGATTTTCTGACAAAGGAAAGCCTGTTGAGAGGTTTTTAGGCTTAGGGTCTCCAGTGGACACAACTTCAAAGCAGCTGGAAACATTCTTGATGGATATGCTTAGAAGAAATGATATAGATACAGGTATTTTATTTTCAGTCAATTTTAAATCAAATATCCAATCTATTGTTAATGTATATATGTGTATATGTCAGGGATGGCCCATGATTCTATAAATAAAATATTATTATCAAGGCCCCCATGCAATATCAACGATATTGATAAGTTGGAGTTTTCCATGTATCGTGTGCGTTTTTTGTCACATGTACTGTACATTCACTCCATATCCCTTCATTTTCCTGTTAAAATGTTTATCAAAATTTAATCTTTTAATCAAACTAGTGAAAAAAGTTAAACACCATTTTATGTCGAATTCATTCAATGCTTTACAACATGTTGCATGTTTTTGTGTTATTTTAGGAAAATTGATAGCATTAGGATCGGATGGGGCTTCCAATATGACCGGGAAAAAAGGTGGTCTAGTCACCCTTCTACAGCAAAATGTGAATAAAGAGCTGATAAATATCCATTGCTTTGCTCATAGGTTGGAATTGGCATTCCGTGACGTGTTGCGGAAGAACAACTTGTATGATAAACTGATGACTCTTCTTGTAGGATTATATTATTTCTACAAGAAGTCTCATAAAAACAAGCATCAGCTTATGGAAAGTATTGCTATTACCAATACCAAAGGTGTAGTTCCAGGGAAGGTAACAGGAACAAGATGGTTGCCCCACCTCAGCAGGAGCATCAAAGGTACTCTGAGAACATTCAAGGCATATGATGTCCATTTGTCCAATCTTAGCCACACAAATGCAAAAGCAGAGGGACTCCTGAAAATTCTACTCCGCAAAGATTTGGTCTGCTTCTGCCTTTTCCTTCAGGTATTACTTTTCTGAGTTAATTTTTAATTGAAAAAGATTCTTTAGTTTATTAGATTTCTTTGCCCATCTCGAACAATTAATTAGACTTTCATCTATAAGGTACATAAGGCCAAAAAATATATATGTCTGTTTCCTGCTTCTCTACTCCACCTATCCTATTTTTTTTTTTTGGCCCTACCGTAAAGTTTTTATTGGCATTTTGGAACAAGTGTCGTTAAAATTGGGGTTGCTTCCCCATTGACTTAATGTAAAATAATTTTGCAAAAAAAAATAATTTTCTAATTTTCTTACCTACCTACCCTAATTTTCCGGAGCAGGAAGCAGGAAACAAACATATATTTTGTTTTGGCCTAATACATGTATATCTCTGATCTATCATTGTAATTTGATTACTATCCTTAAAATATTGATTGGTAACATGTAGATGTTAAATATACCTCTATTTTTTTGCAGGAAGTTCTTGATCCTTTAATGAGATTGTCCCTAAAATTACAGAAACCAGAGTCCACCATAGCAGATGGGTCAATATGGATCGAGTCTACCATTGATTTGTTGCGAGACTTGAAAACACAGTAAGTATATAACTAACTTATGTTTGAGCAGTTAGAATATAAACCTACATGTACATGCAGGTTTGACTGTTCCTTCCTTTGTACATTTTCCCTTTGGTTGTAAAATTTGTACAACTGTGGTTCTTTTATTAAATAGATGTAACATCATTAACATTTATTAATCTGCATTACATCTTAATTAAAATGCATATCTGTAGATAGATTATAATTTTTAATACTAGGGATAATTCTGAGGCTTTGGAAGGAGTTATTAATGATGGAAAATATGAAGGTGTAGCTTTGAGAGGTCCCACCCCAACAATGACTTACAAAAACAACTTACTTGATGGGTTTTGTGAAGCAATGCAAACCAGATATCAATTATCAGATGTGGTCAAAGCAACCAGCATTCTTCAGTTAAAACATTGGCCAGATTATGACAGTCCAAAGTTGAAAGGTTTCAACATGTTCAAAAGCTTTTTGCATTTTGATTTTAATTTTTTAAAACCTAGATATACTACATGATATGTGTCCCAATTTTTAATTAAAATAGTACAAAAAAGTAATCTACTGCAAAGTATATTATTTGTATTCTATAACCTAATACACGTATCTAATGTTGTATATCATTTCATTTTTGTTGGGTTTTCTATCTATCATATGTTGACATCGTTTCATGCTGTTTGTTTTTGTTTGTTTATTTTTAGTTTTTGCAGACTTCCATATATCTATGTGAACCTATTTCATAAAATTTTGAAATTTCATTGTTAAAGCTTTCTCATGACATACTTGTATTATGAAAGTCATTTACACGCAAGTATGTTGCTGTTTCTGACATTCCTAAATAATAATCCTATAATATTGGTTCAAAACTTGTTTTATTTTTGCTCTATCAAAATTACCCCCCCCCCCCCCCCAAAAAAAAAAAAAAAAAAGAAAAAAAAAAAACCAAAAAAACTTATGAACTAGCTGTATTATTATTGGAAGACATATTAATTATTTGACACTACATTTTCTTAAACTATTATTTCATAGATTATGCCATTGCTGAAGTTAAGCAAGTAGCAGAGCACTTTGACAACACCATAAAGAGAGCTTATCCAACATTTGACCTTGATGAAGCCTTGAATGAATTAAAGCTGTTGAAAAGAGTCTTACATAAGAGGTATTAGATTTAAAATGACAAACAAATTTTGTTTGTATAAAACTGGATATGATCAATGATTTGAATGCTACAAAACTCTGGACTGTGAATTTAAGAATCCATGTTTAATACTATTCACACTTTTTCTTCCAACAAAATATAAAAGAAACCACAGTTTAAAAAAACAACTTTATTTTGTGCTTAAATTTTAGGTATGGTGAAAAATTACAGAGCCTTTCCTGGGGTGATATATATGATGATGAGTTCTCAAACTTTATGATCATTATCGACATTCTAACATGCCTTCCACCCACCAGTGTACAGTGTGAGACTACTTTCTCCCAAATGAAACTAATAAAGACCAGCAGGCGCACCAAATTGAAAACCTGTACCTTGAATAACATTCTACAAGTAAAGATGTTGAGTCCACCAGTTGAGAAATTTGACTGTAAGACCTCAGTTGAGAAGTGGCTGGTAAATAAAATATGTTTTTTATTTTCAAAATGATGGTTAAGTTGAACAGATGTTGGTTAATGATAATAGGTTGCATGTAGGGAATTATTCAAATGTCAATTCAAATGAAAATATTTTATTGATACAAAATGCCTGTGGTTATTGACAAAGATTACAAAAATGTTTATACATGACTTAGCTTTCAATATTGAATGATTTAAATAATCAAATATTTTATTTTTCAGTCAATGGCATTAAAACCAAGGCTGATCAACTACAAAAGAAGGCAAAACCTTAAAGATCAAGAGGCAGTTGTAGAGGCTGATAATCAGGAACCCCTGTCTGTATCTGATGAGGAGTCTGAAGAGGACCCTATTAGCTTGCCAGTTGATAAGGAACCTGACGATATGTCTGTTGATGAAAACTCACTGTCTGAGGATGAGCCCATGTCTGTAGAGGAGCAAACGCCTGTGCCAGAGCCAGCTAGTACTAGTAGTAATGCAGATGGTATGACTTGAGTTGTTTCATTTTGACTTTTAATTCCTGTAGTGCATACTTAATATGATTAGAAATATTTTACAGATATCTGCATTCATAGTGACACCCTTCAGGCATTGGATGTGGTTTAATTGCTGAAGACCCTTAGACAGCAAATTTGTCTTGGGTTCTTGTCTCATTGAAATATTTCCTGTTCTTTTGCTTCTCTTCTACTATAAAAATGATTTTAAGGATTATCAGTAAAAGCAATTGAATCTAATGAAACTTTAAAGAATGGAGACATATGCCTTAATTTTCAAACTTAATTTTGCACATTGAATTATTAAGTACTATCCATTATAGTAATATTAATAAAATTTACTTTTACAATACAGACAACCTGAGTGACCATGAAACTGACAGTGTGAGTGACGATGAAGTACTAGATGTGATCTACAGCAAAGATGAGGACAATGATGATTATTGTGATGACTTTTTATCAGAAGTGGACAGTTGGTGGAGGGTGTTTGAATTTGGCAGAGAATAAAATTTGATTGTTGAAAAAGTGTTTTATTTATACAAAAAAGGAAAAAAAAAATTGGTCCAGTAATAGTTGTGTCGGTCCAGTAATATCTCAATTATTACTGGACCAAATGTCCAGTAAATACTAAAACAACTTGGGAACCACTGGAAGAAGTCGCTTTATCGTGGTCCCACTTTGCCCTCGATCATCTTCCAAAGCGAAGTGAAGTCGCCCTATCATTTTTTGTAGAATCGCCTAATGTCGCCTTAAATTGTATTCCCATTTTGGTAAGAATCGTCGTATTTTTGATACCGCGTCATGTTTATTATGTTTACGCGCCACAAAGTCAACTGGTACCCGTTTAATTTGTATTAAATATATAAATACGACCGAAAACCAGTTCAGTGCAAAAAACATTAAATTTTCCGGAGCGGATATGAATTTGGTACCGGAGATTGTAAAATGTACTACTCTGATAGGTATGAAATTAAGAAATGAGTATTGCAATGACAGAAACTTAGTAAAAATGTATTTTGGCAGTTACTTTAAACAAATTTAAGTGAAATATTTTTAAATACTTTTAACAGTGAATTTTACCATTTTACATAATATATTATTTGTCACAATGATGTAATTTTCTACTTCTAGTTCTTATAGTACATTATAATTCAATCAATTTGTGTACCAGTGACAAAGAAACGTTTATTTTAATGAACAGTTTTGTGACAGTTTATTCTTTTTTTACTGTTATGTTTAATACATGTATTTATGAAAATGTGTGAAATAAGTATACTGAATAGTTAATCAAATCTTTGATACTTTATCCTCAATAAATTAAACTGCTAAAAAAACATATAACAATAAGAATGCAAACGCCAACACTTATTTAAAAAAAAAACAAAGAAAACAGGACGCTTTCGTGACATATAATGCAACTTCTCCCCGTTGTCCACCCACTTCTCCCTGTCAACCACCCAAAAGAGAAGTGACTTCTCCCAATAATTTTGACCCAGCGTGAGCCCTGGTTTATCGCGGCAATACCTTAAAGTCCATGATGATTGTGCAGTCATTTTGGTCATGGAACCTTAATAATAATCCCTAAAAAAATTGATTGTAGTGTCGGGTTCGGCAGTGTGGACTTTGCTGAATTTATCTTAGCCGCGGTGTAGATACAGGTAAAATAAACAAACGCAAATTATAAGTAACAAAACAAATGAAATTTTTAGTTTTGACAAATGATTAACTTCAAAACAAGGTTAAAATTCCACCAATTAATAATGTACGAATTGCAAAAATTCATCCAGTAAAGTGAAATATCGAGAACACTGAGATCGACACATCGGAGGAAGAAATTTGTTGATGATATTGGAACAATGTCTGGACTTTATATCGAGTCAACCAAAATGGAGATGAGGTTTGCTGTCGTGTCCTGCTCAACCCCCCCAAAAAATCCCGAAGTACAAACCATCGAGATCTGACATAAACAATCTTGAATTATCCTATAAAATTCAACTACATTTTTTATGTACCAGAAGCAAAAGGAACAATGTTAGACTTCTGCCAGATAAGGAAGATTTACCAAATGTGATTACTTTTATTTAATCGAGTCCATATAATGTGTACAATAATCCTTTCTTGATATATCTCATGATATATCTGGAAATTGATAACTTGTTATTATGCGGTGGATGGAACAAGTCCATGTAAGTTGTAAGTAAGAGTATTAAAAATAGTTTTTCTTTGACTTAATACCATATTTTCTATGTGACATGGAACTTTTTTTCGTTTTTTTAAATATATATAAGAATATGTTTGTCAAATGTTTGCTTTTACATTTCAATTGGAATTGTAAAAGCATTTGGTTTTTGTAAACAAAAACATCGCGAACAATTTCCGGTACGAACAAAAACAACGGGTAACAAAACAGATATCCGAAAGAATAAATTACGCCCATATTAACATTTTGCATTTCTCCTTTATGCAGCTGAAACAGCCTGTTTTAACAAGTTAAATGATACCGACGCGCCGCAGCTCGTGGATCGATTTTGTGAACAGACAATGACGCAAGTTTACTGTAGAGATTTGCAATCTGCTAGTGATTTTTTATGTTGTAAATTTGAACAAAACCTTCCTTGTACTTTTAAAGAATTAACGGAACAGTTCTATATTACTATAAAAGTATGAGAATGGTGTAAAACATCTGAAAAGTTGAAGCTTACCAGGCGTCTTCTATCGTTTGGAAAAAGCAAACCTCTGCGCATCAAGTTCTGCGCAGCCATTTCCGTTTTGCTTCTTCCGGAACGTTTGTGGCGGGAATGTCTTAATGTTTAAAAAAAAGTAGCCAAGCTGCTATTAATGATAAACACAGTGAGTCCATTGTGATGCGAACGATAACATATAAGTTCAACGTTAGTCCCAGATGATACAAACAGAATTTTTTTCTTTCCTGAATTTCTTTTTCCGGATATGAAAATGATAACATGACGGGTGTCTAATCAGAAGCAGTGCGTCCGAATAATTTGAGTAAACCATTGTCTGTATTAGGTTAAAGCTAGTAGCTTTTGTCTTAGTTTTTTAAATCTTTTTTTGTCGTTTGTCTTTGTTCGGATTTTGGCACTGTAAGTATATGCTTCTCTGAGTTCCAGTTTAAGTGTGAATAACCCGGCGATCGTTTTTGGCACAGGAGGTAACTTGGTATATATAGGGCAATACGGATGTGCGGCCCGAATGGGTCACTTTTTTACCTCTCCAAAATATATGAAAGGGTAGCTTTTTCATTGAAAAATATATCAATTGGTATAGTTGTAAATTATCTAAATATATCCAATCATCAATTCTCAGTCATATTGAGCATGTTAAGCCTATGTAAACCACGATTATTTTACAAACAAAGTGTTCCATTCACATCCCTTGATCATTTTGGTAGTGAATGTACTATTTTGTCAATGGGGATGTGCAGTAATAAAATATATGAATAGGTCTGATTTAATAATTCAATATATAATTGGGTCCCGTTTAAAACATCTGAAAATATATGAATAGGGTGGGTTTTCAAATCTCCGTCCGCAGACCTGTACCTAAAAGTATCATTAGTTACCCCTTCCCCCACCCTCGTGGTTTTTGGCATATTCTGGAAACAATATTTAAATATTAAGATTCCAGCCATTGATTTCAACTATGAAACAACGCAGAATTTTCATGTAAATTTTATCAGATTCAAAAAGGTATACATGAAAAGTGCTTATTGATTCCGCTGTCTGGATAATAAAATTTGATTCGACAGGCAGCCTGGATTTGAGACATAATTTTTTTCACAAATAGCAGTCTTACTCAGATGCCAGTATACAAGGATTGCAATAAAAATCGTGGTCGTGCTTAATTTCAATCAGCACCACTGTATTTTTTTTTATTTAGCAAAAGTTGCCAGCAAATTAACAGCAGCAGGCAAGACATCAGTACTGGTAAGACCCATATAAATAAATCAAAATATAACGAGACATATTCAAAATTACAACACCAAAGGACGAAATCACAAAGCCATGCTAAAAGATTTAGATTTTTGTTAATTATTTTTAAAACTATATATATATATATATAATTTTATTTCAAATCATTTTTTTTGCGGACAAATAAACATCATAATTATACTTTAATTAAAGATTTACATGTGAAAGTATTTAAGTTAACCCACCCGTGAAAGACTAGTTGAAATCTGGAACACACTATGAATTACGCATTGCTAAAAACAGGGTCGACTTTCACGCGCAAATCATGGGTATTTTTTTTAACTCATACAATCGGTATAAAACCCCGCAATTTCTTTTCTTGACTGCATTTGTAAAATAAAATTCCGATGAGATGACGCTATGCCAAGGTTAGATGATGCTACCCGGAATATCGCTATGGGTCGAATCGAGGCCCGGGAATTACAAAATGCTATTTTGTAATTACGTAAAATGTTCATCGTAGCACAATTTCACGCCTTTGGAGACGCTACCAGCAGCTTGATACTACGACAGGCCGACTACGTTCAGGGCGTCCGCGTGTTACAACTCGGGAACAGGATCGTTACATTAGATTATTCCATCAACAGAACAAGACTACCACTGCAACAGAAACAGCTGTAAACGTCCCTGGGTTGCGCCATATATCACCATAGACAGTACGCAATCGGTTACGCTCTCGTGGATTGCGGGCAAAAAGACCTTACGTCGGAGCAACACTGAGACGCCAACACCGCCGAGCAAGGGTTAGATGGTGTTCTACCGTTCGTGTATGGAATTTACAGAACTGGAGAAGAGTGTGATTCAGCGATGAGTCACGTTTTCAGCTTGAAAAGCGAGATGGCCTCACACGAGTGTACAGGCGACGAAATGAACGTTTTGCGTAAAACTGTGTTGTAGAAAGAGACAATTTTGGCGGAGGCAGTGTTATGATGTGGACCGCTATCTCTTACGCCAGGAGCACACAGCTGATACATACCCAAGGCAATCAACGCTGTTAGGTATAGAGACGAAATTATACGGCCGCATTTATTGCCCGTAATTGACATTTAAAGAGAAATTTTTCAAGACGACAATGCCCGACCACATACAGCACGTGTAACAGTAGATTTTTTAGGGCAACATAATGTCAATGTGATAGTCCTTCAGGTTACGTGATAACTGGAGATCTTAATATTGTTGACAATGAAAGACTCCGCAATACCAAAGTACCGAGGAATTATAACATTAAATTATTGATGGATTCAATAGAGGATTATGCCAGAAAATGGGCAAAGCAAGAGGACTCAGGAGGTTGATACCTTGTCCGAGTGGGTAACTTAGGCCTTGAGGTCATTGATTACAATAAGAATTAGTCCCTTAAGAAAGTATATGAGTACTAAAGCATCATCAATCTTCAGAAATCTTGATGCTCTTAAATCTTTGTCCGACATTCATGACAAATATGTTGTGCCAGCAGATAAGACCCCAAACAACATTATTTTTATCTAAACATTACATAGAGTCAGTGTTTAATTAATGAGTTAGGTATGGACAGTTCAATTGGCAATCCTACTTATACACATTCACATTCACACAAAAATCCATACAAACAGCGTTTCATAGCAGGATCGTCTAAGTGTACTACCAAAACACTATCGCAACGCCTTACCATTATTTTAACAACAGTAAAAACGGGACTTCAAAAATACAGTGACACTTTCTAGTCCAAGAATGAACTACATGAAATGTGGATATTAAAAAATTAAAAAGATCTGATAGACATCTTGAGGTCTTGATCTCTTTCCCATTGTTACAGCATTAAAACATTTGATTTTATGACACTCTAAACGACCATCCCTCATATGCAGCTTAAAACCAAGATGTTATAAAATGCTGCCTTTTCAAGAAAAACGGAAAGAGAAGATATAAATACCTGGTAATTAGTCATGACAGAACTTACTTCGTCATCAATGACTCTAAATCTAATACTAAATATACTGAAGACCAAATCTGTCAGATGTTAGATTTTCTGATTAACAACATTTTTTTCATGTTTGTAGGACATGTTTTTCAACAGACTGTTGGTATTCCAATGGATACTAATTGTGCTACTCTCCTCGCCGACCTGTTTTTGTACTCTTATGAGGCTGCGTTCCTAGAAGGCTTGCTGAATAAGAAGGAATAGACTCTGGCCCAGACCTTTAATTTAACATTCCGATATATTGATGATGTTTTGTCCCTCAACAATTCTAAATTTAATGACTATTTACATTTAATTTACCCTGGCGAGTTTGAAATTAAAGACACCACCAATACTCTAAGGTCAGCATCTTACGTAGCCCGAATTCTAAAAATAAACTCAGAAAAACTAAAAACTAGACTATACGACGAACATGACGACTTCAACTTTCCAATTGTCAACTTCCCGTTCATTGACAGCAACATTCCAGCAGCTCCAACGTATGGTGTGTACACATTTCACAAGTTCTATGGTCGTCACCATGACTCAATTGATCGTTATTGGAAATCAGTGTCTCAAATACGATCTGACATTTTCGCTGAGTCACATGTAGTTTTTCCTATTCCTGGATTTGACTTTTCCCTAGACATGACAATGAGTAACATGACGGGTGTCTAATTAGAGACGGGCACTGCTTACTCGTCCGGAGCACATGAGTGCACCCATGGTGTTTATTGGGTTCGAGTTACTATCTTTCTGCGTTTGTGTTTTTGGTTTTGGTGTTGCGTTGTGTATGTTTGTCTATATATCGGGATTTTTAACTGTCCCTTGACTTTTGGCTCTTGTTGTTCGGTCGGTTTTCTTTGCTATTTTTCTTTGTTTATAGCTTTGAGATTTCGAGGTTTGTGAAATATTCCAGAAACGAGAGATAGTTGGACTTAGACAGTTCGCAGGCCTGTAAGCTGAGATGGGAGTACAGGCTATTTCGAGCTATCTCTTTTCTTTCTTTTTAGCACTATAAAGCTTTTATATTTGGTAGAACGTTTGTACACATAATGAAGTTATGCAGGACCAAAGAATTATGAATTTTATACATTTCTTAGCTTGTCCATAATACATACACAAGAATAGGTTAAAGTATTCGAATCACATTTTGTAAGTACAATCAATATTGTCCGTATATAGCCAACTATAGTATTATTTGTACATGTATTTGTAGAAATTGATTGATTGATTAATTGAATGTTCGTTTAACGTCAAGTCTGCAATAATCAGACGAGAACAAGTTAAAAACGTTGAAAGAGATAGACCATGAAACAAACAGCCACCAAAAAACGTATGAAGTATTGGATAGGGACGGAAAATTATCGTTAAAGGAGCGGAGTGGCAATCGCCAAATTTGTTACCCACTATATTGTCCGAGGTCAGGCTTTGAGTTTTAAAACCAGACAGCTCGACAACGAGAACCCCCCCCCCCCCACCCCCAATCCGTCACCTGTGGACCGTTGGTCAACTTTGGGTTCAAGCACTACATTAATAGTAAGTTACGAGTTATTTGTAACGATAGAAATCTGTTTCTCCATGACGTGGCCAGACTTACTCATGAGAAGAAAACAACGATAGTTGTTTTAAATTCGTATAATGCACCCATTAAACGTCGTATACACGCAATAAATTAACTTCTTTAATATTTCCAGAAGACATAAAACTTACCTATTTTACACTTTAGTCTAAGTGTGTAAATAAGAACTAATTCGATTTGACGTCACTAAAACGGATGACTTCTTCATTTCCGTAAACAGAATAGACCACCTCGAACATTTAATTATTTGTATGATTTCATACAGCCTTACATGTTTTTATTGTTTGTGACCTTGTTGATATTCAGTACTGCTAACCTTCTGTTTTTCTGTAAATCCTGTGATTACTGATTTCACCAATTTTTGTCTCGTGGAATACGTAACTACCCGTTGAAGACCAATATTCTAGACAAAAATCCACTGGGGCAAATCTATAACAAGATGACCGTAAAGTGAATAGAACATTTACCAAGTTACGGCCATCTCAGCTTTCCAGTTACAATCGTCTTATCATATTTTTACAACAGGAGTTACAGCTTTACACCTAATTTTCGAGCACCATTTTTTATATCTGTGTAAAAAAATCGTAAATATCAATAAACAAATGCAATTCACGATACTCAACAGTAGCAATGAAGCTTTGACACACTACAATAGCTATTTTATCGATATAATTAATCCTGAACCATTTCCACCTAAGCTATCTTGGTATGACTGTACTACAGTTACGGTCGTCAGCTTTACCCCAGTAAAAATTTTGGATCTGACTTACTCCTATGTTGAATAGGGAGATATGAAACGTCAGTTATAAGGTTTCAGCTACAAACGACCCTTTGACATTCAGGTTTCCTTCATAGCACTTGTGATTATTCCAATTCAACCCTTTGATATCCAGGTTTCCATCATAGCACTTGTGATTATTCCAATATGACCCTTTGATATCCAGGTTTCCTTCATAGCACTTGTGATTATTCCAATACGCCCCTTTGATATCCTGGTTTCCTTCATACACTTGTGATAATTCCAATTCAACCCTTCGATATCCAGGTTTCCTTCATTTCACTTGTGATAATTCCAATTCAACCCTTTGATATCCTGGTTTCCTTCATACACTTGTGATTATTCCAATTCAACCCTTTGATATCCAGGTTTCCTTCATAGCACTTGTGATTATTCCAATTCAACCCATGGATATCCAGGTTTCTTTCATATCACTTGTGATTATTCCAATACAACCCTTTGATATCCAGGTTTCCTTCATAGCACTTGGTGATTATTCCAATTCAACCCTTTGATATCCGGGTTTCCTTCATAGCACTTGTGATTATTCCAATACGACCCCTTGATATCCAGGTTTCCTTCATAGCAATTATGATTATTCCAATACGACCCTTTGATATCCAGGTTTCTTTCATAGCACATGTGATTATTCCAATACAACCCTTTGATATCCGGGTTTCCTTCATAGCAATTATGATTATTCCAATACAACCCTTTGATATCCAGGTTTCCTTCATAGCAATTATGATTATTCCAATACGACCCTTTGATATCCAGGTTTCTTTCATAGCACCTGTGATTATTCCAATTCAACCCTTTGATATCCGGGTTTCCTTCATAGCAATTATGATTATTCCAATTCAACCTTTTGATATCCAGGTTTCCTTCATAGCAATTATGATTATTCCAATTCAACCCTTTGATATCCGGGTTTCCTTCATGGCACTTGTGATTATTCCAATTCAACCCTTTGATATCCAGGTTTCCTTCATAGCACTTGTGATTATTCCAATACGACCCCTTGATATCCGGGTTTCCTTCATAGCACTTGTGATTATTCCAATACAACCCTTTGATATCCAGGTTTCCTTCATAGCACTTGGTGATTATTCCAATTCAACCCTTTGATATCCAGGTTTCCTTCATAGCACTTGGTGATTATTCCAATACAACCCTTTGATATCCAGGTTTCCTTCATAGCACTTGTGATTATTCCAATTCAACCCTTTGATATCCGGGTTTCCTTCATAGCACTTGTGATTATTCCAATACAACCATTTGATATCCAGGTTTCCTTCATAGCACATGTGATTATTCCAATTCAACCCTTTGATATCCAGGTTTCCTTCATAGCACTTGTGATTATTCCAATTCAACCCTTTGATATCCAGGTTTGCTTCATAGCAATTATGATTATCCTAGCTAAGTTCTCATACAAAAGAATTGACGCAAATTTAAATTCATTTTAAAATAATATTTTATACCTATAGTGAAATTTTGTTTTAAATACATGTCTTTTACTTTTAGAAAACGATGTTTCTGTGATTATGACTTTCACTTGTCAGATACATAAACAAAAGACTAAGTGACCAGTGTTTTCAAGAAGAATATCTTGTTCCGATAGAGAAGTATATATTCAGCGACTTCATTTCTTATTTACTAGTATCTGGACCCGCCTTTTCTATTGCGGGATGGTTTCACACTTGTCAAAATTCTTCCACTTACAAATAACAAAAACCGAGAAACTTTTTATTTGTTTTTACGCTTTGCCGATTTCAAGCTTTTCCTAATGGCCTAGTATTATAAATCATAAATAATTTTAAAAAATCCTGAAAGTTGATTGCTGATAACAAGAATAAATGGATCAGTGGGGTAGCTAAAAGAAATACGAGTAGTCGCCCTTCTGTCGATATATATAATTTAAACACGGATTTTCACAGCAATCCATTTAAACATTATCCATTGTTTTTATACTCGACACTTTTATATAGATTTCAATGTCAGATGGGATCACCAAGCCTTACGCTGTCAGATGGGATCATCAAGCCTAACGAAGTCACATGGGATCATCAAGCCTAACGATGTCAGATGGGATCACCAAGCCTAACGCTGGTGTGCCTATTTGTCTTGAATTTCTCACAAAGTCCAACAAGGCCGTAACTAGGCTTATTTCTTCAGCGAGGCAGAACAAGGCTCTCAGAAGCTCTGTGAGTAACGGTACACAAAGTACTTCATACAATGATTATAATTGCTTGGAATATAAAATTGTTTAAAATGCCGAAATTTTTAGTTATGCAATGGCCTCATTTGCCTTATTGGTAGTTACAGCCTTGTCCGGGAAGCGTCCATGGCCGTAATTTTGATCACGTTGTCTTGCGGTTTCGAGACTCGAATTGACCATATACGTTGTAAAGAGGTGTCGATATTAACGGCTTATTTTATGGATTTAACAAATGTTTAACACAAAACTTGCACGCTAATTCAAATTATGAGTTTTTGTATATTTGCCATTATGTATGCATTTACATGTACATTTATTTTACTGACATACAAGCAACGTTAAAAAATATAAACATTTATTGTTGACTTTTGTTTATATTATTATTAATTTGTCTAGGTGTCTTTTTATATTATTATTAATTTGTTTAGGTGTCTTAGATGATATTTAAAATAAAAAAATACTTTAATAGTATTTCAATTTGGGAAATTTCTTCCTACATCTGCGTTTACTCTTAATTCAAACGCAAAAAAACCTTGCGTCAATACAAGTTATAAAGGTGTAAATAATTTCATACGACTTTAATACCGTAACGTTCATTTTGTTTGTTGGTGTATTAATCTGATAAGCCAAATACGTAAATCTCATTAGAAATGTATACTTCGTGTACAAAACTAAAATAATAGAAATGTTAGTCGTGATTAACCTTCAAACAATTACACTTACAAATAATGATTTACTAGTGGCAATTACCATGTGAATTTATCGTACTCTATAGTGTACTGTACAACATATGAACTAAAATAACCCGTCAAGTTTGTATTACGTTATACTGCGCGTACTGGAGGATTTAACGATTTAAATCAAAACAATATATATTATATAGACGTGTATACAAGTTTATGTTTCGATTACGGTATGCAGTAGTCCAAATGCACAATATTTACTATCAAGGTGTTTGTATAGTGAGAACTCAGTTAAAAGGCGAGCGACTTCATTGGCTGTAGAACACACGATCATTTATGATTGACGCATCTGAATTTGCACGCCCCCAAGTAGACTACATGGTCCGGTTTGGAGTGTAAAAAGATGAAGTTTTGACCATGTTAAGTTACAATGGCATTAGTTTTGCTAGTTTTTCTTCTGCTTCTTCAAATGCTATACCGGTGTCACCCTGCGGAAATTTCAGAAGGTCAGTATTTAGATTTTTGTCCTCACCTCGCGTTTCACATAGCATTTTTTACTTGTTTTAAGATGTTACTTTTTCATTTTCTATTTTCAGGTATAGGAGGAGATATAAAAAAGGAAATTTTTTTTCCAAAGCGACTTTATAGTACGGGAGAATCAAAATTTGATATTAATAACCGAATTCATAAACGTAGTACATATAATGATCAATTAAAAGTGTCATATTCAATAACAGCATTCGGAAATGAATTTCAGTTGGACTTAACATTTACCAAGGATTTCATTCCTGACAATTTTGTTGTGCAAAAATTTGGTGAAAACGATACGTGGATAGATGAAAAAAGCTCTGATTCTGAACAATGTTTTTATCGTGGGACTATTAAGAATGCAAGCCCATCTTGGGCAGTCTTTAACCTATGCAAAGGCCTGGTAAGTCTTTCATTTCCTATATCGTGATGTGTCATTTTTCACAAGTTCATTTTGTAGACCATAATCCTGCCCATCAACTTCAACACCTAAGAGATGTATCCCAAGTAAAAACATTTTAGGACTTCCACTAGTGTCCTTCATTTAAAGTTTAATGCCATGTTTCTTAGTGTACGGACCTGTCATTTCAATGGTCTGAGCGATAGAGATAAGTTTGTTTTAATCGCAGAATTAAAGAGCAATTGTTTTACAATAAATGTTCCCAGGTAAGCAGATTCTACTATACGAGATTAGCCGAGTCAGCTAGTTAGTCGTATATCGTCTGTTATAGTTTGTATAAGTGCAATATGCGTATATGAAGTGCATGCGTATAATCAGTGGTTGAAAATCAAGCAGCATCTATTTCTACGGGCTAATGGCGTTTAATACATCGGATTTATGAAATGTTAAGGGGGATCTTTTTTCTTGTGTTGCATATTAGTTCGCATATTTGAAGGGTTCCATTGCATTTACCGCACCTGCATCGATCTTAAATGAAGTATCGTATAGGTTAATGAACTATATCTTGAAATTTACGATTTTTATTTTGTCTGCTAACTCCATTTCGTATAATATATTAGAAACATTATTTGAAACAAATTTAAATTGTTTCTAAATTCATTCATCAATATAGAGTGTATTTAAATACAAAGATGTCCCAATGGATAAAAGAATGTAATTAAACAATACCCTTTTGATAGCTGAAGCTGTAATATGCCTAAGTTTTGTACCTTTAGAGCATGGTTTTCATTAAAGCAGTATAGATCCTATCGCATAACAGCGCTATTGCACAGTGGGACAACCTTTTTTATTTGGAATTTGATTTTGATTAGAATGTACCTTTCATTAAAACAAACGCTGTCAAAGGCACGTTCAGTTATAGAGAAGGAGTCTGTGCGTTCTTATCGTGCAAGTAGGGATGTGTTGTTGCTTACAGCACTGCCGCGGACGCCCTTTTAAGTATGTTTACTGTTCATGAAGCTCGCCCCCACCTACATTG
Organism: Limnoperna fortunei; assembly: GCA_944474755.1. Taxonomy (NCBI): domain Eukaryota; kingdom Metazoa; phylum Mollusca; class Bivalvia; order Mytilida; family Modiolidae; genus Limnoperna; species Limnoperna fortunei. The sequence goes on from OX104111.1 coordinate 89,596,258, forward strand.
GGTCCATGCAATTTGTCATAAGCATAGTAGCTTAATTAAATACACGTCATCTTGTATGGCTAATGGCTGATTCCATAGTTTTGGGGTGTATCTTTGCTTTTTGTGTGTGTAGAAAAAGGGGTTGGGGTGGTTGCATTTACAAATTTTGATTGTAAATGGCGGATTGAATAAATAATACAGGTTTTACTTTTACGTGGATAACTGTGTCAACACTAAGTATAGTTTCTATATCATTATATCGTAAAAGTTATCAAACGTCGCAGGTGAAGTGTCTCACATTTGCGTCACCCAGAAGAAAGTGTGATTGACAGTCAAGTGATTTTCAACATTTAACTTTCGCTAAATAGTTTGGAAGTAAATCGGGGCCTACTTAATATAAAGCAAACTCATAACAAGACTTGTGAGAAACCTATTGACTGCACATGATGTATGTCAGTAGTATCAACGAGTTCGTTTACAATGTTCTGTACAATGTGACATAGAAAACTAGTTTTAAACGGAAACGTTTAAATTGAGTTCTTTGCATGTTGTGTATTTTTTGTTAAATACCTACCCTACAGTTTTCGCCCTACAATAAAGTGGGTTTAATGGAACGCCGAAATTGGTTTATGTATACTTGATTTTATATACTTTTTGTTTTTCTAAATATGTACATACCTTTAAATATGAACATAAGTTTTCCTATATACACATACTTTTCTGTGATTTCCCGGTCGTAGATCGACTACAATGGACCTCAGTCAATCTAATTAATATTAAAGCTCTAACTTGCCCCCTCCGTTGTTCATTGTCACAACGATAATAACAAAAAGGGGGGAGCAAGTGAAAGAATAAATTTTAATTAGATTGAGCTTAATATTCCGTGTTTCAGCTAGAGCCTAGGTCAATTATGGTATCCGAGAAGGTACTTTTGAACTGAACCTACCATCCAGACTTCAGCTCCAAGAAAAAAAATATGTTAATATACAAAAATAATTGCATAACTATGAGGGGCCCCCAACTATTTCCATATAGAGAAAATGCATTCGAATATATTGAAAAGTGTGAGCAAAAGGGTTCCATAGGTAAATTCCTTACGGTTAGCGTTATATATGTTGTAATTAATTTCAACACGTACCGAATCAAATGCCTTATAAAAACATGTCTCACTTGAACAAAACGTGTTGTTTGGAGCATTTACGACCAAAATCTAAGCTAGTTGTTATCGAGAGTTCAACCTCGGAAATAACGATCAAACATTCAAACTCAGTAGATCATTAAGACAGATAAGTTTATTACGACCTAATATGGCTTTTATGTTCTTTTAATTAATTAAACTCGCAGGTAGTTTATGTATATCTAGAACGAATAATCGTACCCTCGCTTTTTTGGTTAATCCGACAAATAAAAAAACTAGCTTTGGATTATAATGGCAGTAAAATTCGGCCTAATGTATATCATGTATGGTGTAAAATGGTCTTGTCTGGTCGATAATAATTTTGCCTTATAAGAAATATGTTTTTTTGTTCAGTGGCATGCAAACATATGCGTGTCCATGTAACATGTTTTTTAATAAACACGACCAAACCCCCTCCATTCAGTAGATTCGATTTATTTGTTTGTTTTAATTATTTTTAACGCCACTTTCAGCAATTTTTCAGCGATATCATATCTTCCCGTTTTTATTGGGGAGGAATCCAAAGTACCCGAAGAAACCCCCGACATTAGGTAGAAAAAGTGCCAATTCTTTTCAATTAAGATTGTAGTCGAGTACACCCTGCCTGCAGTGAGACTCAAACCCGCAACCTCAGTGCTGACAGACCACATATAATCAATCGGCGCGTAGCATTACTCCGACAGCCCATTTCTCCGACAACCCATTAATCCGACAACCCAATACTCCGACAGCCCATTTCTCCGACAAAGAAATAAATAAATACATATATATATATATTTATCAAGACATGTTTTTATAACAAACATCTGGATATGTATGTGATGTTGTAAAGGTCAATACTAGATGGGGATGCAGCTGTGATAAGCTACTACTAATGTCACTACTGGGGCCGGCATACGCATCACAGGCAGGGACTGCTTTCTCTTCCGGAGCACCCGAGTTCACTCTCGTTTTGACTTGGTATTATTATTTTTTTTTTGTATGTTGATCTATGTTGTGTCGTTTGTTTTTGTGCTAATTTTATGCATACCGATTTCGTCTTGGCCTTCGTCGATTGCCCCGTTGTTACGCCTTTGCTTCTTTGTAACTGGAACAAGTAAATAATGTTTTTGGCCGGATTTCACGGAGTGAAAATCCGGGTATTAAAATGGTGAATGTTGGGCGGGCGGCGTGCGGGCGAGTGGGTGGGTGGGCGGGAGGAGAAAAAATTTTCGTAACAGTTTTCTCAGCAACTAATAATCACATTCTCTTGAAATTTGGTGTGCAGCATATGGCCTCCCATAACGTGGTATTCGATTTCAGGTCTGTCGCTCACCTATTTAACGAAATCCGGCCATTTCTGTCTTTGATCGATTAAAAAAAATTGGAAGGTAAAGTATAGGTGAGAACACCTAATATTCAATTGTACTCAAACGTCACTGAAGACCTTTATTGATTATGTCTATTTTTGTTGGTTTTTCTTTTTATTAACTTCTAGGATTCGAATGCCCATTTGGTACTTCTTTGCTTCTTATTTTAATATAGATACATGTATTTGAAAATACCCATTCCAACACTCAAGCGAAATTACCATCTAAATAGTTTCTTTGAACATAGTTGAAGAAATCATTCAGCGCTGGAAAACTACGAATCAGGCGTCTAGTTCTGTTGGAGTTGCGATGAATGTTAAAGTTTTGTCGAACTAACAGCAAGGGCAGATACCCGATAGCCATCACTTTTTTAATGCACTTTCTTAACCTTTCATTTTGTCTATATGCTCCAGCCAAACCTGATGATTGTATATATGTCGCCAAAGGGCATTGGTCAAATGAAAGTAACAACCACTAAGTTGTGCCTGTGGAAGATCTGGATGTAATAAGGGCCTGTTCAAAGTCACAGATGATCCTCGTTGGTCTCCATCTATGGCCAGTTTCTTGCATGATCTTCTGTTTGAGTACCTGTAAGATCTGCCTGTATTGGCCCACAGTCTTCCCAGTGACCAAGCAGCTAGCTAGAAGTACAACTCTATTTCTGAATTTACCATTCACTGTGAAAAATTGACTGCATGGACGAGGACAGGTTCCAAATGTCCCTGCATCGTCTTAGTGAATGCAGATTCTCTTAAGTTGAAGAAATCAAAATACCCAAATCATTATACTGGTGAATCAAAAACTCGTCCCCAGACCAGGTCTCACGCCATACACCAGCAATAAATTGTACAAACGATTTAATAAACCGTACAAACGAAATAAATGTTTTTTTCTTTTTTTTATTTGGCACGAATAAGCCGTCGTATTTTTTAGATAATACATGTAAAGATACATGTTAATACATCACCGTCTAAGTTTTAAATACGTAAAAATCATATAAACATTAAATAAATTAAATAGTACTGTAAATGTATGTAAGTTTGAAGGTTGATCCGTTATTTAGCTTTGACCAAATAATGCACTAAAACAAATTATAACATACCCATAAGAAAGTTAGTTTGACATGTTCTATAAGGTTGCATGTTGACTCCAACCCCAAATACCGGAAGCAAGCTCTTTGGACCATATTCAATGTCATACTGTAACCACCCACCCACCCCCGATTCCCCAGAATAAAAAGAACAAAAAAAAAAAAAAAAAGACAACAACAACAAAACAAACAAAACAAAAACAAAAATTAAAACATTTCATAATATACCACAAGAAAAATAAAATTATGGATTTTAAGGAATAAAAGGTCTACATATAGCCCCTTTTCAGTGGCGGATCCAGGGGTGTTCCGGGGTCCCCCCCCCCCACCCCGTTCCTCTGAAAATTGTTGTTACTTTCGTGTAGATGTTCGCCAAAATTTGTCAGGACCCCACCCCCACTTTTCAAAAATTTCTGGATCCTTTCCTGCTTTTAGAATGAATATAAAGTGCATTTTTGACCGGGTTACATAATGCGCAAACCCGGATTATACTATAGTGATAAATATCGGGCGACGGCGGACGGAAGTACTACCACAGCCTATTTATTTAATACAAATACTTGTACGGTTTTTATCATTGTCGGAGTAATGGGTTGTCGTAATAATGGGTTGTCGGAGCAATGGGCTGTCGGAGTACTTGGCTGTCGGAATAATGGGTTGTCGGAATAATGATCTGACCCCTATAATCAATTGTAGACACTCGGCCACCGCTGATCCTCATTACGTTTGATGCAATGTTTAATCTAATATCAATGTCTCAATGACTATATGATATCACAACCTACAGTTTGGATATTGTAGTTTCACTGACTAAATATAACTTATACTATGCTATTTTCCAATAGTGCGTGACACCCGTTTTAAGGCTGGCGTGCTGGGTACACTGAGTATGTTCCCCTGTATAACAAGTCTACTGCTCCGTTATTAATCTGGACGGTATTTCTCTTAGTTTTAGATACTGGTGGTAACTATATTTAAGAAAGATGGTCGGTAGAAATTAATGTATAATTTATGTTGAATTTTAATCATAAGCTAAGTTTACAAACATTTGAAACAGAAGCGTACCCAGGCTAGTTCAGTATATGATCACGAGAATACTAATGTTATTGGTGAAAAATTGGCATTTGAAAATTGATAACTGTAACTTGTTTTGGATGGAAGGTAGTAAAAATCTATCATATAAAATCATATAAAGCCTTTGCCATCATTTTTAATGGGGAAATAATGGCACAGTCAGCAAAATGGGGAGAATTGCTACCTACATTAAAGTGGCAAAAACTACTTTCTGACCAGCTTAGTCAGCAGAAACCTATAAATCAATAAGTTATACTAGTCCCAGGTAAGGATAAAGCCATCTGAGTTAAACCAAAGAGAGACAAGACATAACATTCGCAGATCCAGGATTTGTCTTCAGGTGGGAAAGGGAGGGCAATCTGCAGGATGTCAAGTGATGGTGCCCCAGAAGCTGATATGCTGCTTTGTAAGGGCCCACCTCTTAATTCGCCACAGTAAAAAATAAAAGTATGGGAATGAACATTATGATACTGGGTAGACTTAAAGTGTATTTGAAAATCACATTTATCCATTTGTTTAGCTCCTGTGACAAATTGTGGTTGAATCATAAACAACAAGATGATATCTGCTACATAATATAGATATAGCTTGTTTACATTAGAGCTAAAGTTGATTTATTTGAAAAACAAAGAGATGAAAACTGCAATTTAACTATAAATCGTGCATGTATACATTTTGTTAAGCTTTGCTTTTATTTTCAGCTTGGCACTTTTCATGTACACGGTGAACATTTCATTGTTGAGCCACTTGCAGAAAGTTTTTCTTCTAAAGAAGAGATAAATGCTCATTATATTTACAGACATTCATATCCAGTTAAGTCACAGTCAGACTGTGGCGTTAAAGGTAGGTTATTAAGTACAACTGTTAAAAAAAACCCACAAAACCCCAAATTTTATTATACTTATACATGTAACAGTTTGTTCCCCTAGACATGCTTTTCCAGATGATTGATCAAATTAATTCTTGTTGTTTTATCATATAGGTAATTATTGTCTGTGTTATGTTTAATGTGAGATTATCGGAATCAGTTTTTTTATCAGTAATTAAAAGGGTATGGTTTTAAAATATTCCCCATTAACTTTGTACCCCTGTTGCAATCTGTTTAAGTTTGCAGTTCTTGATATATAGCAATCTAATTAAAATTCAATAATTAAAACAAAAAGGGGGAGCAAGTGAAAGATTTAATTGCAATTAGATTGTGATATGTAGTTACGTCTTTATTGTGATTAAGTCCCCTTTTAAATGATTGTGCCAGTCTCTATTTATTCAAGGGAGGGAGACACTAAATATAGTGTTATTGTTATCTATCTTTTCTAAGTTTTGTTGGGCCTCAGTGGCCAAGTGGTAAAGGTAGTTAGTCATATACTATTTATCATTGGCAATACTGAAGTTGCAATGTTGAGTCCCACATTAGAAAAGGGTGGCCAGTTTTCCTACCAAAGGTCAGTGGTGGTACTCCGGCTTTATACCCCAATAAAAACAGGATGCCACAATATAGCTGAAAAATTTTGAAAGTGGCGTTAAAGACTATTCATACTAAATGACATTCTGGTTTCATTTAAGATTTTATTTTCTGTGTTTTGTATTTTTTTCATAAAATGCACTTTCATACTTGGTGCCTTTATTAAAGCCATCAGATTGCAAACCAACCTTATCAAAGTACGTGTGTTCATATTTCAGTTTTGATATTAGATCCATTCCATTACAGCATTGTACAAACATTTATGTTATAATGTTCATTAAAATTGTAAAAAAATATAGGTATTATAGTTAAAGAGCCATGATGAAAGGAATTGAGCAACTGTGTACATTTAATATATTTAAGTTTAATATTAACAAATTTAAACATATAGAAAATGAAATCTGTTAAAGACTCGATTAATCTATTGACTTGAAATGCTATGAAAAAAAGATTTAATTTTAAAAAGCATTATCCTAAAATGTTTTTATAATCTGATTCTTGTCAACCCTTTTAAATCAACAATATCCCAATAAGTAAAATAAGTTTCGACTATAATAGTATTAATCACGATAAAATTGATTTAGCAATTGGTGAACATTTTATTTAAAAATTTTTTTAGACATAAAGAGCTACATGTATATAAGTATGTACAACAGAGCAGTATTATGTTCAAGATTTTAGAACCTTATAGAGCATTGTTTATCAGCCTTCACCTCCTCACTGAGCACAAATACTATCTAACAAATAGTTTTCTTTCTTTTTTGTGAAGAAATTAAATTGTTTGAATGAAATTTATGGCTTTGGACAATTCATTAAATATGACAGTTGTAAATTACACTTCAATTTAATTTAATTGTGACCCAGTTGGAGTGTTAATGCCTGATTTGATACAGAAATGATTGACCAACAGTGGACATGGTACAATGTTTGTGTTGACCCATTACTGGACAAATAATTTGGATAAAGGGCAGACAGTTTGTCATTATTTTGTTGTGTCTAATAGTCACTCTTGTAATCTTAATATGATTAATTATAATATTCCATAATAAGATCTCAATTTATCTGACTATAACTCTATTTTACAACTACAGATGGTGATATTGCCCTAACTAGTTCACCCTTAGGTTTAGGTCAAGATTTTGACAAATGAAAATTGGAAATAAATTGATCACACACCACACAAATATTTTTGTTCTTAAAATATTTTTATAGCTTTGTAAACAATAGCTTTTATCTAAACAAATGATGCTTTGTTTTAACTTGGTTTATAATTATTTTTTATAAATTTTGTCAAGGTTTGTAAAAAGAAAAAGAAAGTATTCACTGAATTAAAACCTATGATGAAAGTATTCACTGAATTTAAAGATACGATGAAAGTATTCACTGAATTTAAAGATATGAAGGGGAAATAATAACAATTGCCAAAAAAACGTAGCCTATCATTGATGTATATCTGTCAGTATTAGTATCCTGTTTTTTAACCATATATGGAAAAAATAATTTAGTGAATACATGTATTAAACTAGATATTCATAAAAAATAAGTCAGTTTTTGAAGAAAAAAATGATATAATATTAATTATAAGAAAAAAAATAAAAATTAGGTTGCTGTTGATTAGTACATGACAATTTGATAGGTCTGTGCCTTGACCTCAATTTCATGGTCTAGTGGCTTCATTTAAGTTTTTGGATTAGGTCAGTTCCTCCATAACCATGCATTTAGAATGACAGTGGGTTAATAGTATCACCCTAGCTTGACCTTATTTTCACAGTTTAGGTAGTTGCCTTTAAAGTTTTTGGATTATGTCAGTTTCTTATTAACCATGAATGGTAGGATGAGAATAGTCTGCTGGCAGTACATGACAGTCTGGTTGGTGTCACTTAACCTTGATCTTTATATCAATAATTTTATATAATGACAATACATGCTATTTATATGTTGCCACTCACTACTGATGTAGAATGAGACATGATTTTTGTTTAATATTGTAACAGAAATAGTGAAATAAATTTTCTTTTTTTTGACTGGGGTGGAAAAAAGGTCAATATGCCATTCTTGTAAAGAAAAAAAAGAACTGATATACTTCATGTTGTACTTAACAGCAATAACTGTCTAATTTTTACCCATTTGTACAGTTGATGTAGGATTTTTTATAAGTCCTATATATGTATGTCGGACAGTTTCATGTAGAACCTGTTGATTTGCAAGAAATAAATTAGCAGTCACCTAAAAGTTTCTTTACAAGTTTCAGAAATATTGCATTATATGTAATAACTATAAGACTCTGTAGCAATTAATTGTGATGTGATTTACTTGTATACATTATCAGTAGCCCTTTTGAATGAAAGCCGTAACAAGTAGGTATTAACACTTGTCTCGTGGTTCACCTGGTTTTACCTGCGTAGAGGGTATGTCTACTTGTTTTTATTTCACCTTTAATAGACAGTTGACAAAACGAACTTTAATATATAACTTGAACCTTGACTGACCACATTGTTGTGGTGTATTTAACACTGTAGAAAGGAAACGACTTTAAAACATGTGTCAGATTTAGACCTACTATAGGTAATACCTTGGTTAGAATATTATTGTCTGGTGTTTTATTTCCCACTAATTGTTATAATTATAATATATAACCACCATAAATATAGATTGTGACAAAATATCAGGGTTATCTTTGATGAGGTCTTTTCCCCTGATTAGATTCCAATGTATTTTTTTTACCAATTTTTCAAAGCTCGAATTAGAAAAAAATTTGCCATCATTCTTAATTACTCATAAAAGTACATCAAAGGTCATAGAAATACAAGGTTTTGTTGACCATTACTAATTTGTTATGTGGTTCATATGATATGTATTTAATTATGATTTATAATATTTAACACAATAACTGCTTGTAGTTTCTTATTCTTAAGTCATAGGAAATATTATTGTTCAAATTCATTAAGATTTTAATTAACTGAACCTTTCTCATTATAATATGAGAGTTTCAAACCCTCTTTATAAAGTTGTGGATGTTTTTTTAGTAGACCCTTGTTTAACTTGATAAAATTGGCATGCATGAAGAGTCATTAAAAAAAAATAGAAAAGGAACCACACTTTTAAAATTTAGTCCAGAAATACTACAAGGACATTAAATTGGTCATGATAAGCAAACTTACAAAGGAATTAAAAGCATCTTAGCAAAGCTTATATATACATTTTATGAACAAATCAAGTTCAGATCTCAACAAAATCTTTGAATAACTTAAAACATGATTGTACTGTTAGGATCCAGAAAGAAGTAAATATGTTTTTTTTTGTATCCACTGTAATTTTCTGTTTTAATTCTTGTTAATATAATAACTGCATGCTTATGCAAAGATGTTTCCATTTCTAAAGGTTTTCAATAGAAAATTTTGAACACATACAATTGAACTGATTCACAGTAAAATGTATGTCCAATCAAAACTTATTGATAGATTTTAGACATGGATTTAAATAATTATATGGCTGTTTTGGTCTTGATGTTTTCATGTTTGTCATGATACACCTTAAATATTAGATTCAGCAAGGTACATGTAATGTGCGCCTAACAAGATCTGTGAACAAATGTCTTAATTTCATATTTCTGTTCCTTTTTAGGATGGTTGTTAACTCTTTTATAGGTCTGTCATTCTTAATATGCTGTATTTTGGGTAAACTAGTAGTAAATCCTTTTAGAATAATATACAAATTTTAATTCTGACCCAATTTTCATTCCATATTGAATGACCTGCATTTAAATTCTTGGTTTAAAAACTCTTCCACAAAACATAACTTATGAATCATACTAGCTTGCCAGTTGAATGTTACAAATGAGTTATTATAATAATTTACAAAAATATGTTTAAATTGGTGCATTTTTTTCCATTCTGTTAAACAATATCTTTTCAGTATTTTATTATGACATTTATCTTAGTAAATTTTAAAGAACATTTCTATCCATGCTAAAACATGGAAGTGTATTCAAATTTACTATAACACACAATTTACTGTAAATAAATGATCTGTTTAAGAAATATGATTATGAATTGTTAAAATAATAATTTATAGATGTCACATAAACTGATCAGTTTAAACACTGTCCAATGTTCTAATAATATTTCTTTGTGATTCTCAATATGTTACAATAATATAATAATTCTATGACTGGTAATTTGCCTTTAGTACAATGGGTTCATTGCCAGAGAAGTAGCATTAGATTTTATAATGATAAAGTTAGTATACAGGAGATGAGACCTTGTTTAATCCCAGCTTATCACCACTTTTCTTTGCCAAGAGTTCAGTTATTGCTTAGAAACATGGGTTTGATATGTACAGCCGTCCAAACCTATATGTATCAATCTTATAAACTCCCACATCGTAACTGTCTTGTAAAATAAAACCTATGTGACAATTACATTTGATCCATTAATCATATGCCATGAAAAAAGGAAGTCAATGATAAAATACTACTTATTTCTTATTTGAAAATCGCCACAGAGGCCATTTTGTCTTTCTGGTCATAACCCTGGAAAAAATTTATGACTAAAATAATTGTTTAGAAGTAATATCATGGCTGGGTGATTGTTTTTCTTTGATGATTATTTATGTTCTTGCTGTATCCAATTGTTTGTTAGCTTTTGCAGGATGCTATACACATTTTTGTCTGTTATATGTTCCTTTTCTCTTTTATTGTTTTGGAATTTGAACAGACAGTTTTGTTTGAAATGGTTATATTGATTGATTAAATAATAATGTTTCTTCCAAGCAATATTCCAGGACATGTAATACAATTGAAAATTAATTCTTGTTAATCTGAATGAAGGAAGACCAGTACATTATTTCATATTGATATAAACAGGACAACCAGTCAGGCGAGTGACAGACTCTTGGGCTATTAATAGTGCTAACAGTTTTTAAAAGCTTCTTTTCCATTCATGTTGTTAGTGTTCTACACATCATAGTACCTGTGTATATTACCATAATAACTGTACTCTTTGATCTTTCAACTAAACATCTGTAGCATCAAAAGAGAAAAGTAAAAAACAATAATATATATAAATGTGTTCACATAAATTTGGTCCTGTAGATCCCAGGTTCATTTAACCATCCTATCATATTAAAGTTGATTTATTTCTGGAGTCTAAAATTTGATGTGATTTTACTTTATGTTAACATGATATGGTTAATGTGTGGCCCTCATTCTTTGTCATTTGATGTGATCTCATGTCAGGTATTGCTGTTTGGACAAACTCCACCTTGCACTGAAGATGAATGCATGATAAACGCAGAACAAGTTTCTATGTAATTAATTGTTACATTGGACATAATAGCCAAAAGTTTTAATGAAAGACTTGAACTGATGATTAATTTACCATACTGGTAATTTAATGTCTGTTTTATTATTCAAATTTTATATTATGTCTAAGTATGTCTCAGGTTCTTCTCACCTATAAGTTCGTTTGGTACATTTTTTTAGTTGAGTATTGCAAAAGTATATAACTGTACAAAAGGTTTGGGACAATTAATTTGTATTTATGTAGACTTAAATTATAGTTACTGGAAATTAGCTGGAAAAATAATTATCAGTCTGTCCTATTTTTTGTCACAAACATATGTTTATATGACAATAAAGATATTATTATTATTTGGACAAATAATTTGACTCTGGAAGCAAAGCTAGAAGCTACAGTTATGCCTGCATTGTTTTTTCTTAAAATGCTTTAAAAATGGTATTACCCTTTATAAGTAATTCAAATTTATATCTGCTTTTTCTGTAATCTTCACCCAAGACTATTATAGGTGGTGTTCAATTATTGTTTGCTGCAGTTGCCCCAGATTATCGAAAAATAGATTGTATTTGGTGTAAAATTAAGAAATAATTCTCAGAGCCTGTGGTTTATCGTTGTTTTACAACAGGATGACAGTTTATGTCGCATAAACGACAGCCATGGATAAAAGAACACCATAAATTGCATCCATTGGTAAAACAATTTTAAAATACACACTTTGGGAATTATTTCTATTCTAATTAGACAATTACAGTACAGGATATTTATGTACCTACTGCCACCTAACACCATTTTGGATATATGTGGCAGTTCAATGTAACACACAATATATTGCAAAGAATGATTATAGTGTATGTCACCATTTATAAGAATAATATGATGTTATAAACAATAGCTTTCTGGTAAGAGTTACCCATTTGTAGTTGGAACAGCCCTTCAAGATAACTCTTCTCACGATGTGTTGCTCATACAAAAATCTTTTTTTTACCCGGGTTGGGGTCTCGAAGAGTTTAAAGTATTAGATATTAGAATAGGTGTTTCTTGGTATTATGTACTACGTACATGACCATTAGATGTCCTTTTCCATCCAACTACGGTGAAACTAGGTACACAGTGTGCAAAACTTCCTTGTCTGACCTGCCTAATCCTAAGAATGGACATGCTATTTTGTATGTTTCATCACAAAACTTTCATGCATGATACATTGAAAAAACTGATAATCATTTATGTTAATAATTGTTTTTTAATATAGGAGGTCAAATTAGTTCAGACTTAGGTAGGCTGACTACTGTGGCTACTGAAAAACATGCAATCCTACCAATTCATAGTATATTTAGCAAAAATGGCTCTTGAATAAATGTACGAAATAAGGATATGTTTCTGGTGTTCATGCATGAATTTCAGCCACCTAAAATGGTTAGTGTCTGCCCACAAAATAAAACTTTTGAATAATTTGTAATTACCTTAATTTAAAGATATTTTAAAAAGTGCTTTATTACTTCAGATTTCTTTTGATCACAGTTACATGATGTTCAGCAAATTTATATATAACCAGGTTTCTTGATGTAATCTACCAACAACAGCATGGGTAGTAAAATAGGAAATTGTGTACTTCATAGACAGAGCTGAAGGTCAGATGCAAATGGGATGGCCAATTGCCAACAGTAACTACACAGATTAACACATTCAAACTTCTTATTATCCTCTGGCAAGGTGGCTCTGTAGTAAAAAACAATACCAGGAGATCTCTTGATGATATTTTATTGAAAATTTATTGATTTTTTTTAAAGAATTCTGTCAGATCATGCAGTGTCTGGGTTATTTTTGTGATACTTACAATAGTTGCATTAGTAGTGCGAGTTGTATCAGTATCATTGAAGCTGTGGACATTGTATTTTACAAAATAAAACAAAACCAGAATTTGAACAGAGTAAGCTACAGTGAAAAATATTTTTTGCTGAAATTATTCTCTATTAAAAGTCCTGATAGCATAATAAGCTTGTTTTGAAAATGTTCAGGATATTTGCACTGTGACATGTGACCACGCTAGATATTGTCATTGCTTTAGCACAGTCTTATTTCTATTACACTAGTATTTCTTCTCCAAATTTAAGCTTATATAAACTGAAAATCAGTGTGATTTTATGTAATCGTTGAAAATACAAATACATTTTTAAATCACACAGGTGACTTTATATTGTTAAGGACATATTTTAGTACCTTGCAAGGTATAAATGCATTTGAAACTTGTGATGGGATACTTTGCAAGATATCTTGATCCTGCAACACAAACAGATCTGTGAATGAATGTTTTTCATGCCAGGTTGATTGTATGTTTCATAAATCATCCTTGTATATGTTTATATGTATGCATGCTTTTAACATTCTATTTCTGATAATCATTAAAAGGGTACATATTAGCACAATTAATATGGCTCCTTTTCATAAAATTTATAAATTAGAAAAAATAAAATATAAATATAAAAATCAACAGATGCAGGTAATGCAGACTAGCAAGATTACTTGATATTTTTTATACAGTGGAATGTTCTTCTTGGACCATATGGTTCCACACTTGTGCAGTGCTGACCACTTCACTGCTTTAAACAATTTCTTACACTGACGATTCAGTATAAAAATGACCAATGATTGTTTTTTGGGACATGGTAATGCAGACTCCTTTACATTAATGACCAATGTTGCCAGAGCATTTAAATGGAGAATAGATCGTTTTAAAATATCCATTAAACCCAATATATATTTTTTCAGCAACAATTTTCTTGTAAAGTGGTATAAGAATTGTATACACATTGTGTATATACAGGTATGCTAATATAAAAAATAGGATACAAAAGTTTAATATTTTTTGTTAATTAATATTTTTTAAATTAACTTAAGTTTTCAAGTTTTGTGCACATTGTACATGTAAATATATAATTTTAATAAGATTTTCTTTCTTAAGCTGACTGTATGCCAAATCATGTCAACACATTCTACATTCATCCAATTTACAACATTCAAACAATTATAAAATATAATTTAAAAAAAAAAAAAAGAGTTTCATCTACTGGCTCTCTAAGACTGCAGCAACAGATGTTCTGTTCCTATCTCTCTTTGTCACACCTCCCACACCCCCTCTTAAGAATTAAAACTAACATAGAAACCAGAGGAGCACTACTTAAGATGGAGCCATAAAAAGCATACTCCAATTAAACTTTAACAGTTTAATCAATGGTCATGTGACCTGTTCAGTAAAATCTGACTACTATGGTCTGATCAGTAATTGGCAATAGGAAGACTACTTACCAGACAAAGCATGTAATCAGATTAGACAGTCAGACACAAGTAAATTGACACAATCTGTGTATTGCTTTCACAATTAACAGGTGTTGGAATAAGTACCTGCATAGTGTTATTGGGGAGACATGGTTCAGATCAATTGATAGTGCATTTGACTTGTTATATTAAGACTCCAGGGAATCAATATTTTTTTCATTTTGTTAAGACAACAAGGAAGGTGGTGGAATTAAGACTTTTTGTCTTGATCGCAGTTAAAAGATTGTTAAACCTCAGTCAATCAATCAATCTGACAATTTGTGTTTGGAATTACTTATTGTATTGGAGACATACAATTAAAATATGTTTGTAAAAGGGCTTATTAAGTACATTGCTTGTATTTGTTTCATCTTATAATTACTAGCAATGGATTCCAGAGCTCAGTCCACAGCCCAGCACATATCCAGGGGGAGGGGGGGGGGGTAGAGGATTCCCTCTTGTTGTAAGGTTGTCAGATTGTTATATGGATTACATGGACAAGGGCCATAGAGGTTGCCATGCTTCTTGCACATTAAATGCCCCTTTCTAGATGACAACAAAAGGCTATATTCTTTGTCCCTTACCCACCTTACATTTCCAGTGGCTGTCAAAATTTCCTTCCCAGTGAATTATTGTATGTTATCTTGTTCTCATCCTGAAACACTGGTTGCTAGACATCAATCAATCAATCAATCAATGCAAGAGATCTCAAAGATTTTGCAAAAAGTAAACTTTATTTTTAGTTTATATTACACTTGAATATGTAATTACATGTTAATAATAATTTTAACAAAGTAAAATGTTGTACACAGCTCCTTTAATGTTGGAGAATTCATAAGCTATCTATTGGTAGAAGAAATAGCAAATATTTATTAAATGTTCAAATTGTGGGCTAACTTAATTTAAAGATGCCTCTATAAGTTTGTTTAAATGTTAATTTGTCAAATATCAATAATTTTAAAGTTTACTTTCACATCTTTCAATCTTGACGTTACCTACTTGTTAGTGTTTTAAATGTTTAAAAGTCAGATTTATATAACAAAAAATAAATAAACTTTAATAAGGTGTTTAAATTAAGAAGAAATCGTTTGATGTTAAAAAAATGGATAACCACTTTAAGAGTAAGATGTCATCAAATCTGTAATTAATTTAGCCTTTCACTTAATGTCATTTATAAAACAAATTTGTGTCACCAGATCTCTTTATGGTTGTTAGTTTTCACACTTCAAAGAAAAACTCTTAATGAAAAGTATTTAATATTGTTTAAAAAGTAATTTAATTAGCTGTAAACAGCTTAAGGTATTTCAGTGTTGGACATTCATAACATTATTTTTTGACACATGACATTTAAATAATGCTTTGTACTGGTCTTTGTCTCTCTAAGTATATGATATAAATATTTTATGCTCTAAGTTCTTTATAAGATGTTTGCTATTTAACTATAAGTTTGAGAGAATTGTTCGATATTAAAATTCTAGTTAAAGTATTCAGGCAATTAGTAGAAAGTCTTGTAAGTTCTAAACTCAGCTGGCAAAGTGTATCATGTTTGAGGCTTGATCTTAGAGCAATTTTGATGAAACCTTAGTAAAGGTGTAGGTCTTGAATGGACTAAAATAATTTGAAAATTTAGGTTTGTAATGTAAAAAATGAAATGCACTTGAAAACATACGAAAAAAGACTAAAAAAATTAAAAATACAACAACTTGTTATGGTCTTTTTTAATAAACAATGATTTAAATTTACTAAGCAATGTAAGACAAAAACAAACATATAGGAAAAATGAGATAATAAATTGTGGAAGCCGTCCTTCAGGATACCTGGTAGAAAAATTCTGCAGCTTATATCCTACTAGCGGCTAGGCTGCTCTGATGTAACGTTAAACTACTCCAGTACACCTCATGGGTAGGAGCGTTTCCGCACTCTGACCTATCGTTGAGGTCTTACATCTGCAGAGTGAAGAAAAATGTGCTTACTTACGGGGGATTTTAACATCCATTACTACCGTTAAACAGTCTCACAAGGACTTGCGAAATGTGATACAAAATGTTGAATTTATACCATTAAATAGTTGCACAATGTGTTTATTACAATTATTGGCTCTTGCATCCAGTCGTAAATTAGTCACAAAGCATGATAAAGTGTTCTTTTCTATTGGTTGTTCACAAAAATTCAGAATACTAGCTACTTTGTGACATCAACTATGGGACATCACTGATTAAAGAAAGAACCAAGTAACATATATTATTATTTGACCTTTGTTATCATGTCATAATGAATCCTATAAAAAAATCATATTTTTCAAGCGAATAGTGCATAATTATGGCCTTACTACACCTACCCATTTTGTCATTACACTTGACCTTTTGATCTATAAAAATCATGTTTAATTAACAATTTAATTATTTACTTTCAGACTTAACATGTCTTGAAATTTGTGTAAGAAAATTCTTTCTTTTAAATAATAGTGTCTGAAAAGAGAAATTTATATATGTTAATGCAGGTCAGTTGTATTCAACAAATGAGTGTAATTTGTTTTGGCTGGGGTCTCTCAAATATCTTGATTGAATTAGAATTGTCATTACCTTTTTTTGCTACCCTTTTGATTCTTGCTGCATTAAGGGGACAATTTAATTCAGATTTGTCTTATGATTAATAACGAATAAATTCTTCATTTTTTGTTTTCTTTCATTTGATAAAGATTTTTTTTATATAAGTTAAACAAGTGTCATTTTTCAAAGTTTTGTTAATTTTCAACTCATTCATAAAAATGTTTGTACATGTACTTTCATAAAGATGATTCATTGGTTTTATAGTCTATTGTTGTTATCAAATCTGAAAAGTAATCACCTCTGCAATTGTATAGCCCATACTGTGATGTATTTTTTCAGCATAATGAAAAAAACCCTTTGATCTTAAATATTGCATTTAGTGAAGTAATGTTTTGGGTTTATTATACTTACATCAAGAAATTTAATAAGTATCTAGGTTAAATGAGTGACAAATTTGTATTTCATTCATGAACATTTATGAATGATAACATTAAAAATGAGTAAGTACTTATATAATTAAGGTAGCAGTTATAGTGGGGGTCTGTGTTACATTGCAGTAGTAAGAAAGGTCAAGGAGTCAGGAAATATGAGCTATCAATTTGTATACAAGCGTAAATATTATTATTAGATTTTACATATTTTAAGGCATACTTTTCAGATTGTTTATTGATTGATTTAAAAGCCTGAATCCTTAAGCAAAAATTTTTTTTTATGTTAAAAGTATTATGACTAAAAAAATCCAGTTTATTCATTGAATAATTTTGTTTATTGATACTTTAAAAGTTGTTATGTTTGACAATGGATCTTCAGACAGAACTACATTTATTGTCAAAAACTACTGCACATGACAACGATCTCTTCACCTCTAGTGTAAGCAAAAGTAGTTTATTAAAACTTCTGTAGGTAGTATATCTTTTTAACAGAAAGAACAATATATTTCAGTCAAATTTTCTGGCATTCAGGGACTGTTATTTGAACTTCATTTTATTTGTCAAGATTTAATTTATCAAATTTGTCCGTCTGGCCAAGATGTCCTTACAACATAGCATGTTTTACTATTGGTCTAGTTGCTTATCAGGTGTTGTAGTAACTTTTCTTTGTCAATTTTGTCTAAATAAGTTTTAAAAAAGTTCACAGATTTTACTGCAGATTTCTGAAAAAGTGTGGTGTCACTGTGATAGGAAGAACAATGACAGAAATGTTGCATCCTCATAGAAAAGTGAACAACATAGATCTTTTGTCATGAAGGTGTAATTACATCTCATTAGTGTATAACTCTGTTCAGTGTAATACCACCATCTATTTAGCTGAAAGTGGCATATTAACACATTCATTATTGTACCTGGGAGGGTGGATGGACTTCTGGGTGTATGTTTGTTGTCAACATGTATAGGACAAGGTGTCCACCAGACATGTAATGACATAATAGCAATCACACGTATGACATGTGGATAGATAATATAGAGCCTGAACAACATAGCCATGGGTGTCAAAACAGAGATATGTATCATATTTTGTGTTGTAGTAATAGATTATGATAATTCATAAAAAAAATTTTAATATAATTTAAAAATAACCTATTTATAGAAGTTTCAGTTTGCTGTGTTATTATTAGTTTTTTTGTGATTTACCTATTCAGTGAAAAACCTGTATGTATGGTTTTATGATATAAGTAAATTGTGATGAATGAGAATGATTCATAAAATTAATTGAAAAATATAAAAAGGATTCTTGTGTTTTTTATATGCATGACTTTCAAATGAAGTAATT
This sequence comes from Limnoperna fortunei, assembly GCA_944474755.1. NCBI lineage: Eukaryota > Metazoa > Mollusca > Bivalvia > Mytilida > Modiolidae > Limnoperna > Limnoperna fortunei. The sequence goes on from OX104111.1 coordinate 89,615,317, forward strand.
TTCTATCTTTTATTTTATGTCTGTCACATAAAATGGCCATAATATCATGTAAGGACAATGTATCACTTGTAGCTACAGATGGGACAGTTATGGTTGTTTTGTCCAGGGGACCACATTCAGGGACTGTTATTTGAACTTCATTTTATTTGTCAAGATTTAATGTACTCTGAATAGATACAGAATGAAGCAATACATTATTGGGAGAGTTTGAGTTTTTGAACAGTTAGTCTTTTGTCTGTGGACTTATATTCCTTATGTAGACATTTTCTGAACCCTCCACTATGTAATATCCTGATTCTGAAGCAGTCTACTATGACAGTCTAATAACCTACCAATTTGTCAGTTACAGAACCCTTGTCAACCAAAGAGGTCACATTGACCATTATCATTCAAGTTTGGTACAACTGAAGTTGTAGGTGGAATTAATGAAATCAAAAGCTCTCCTGAGTATATGATTACTGGTAGTACTTTTTTAAAGTCCACTCTGTAGACTGAAATGTTAAGAATGATTAAATAGAGAAAAATCACTAGTGAATAATCCAAGGTTAATGGCAGACCCAGATTGTGTTCTAACATAACAGCACGCTATATTTTGACATATATGTATTTTTAATTCAGAGCAAAAATTATAAAGGGATTACAACATGATTTCATTAAAAAAACGTTACCACAACCTAATATGTATACATTTCCTTTTAACAATAGCCTTTGGTTGTTAGACTGCAGTAGTAAGAATAGATGTCAATCATCTTCGTTAATTTCTTTTATTAAACTGCAATTTCATCTTTATTACTTTCAAGATTGCATAAAACAGCAAAGTGTATATTGTATTGAATTCTAGCGAGAATGGAATGGCCAAGACTTTTGTCTCGTTTGTGGTGCCTTTTTTGTAGTTTTGTATCGGATCAGAGTACATTGATTAACTGTTTCGCTGTATTTTAATCCCAAATTTCATGAATGGGATTATGTAAAGGCAGGGGGTTATCTTGTACATGACATTAGATATTAAAGAATGTAAAAGACAGATTATCACAACATAAGACATGATAGATATGGTAAAACGATGATATTTATATAGGTAAATGTATTACAGGTGATTGTGATTGTAATCAAAGCATTAATTTGACACCTGACTGCACCGTGCAAGGTCACGCAGCAAGTGTGCACCGTATATAGAATATTTGTATTCAAGTTCCTATCTACAAAATCATTCTAGTTTTATGAATCGGTAGACTTCCATAGATCAAGTCACTAATTGTAGGATTAAATTTAATATTTATTTCTACTACTTTATCTTGATAGACTGTCAGAATATGACTTTGAATAGGGAGTAATCCATATCCTCTGGTTATTGTCCAGACATGGGAGGGGGAATAAATATCTGGACCAGTCACATGACGAAGACCCTAACTCTTTCTTTATGGAAATGTTCCATTTTTCCATTGAAGGCTTATATTCACAATTTCAAAATAAAAAAAAAAATGCATGTGCACCAACATTTTAGGCATTAAATAGTATACAAGTTTATTTTTCAAAGTAACATGATATTATCGACTTTCAAATCATGTTTATGTGTGTGACTTGCCAATAATATAGAAGTAAAGTCAGTTATATAAGTAATGTATTTCATGTTGTTTTCATCATCATTTCTAAAATATGAGGATAATGACACTTATTACACCACTTTATGTTTTGTTGTACATATCAGAATGATATATTAGCAGTCTGTTTTGTCTAAGCCAAGAAGAGGTTGCAGCAGAAAGTGTCTTATGCTGTGTAATTACTTATCTAACTTTCCATTGCTATTGGTATAGATATGGACAGTTCAGCAAAAATGGACACCAACAAACTCTCAAAGACTGATTGCAGTATGAAAGAAATATTTCAATTTTGATGCATTTCTATCAGAGACCTCCCAAAACATATCCCTCTGTGTCAAATTAACCAGAAACTTCTCATTATAGTATAATCAATGCAGAGATATCTCAAATGGCAGATCAGGTCACTGAAAAATCAGCTGAGATGAAGATTATCTAAACATTTTACCTTTGAAGAATGCAGTATAATTGATATTATAGTATTGAACTGGTGTGGAAGATGTATGTTTGATTCAGGTAGTAATCATCAGTACTACTGAACCATTAGGTCATCCTACAGCAATTAACACCTAGGTTGTAGATTTCTGCAAGTTAAATAAATAAACACTTTTCTTCTGAGGATGTGTATTAAGTAGGTTACCTTGAATTGTAGATTCCTTGTAATTCTGTTGATATATTTGATCTAGATTACAGTATAATCTATATAAATGTATGAATGAAGAATATTCAGCAAGGGTTAAGCATTTTTTAATGTTTATACATGATCACTGCTGAAATTTCAGTTACGTTTGTGTTTTGACTTAAAACTGCATATTGGTCATGTGAGAAAAACTAAGGAATTTTACATTGATTGTTTTTCTCAGGGCAGTCATATAAAAAAATATGTAATGTTTAGTTGTCATAACCACAACAGAAACAAATGAAGTTTCACAAAGCATGATTTCCCATAGAATTACCAATGACTTCCTGTCCAGTGCAGCCTTTGTTATTGGGAATGTTAAGTAGTTCAAATGTGATGCAGTCAAGTGCTCATGAACAAAAGTAATTAGACCTGCATTAATTGTCCTTGGTAAACAGCCTGTGCAAATAGTGGAGTATTTTATTAGAGTAGAAACATTTGACAGATTCATTCAATTAAGTCCTAGTTGGAGGTTGTGCCTGGACAACCCATGATAATAGGAAGGTCAGACATTTGACAGATAATGAGACTGTGTGGACACACCCTATAATCAAAACTCCCTAAATATACATCAGTTTCTATCAAAGTCATATGTGTAAAAAGACACTGTGCTATTGAACCTTTTATTATGCCCCTCCTTTATTCAGGAGCCTCATGCCATCAAGATGTGTGAAGGTTTTTTTTAGAAATTTCTAACAAATATTTTAATTTCTTGATTTTATCTTGACATCATTAAAGGCATTTTTTTCAGCAGTAATTATCTTGACCAGTTAAGGTTAAGTCAAACAATAATGTCAAAGATGTGTTTATTTATTTTACGTTAAGAAAACCATTAATATATTTCAAATCTATCAAATATCATTTAAAAAAGTAGTATATATTTGCTCGTTAGTGATGTTATCAAGCTGGCCATAATTGCAGGTATTTTCAGTTTGATAAATGTAGTTTTCTATTCATTAATCATTTTTTGTTGACCACTGTTGCAATATGATATGTCCAGCTGTAGTAAGGTGGAAAAAGTTGATTTGATATTCAGAAATTTAAGTATACCAAGAATAGGTAATTTATTTATATGAAGTTTAGCCATATTACCCAGTAGAGTAAATACCCAGTAGAGTAAATATAAAGGAGGGTGTAATGTATAATTATAATACCCGAAGAATAGGTAATTTATTTAAATGAAGTTTAGTGTATTACTCAGTAGGGTAAATATATGGGAGGGTGTTATGCATAATTATGATAATGTAAGTCTGTTAAAGAGAAACTAATGTTATATAATGTATTATTATAAATTCAATTGTTAAAATTCAATCTCCTTAAGCTGTTCACTCACATTTGGAGCAAATTTGTAATGCATTAAAGGATGATATAGTGATTTAATATCATATTTTTATCAGCTCTTTATGAACGGGTGATAGGGTGATTTAATATCAATTTTTTGGAAGCTCTTTTACGTCAGTTTTATTGATTCAAGAGTTGTTGACCAATGTAATAGACCCCGATTCATGTCATGGTAGCCAGATACTATACATTTCATAATCAGTGACGACAAACTGTGAATGGATTATAAATATTAATATACCTAATTATTAAACGTTCGTTTGCATACCTGTATTCCTGATAATACCTATGTTACCTGATGATGACTCATGTCAAGGAATGTGTTGATATATATATAGACTTATCTATATCTGTTTCACTTTGCTTTGGTCTTTGGGTCAGTTTGGTCTTTACATGGAAATATTATATCTTTTGAATAGTCATATCATAACTTTATTTGGACACTGATTTATTAAATAAACTATTAACAGAATACAAAATAAAACTTAAATATAGCTAATATATGTTGGACGAAATTAAAAATCCCCCAAAACATTACTTTTAATGAATTTGTAAAGTCCAAGAATTTCTAAGGATTCTTTAAGATGAACATTTTTGTTTGCTCAATGAAAATTGATCTTTTCATTATGTTTTTTAAGTTCATGCAAGCATTAAATTGAGATTTTAACTTTATTGTATACAAATTCATAATAACAAAAATTTGAATGAAATAAAAACCAGTCATTTCGTGATAGTGTTTTTGAAAGCAGTTATTAACTTGAGAATTTATAATTGCGAACTCCCAAGAAGAAGTCGAAAGAATTTGTGCTGAAGGCCAAATGGTATTTTTTTATAAAGTATCCCGGAATAAACATTATATGTAGAGAATAGACCATTCTAAAACATTGTTACATAAAACAATCTTTTTATTAGCCATGTAGGATAATCTCAAAGAACTTTATTTTATGTTTTAAACATTTTGCTATGTGAAATCTTTCACTTTGCATGCTGAAGGTTAAAAAAGTTAGATTATTAGTTTTGAAATATATTTGAGTATAAATGATAAGTAGTTTTTTGTTAACGTTTGGCCCAATTTTTATGAAGTAATGGGACAATTACAAAAATTGGAACTGGGTCAAGTTGCACACCTGATAAAAATTACCTGAGAGGAACCTTAACACCTGTAGAAATTAGCAGTCTGTCATAATATAATTTATTAAATTTACATGCTTGATTTATTGAAAAAGGTCATACCCCTGAACAAAACATAAAAATAATTAGTTAATTGCCTTATTAGGAAAATTGTTGAAGCTAATAATACAGACCCTATGAACAACTTTAATCCTTTGATCTATCACTTGAAAATATATGGATGACATTAAACTTGTTAATATGACAGGTAACCAAAGTTTGGTAGCAGCATATTATTGTGAATATGCTTCATTTATTAGCTTACCTTGAGCCCAAGACTCAAATGAGCTTTTCCTATCAAAAGTTGTCTGTTATATGTCATTGTCATTGTTGTTGTCCTTGTTTTACTATTTGTAAACTGGACATTATTATCTTTTCCCACAGAACCAATGAGCTATGTTTAGGAATCTTGGCACAAAGGGGATTCAGGTTTGTTCAAATGAAGGGCCTCATTCTCTTCAAAGGGGTGATCATTAAGAAATTGTCAACTTATGAAAGGGGAAAATTAGGAAATTAATAAAATATGTTAAAATTTAAATATCTTATTTTAATATACAGTTGTGCTATTCTATCAAATTTGGTAAAAAAAATCTACTGGTGAAGTAAAAACATGTTTGTTAAACTGAAGGGCCATCATCTTTAAAGGGAAATTATTAAGAAATCATTAAAATGTCAAAAATTAAAATTGTGTCTTACAAGGTACTTTTCTACAAATTTTAGTTAAATATGAATTAACACAAAGTATCCTTTGGTGAAAGTTATATGTTCTCTCTTAATTTTTTTGATTAGATGATAGGTCTGTTATCCATCAACTATTCATCACATGCATGGCAACCCAATGGTTGTGAATTTGGTACACGATGTTCCCAAATCTTGCCTTATGTAGCAATGGTTGCCATTTTCCCTAGCCTTATGTAACAATGATTACCATTTTCCCTGTGGAAGTAAGTAAGTTTTCAGCAAAATTGTTAATAAGTGTGCTTTTAATATTAAAGTTTAGTGCAAATCATCCACTTTTTATTATTTCTATTTCATTCTTTTTATTTCAGAAGATTATAAGCATACAAAGTGGAAAGAAGACAAGACATTTAGTTTAAAAGACAATATTTTTAATTCATCTTTAAATTTAGAATCTAATTCTTCATACAATAGAAACAATAGTGCTCATCATATTTATAAACGTTCCACATCATATAAACGTTACGTTGAAGTTATGGTTGCTGCAGACTATCACATGTCACAGTATCACGGCAGCGATTTAGAACGTTACATTTTAACATTAATGGCAATTGTAAGTATTACAGTTACTTGTAATTATACTCCACACAAGGTAGTTGAGGAGGGTATAATGTTTTTGAGGGGTCCTTTGAACTTAGAAATTTCTAAAAATATATATGAAACAGTTACTGATCACAATTTTATGGAACTTTATAGATATGTGTGTGCGCTGGGTATGAAAACCTGCTCATTAAGGTTCTGTTATTTTACATGCAGTATAAACTATTTAAGTGACAACTTCACAGTAAGTAGGTAACAGTGTCACAACTTTGATTTAATTTCTAATGAAATTGTAATAAAAATCCATAAATAAACCAAAAAAAAACTGCATTTGACCATTTTGAGAAATTTGTCTAAACTATTACACACTTTAAAACAATTGAAAAGAAAAGAGAAAAAAAAACATCTCCAAAGCTGACTGTATTGTGGTACTTTTTTCCTAATGAATATAATAATATTCTCTAAAAAAAGATATAATGGGAGAGCATTGTGTCCACATAAAATACTCAGATTATTCCAAAAATTATCGCTTTGTAAAATATATGATTTAATATATTTTAATATTTTTCAGGTGTCAAGTGTGTATCATGATAACTCTATAGAAAATTTCATCAATATAGTTGTAGTAAAAATTATACAGTTTGAATCTGAGGAGGTAAGTGAATTGTGCTGTATGTATATACATTTATATCTATTTTGACCTAGCTTGGGCGAAAGTGGCCTCAGTGGCAGAGTGGTTAAGGTAGTTAGTCTACTATTGATCATGTGGTCTGTCAACCCTGCCCAGTGCACTCTACTCCAATCTTAAGTAGACAAGGATTGCCAGTTGTCCTACCAAAGGTTGGGATTTTCTCTGGGTACTCTGGCTTCCTCCCCCAATAAAAATTGAAAACCAGGATATAGCTGAAAAATTGCTGAAAGTGGAGTTTAAACGCCACAAATGCATGGGAACACTGAAATAAGGTAATTGATTAATGCTCATTTATTTGGCTCCTACTGGCATCAGGACTCGTTCCATTAGTCCATCACACTTGTTTTCTGGAATTTGTTTAAGGGCTTATATCAACTGACAAAATATTAGCCAGTGGATTTGCTGGTAGGAGCTTTAGCACTATCCACAATTGTCTAATATAAAATGAAATGCAATCGGAAATAATTTTAAGTTCTCATAATACAAGTCATAACTCAATTGTTAACTAAATTTACTGTATATGACAATGTTGTCCAACACTGTCTATTGTGGGTTTGAAATTAATGTATAGGTCTAACAAAGAACTGCAGGCTATCTTTTTCAAATAATTGCTATAAAAATCTTGGGTCAATATATATATCTGATGACCACTGCTGGTGTTTGCTGCAGTGTACTAACACTATAAATGCTTTTATCCTGTTAAGAGGTAGTTAAATTGTAGCTTGATTTCCAGTATCTGAAAATTTTGCTGTATTATGCTGCTATTATTGTTGAAAAGTAAGAATTATTTGTTGAAAGTTGAATATATTATACTTTTCCTGCGCTACTACGAAAGCCAACGAGTACAAAGCCAATCAGGTTGATTTTTATTTGCAATCATCAGCCTATCAGTATTTCAATTATTGATAGCATTAATGTTGTGTTAGTTGTTCTTACTAGATAAGAAAAGTAAAACTGTAATGATTTGGTCATGCTTTAAAGGTAGCGGACCCATAATTAAAGTTACCCTTTAATTTTATTTTTGGCCAAGAAATACATTGTTATTGAATCAATGCATTGCTAATAAATGATACAAAATAAATAAATGGTTTTACTTTAAGTCAATTTTTACATTTACAGTTTTGTGGAAAAAAAAGATAGTTACTCAGATTGTATTTTCCGATGTGTGCTGAACATTACCGAAGTCTAATCTATTAAAAAACAACGGACATCTGGGGACACCAGATAAGATCATGTGGTCAATTATGGTTCAAATACCTTAATTGGTCAGGTGTTTGCATATAAAATTATACTATATCTAACTTAAATGTGAACAATTTAAGAGTTTTTGATCACTCAGCATGTTTGTAAACATGTAAACTAGAAATTTAGAACTTTAGTTGTGGAAAGTGAAATTAGTTAGATAAACAAGAAGAGAATGAAACAAATTTTGCTCATATCTACAATTAGAATTACTGGTTTTAAATTCTTCAGGTTTATTAAATATGGCTGATAGTAAACTATAGTTGTGTTCAGGTGTGTATGATAGATCACAGTCAGAGACGTTGATAGTATATGTCGGTCATTTATCAGACCATTCATGTATATTCATTATTTTTATCATAATAAAAAAACCACAGACACAAGTTTTTGCAGATTTTCAGCAATTTCCAAGTTTTACAGAACCCTATTTAATATACCAGACAAGAGATTTTATCACCTAAAGGTTTCAAATAATCAAATAAGGATGATTTAAAATTGAAATATTTATTTCCTGACAAAGGGACAAATGCTGGTGGTCAATGGGCAATTTTTTAGAAGACTGACCACAGTGTTAAATCTTCAATGACAGGCCATGTGGCTTGAATTAATCACAAAATCCATATGATACCCATCTTGTTACTATTTCATTCATAAAAACTTAATTATAACCTAGTATATTTAAATGCAAAATAATTTGGGTGTATCTCTACTATAATAGACAGCTGGGTGTCCATTGTTGCTCCGGGTATTCTGTAATTTGGTATCTCTTGTAATCCCATATACCACTTGCATTACCATGTCCTTAATATAAAGGGGTGCCATTATCACTTAGTCGACTGTAAAAATATGTTGATAGTTTGTGTGGTTTTAGATTTATTTATCTAAAATTTGAAATAATAAAACAGATTTTATGTCCACAGCTTGTTTCATTTCAAAGTTATGGGATCGTAGAAGAAGTTTAATTTTTGTGAATACAGTGAATTGATGATCCTGAAGAATAAGCATTATCTCATCATTAATTTTAATAAACAAAAAAGAAGAGAATTGACACTCAGAAGCAAAATTATATAGGAAAATAATTGTAAAATGCAGGCCAATTACATTGTGACTCATCTTAAACCCATTGTATTTGATTACATGAGTACATTAAGAATTGTTCAATACTCCAAAAGAAAACACTATATAAGTGTCAAGATTGTAGGTTATCATTATTATGTGTGCTTAAAAATCAATTAGTGAAAGATAAGTAAGGTACTTCTATCTTTCTTGTCACTTAATTGACAAAACACAGGTAAAATTTCACAGGTAATTAAATAGTAATATCAGATTATTGCTTTAATAAGTTTTAAAACTTAAGACAAGATAGCCTTCATGACATGACATTATTGTCAAGATGAACTCCTGATATCTTTGCAGTACATCAGTCAGGTCTCAGACGATATAAGAGTGAAAAGCCTTTGTGTTTGAGCTCTTTCATAAATCTTGACAGTGGTACTCACTGGAACCTATTTTATCAATTTCCTATATTTGTCCATTTCATTCAAATGAAATGTTACAAGGCAATTATAGAAACAATACAAGGGCCATATATGTTACAGATAAGTCTTTTGTAAAGCCACAATAACCACAAACATCTGATTGCACATTGATAACATTTGTATACATCTGTTTTAAATGTGTAATTACACAAATCTAGCCCCTGAGAACTAAAACTTAGTCAAGATTGACTGGTCATGATCAGTGCAGAATTATTATTAAAGGTGCTAGTCAGTTGACAAAGAGATGCACTATAGAGTTGCTTACTGGCTGATTTTGTATTGGCCCTGGTATTGGTTCAAGGTTGGTTGTATTGATCCTGATACCCATAGGGTTGAGGGTCAATACAGAATCGGCCAGTTTGTAACACTTTTATTAAATAATCCAAACATTTTTTATGGCTGTTCTGAATAAACAGTCCACATGATTAGCCAGTCCATACTGCTGGTCCTTATGGAATCAATAGTGCCTTTGGGCAGAATGACTTGGTATTGCCATGTGGCTGAAAAATTGGTAGCCTTTTATATCAATTGAGTGATATTACATGTATTCCGATTTAAGAATATCTCAGCCAATTACTATGTATAATTTAATAAAATAAATTAAATTAAAAGCTCAGTTGTAACATATTCTGTTTTGACATCCACTGGTGTGTCTTTACAGGTAAATGTAATACTTGTGGTAGATTTTAAATACACATCTTACGTAAGTTTGCACTTCTGAAGTGACATTTTCCTTTGTTGCTATTGTTTTTCAAAATTGTCATCCAGACATATTTTAGGTGTTATGATTGCAATCTACAAGCCCTGGGCGAAATCAACAGGTGATATGTGTACCTTTATGTAAGATCAGTAAAATCATATGATCATTGACTTAATTATCATGGGAGCACAAAATTATATGATCTACGATAAGATTTCTTTTTATTATGTGATCCAAGGAGTAGAAAGACATTCCGTACTATATGTACATATTACGATAGGTAAGGTTAAATGCTGTTATATTTGTCTAGGTCTGGTATTATACAGAAATTATATTACTTTGTTTAGGTGGGACCACTGTCTGAGTATCTTTTTTGGAAAATGTATTGGTATTTTATTATAAAACAAACAAATGTTATATATCTAATGTATGTCTTTAATCATCTTGGCCGTCACATTTATTCATTCACTGTAATATTTGATTCCCTTTTAAGAACAAATTT
>OX104111.1:90968820-91011435 GCA_944474755.1 Limnoperna fortunei
AACAGCAACTTATAAGCATAAATGTTTACAAATCGGGACACATCATACATATATATTATAGTTAACACCCGTATCATTGAAATCGTGCGCGTCATCATCAGTGACAAAATCATGAGGTGTGTGCATGTAGACATAATTGAAGAATTAGGATGCTTGCAGACAGTCAGTGGGATTAAAAATGACAACATTTAAGTATTAAAATTTCTCCATTCTGGGTAGCTGTTTCCATAGTGTAGTGGTAATCACGTCCGCTTCACACGCGGAAGGTCCTGGGTTCGAGCCCCAGTGGAAACAAGTATTTTTACCACGATAAAACAAGCACAAGCAGATTGCATGTTCCGAAAATTTAATCATTGGACAAAAATCTTAACACATCCAATACTCGCACTCATGAAAAAGAAAGAAAAAACATTTGATGATTTTACGCAATATATCCGCCTAAATGCACATAACCTGTCATGCCTTAAATGTACCGTCACTGTGAGTTGAACTTAACAAACAAAGAATTTGATGGTGGCTTGCCTGGAATAGTCAACTTTGATATATACCTTTATATCCTTTCATTTGCACTTAACACGCATATAGGCTCGTTGGTCTAGGGGTATGATTCTCGCTTAGGGTGCGAGAGGTCCCGGGTTCGAATCCCGGACGAGCCCAATTTTTGCCTCATTTAGGCATTTCTGATTACAGGGTCGATATTTCATCGTAGTTCATCACACTTGTATCGGCGATTCTCTGTTAATCCAGTCTTTGGTGTTTTCTTTTCACTAATAACATCAGCGTGTGCGTGACTTTTCGAGGAGTTCCATCTTTTTCCAATTGACCAGACTCCGCACAAGCCACTAAAGCACTTCTCATTGTTTTTGAACACTCACTTTCTTTTTTCTGATCACGTACTGAGGTTAGAATAGCGTTTGACAGTTAGGTGTGTACGATTTCGTACTTTTGACGTCTATTTTCAATTTTTGTACGGTCCACACACATATTGTACAAAGCGTGAAACTAATTAAAAAACAGACAACATTAAGCTGCAGTAGGAGAAGACATCAATTGTGCCACGTTTTAAAGAAAATAAGAAGACACACTTAAATACTTAAAATCACGACAATGTTTCCAAGCGGCTCGTTGGTCTAGGGGTATGATTCTCGCTTTGGGTGCGAGAGGTCCCGGGTTCGAATCCCGGACGAGCCCGTTCTTTTTTGAACAAATTGATACTCGAGACGTATAATTTGGTAGGCATCAGCGTCAATTATATTCACATATACAAGGTACACGAAAGTTGTGATTGTTTTTTTTTAAATGAGCACTAGCTCACTTGTACCACACCGAAACTACAGAGGGTACAAATTTTTCTCTACATACAATAGAAAACAAGAGGTTAATTCGTTGAACTATTAAAAACAGCAACTTATAAGCATAAATGTTTACAAATCGGGACACATCATACATATATATTATAGTTAACACCCGTATCATTGAAATCGTGCGCGTCATCATCAGTGACAAAATCATGAGGTGTGTGCATGTAGACATAATTGAAGAATTAGGATGCTTGCAGACAGTCAGTGGGATTAAAAATGACAACATTTAAGTATTAAAATTTCTCCATTCTGGGTAGCTGTTTCCATAGTGTAGTGGTAATCACGTCCGCTTCACACGCGGAAGGTCCTGGGTTCGAGCCCCAGTGGAAACAAGTATTTTTACCACGATAAAACAAGCACAAGCAGATTGCATGTTCCGAAAATTTAATCATTGGACAAAAATCTTAACACATCCAATACTCGCACTCATGAAAAAGAAAGAAAAAACATTTGATGATTTTACGCAATATATCCGCCTAAATGCACATAACCTGTCATGCCTTAAATGTACCGTCACTGTGAGTTGAACTTAACAAACAAAGAATTTGATGGTGGCTTGCCTGGAATAGTCAACTTTGATATATACCTTTATATCCTTTCATTTGCACTTAACACGCATATAGGCTCGTTGGTCTAGGGGTATGATTCTCGCTTAGGGTGCGAGAGGTCCCGGGTTCGAATCCCGGACGAGCCCAATTTTTGCCTCATTTAGGCATTTCTGATTACAGGGTCGATATTTCATCGTAGTTCATCACACTTGTATCGGCGATTCTCTGTTAATCCAGTCTTTGGTGTTTTCTTTTCACTAATAACATCAGCGTGTGCGTGACTTTTCGAGGAGTTCCATCTTTTTCCAATTGACCAGACTCCGCACAAGCCACTAAAGCACTTCTCATTGTTTTTGAACACTCACTTTCTTTTTTCTGATCACGTACTGAGGTTAGAATAGCGTTTGACAGTTAGGTGTGTACGATTTCGTACTTTTGACGTCTATTTTCAATTTTTGTACGGTCCACACACATATTGTACAAAGCGTGAAACTAATTAAAAAACAGACAACATTAAGCTGCAGTAGGAGAAGACATCAATTGTGCCACGTTTTAAAGAAAATAAGAAGACACACTTAAATACTTAAAATCACGACAATGTTTCCAAGCGGCTCGTTGGTCTAGGGGTATGATTCTCGCTTTGGGTGCGAGAGGTCCCGGGTTCGAATCCCGGACGAGCCCGTTCTTTTTTGAACAAATTGATACTCGAGACGTATAATTTGGTAGGCATCAGCGTCAATTATATTCACATATACAAGGTACACGAAAGTTGTGATTGTTTTTTTTTAAATGAGCACTAGCTCACTTGTACCACACCGAAACTACAGAGGGTACAAATTTTTCTCTACATACAATAGAAAACAAGAGGTTAATTCGTTGAACTATTAAAAACAGCAACTTATAAGCATAAATGTTTACAAATCGGGACACATCATACATATATATTATAGTTAACACCCGTATCATTGAAATCGTGCGCGTCATCATCAGTGACAAAATCATGAGGTGTGTGCATGTAGACATAATTGAAGAATTAGGATGCTTGCAGACAGTCAGTGGGATTAAAAATGACAACATTTAAGTATTAAAATTTCTCCATTCTGGGTAGCTGTTTCCATAGTGTAGTGGTAATCACGTCCGCTTCACACGCGGAAGGTCCTGGGTTCGAGCCCCAGTGGAAACAAGTATTTTTACCACGATAAAACAAGCACAAGCAGATTGCATGTTCCGAAAATTTAATCATTGGACAAAAATCTTAACACATCCAATACTCGCACTCATGAAAAAGAAAGAAAAAACATTTGATGATTTTACGCAATATATCCGCCTAAATGCACATAACCTGTCATGCCTTAAATGTACCGTCACTGTGAGTTGAACTTAACAAACAAAGAATTTGATGGTGGCTTGCCTGGAATAGTCAACTTTGATATATACCTTTATATCCTTTCATTTGCACTTAACACGCATATAGGCTCGTTGGTCTAGGGGTATGATTCTCGCTTAGGGTGCGAGAGGTCCCGGGTTCGAATCCCGGACGAGCCCAATTTTTGCCTCATTTAGGCATTTCTGATTACAGGGTCGATATTTCATCGTAGTTCATCACACTTGTATCGGCGATTCTCTGTTAATCCAGTCTTTGGTGTTTTCTTTTCACTAATAACATCAGCGTGTGCGTGACTTTTCGAGGAGTTCCATCTTTTTCCAATTGACCAGACTCCGCACAAGCCACTAAAGCACTTCTCATTGTTTTTGAACACTCACTTTCTTTTTTCTGATCACGTACTGAGGTTAGAATAGCGTTTGACAGTTAGGTGTGTACGATTTCGTACTTTTGACGTCTATTTTCAATTTTTGTACGGTCCACACACATATTGTACAAAGCGTGAAACTAATTAAAAAACAGACAACATTAAGCTGCAGTAGGAGAAGACATCAATTGTGCCACGTTTTAAAGAAAATAAGAAGACACACTTAAATACTTAAAATCACGACAATGTTTCCAAGCGGCTCGTTGGTCTAGGGGTATGATTCTCGCTTTGGGTGCGAGAGGTCCCGGGTTCGAATCCCGGACGAGCCCGTTCTTTTTTGAACAAATTGATACTCGAGACGTATAATTTGGTAGGCATCAGCGTCAATTATATTCACATATACAAGGTACACGAAAGTTGTGATTGTTTTTTTTTAAATGAGCACTAGCTCACTTGTACCACACCGAAACTACAGAGGGTACAAATTTTTCTCTACATACAATAGAAAACAAGAGGTTAATTCGTTGAACTATTAAAAACAGCAACTTATAAGCATAAATGTTTACAAATCGGGACACATCATACATATATATTATAGTTAACACCCGTATCATTGAAATCGTGCGCGTCATCATCAGTGACAAAATCATGAGGTGTGTGCATGTAGACATAATTGAAGAATTAGGATGCTTGCAGACAGTCAGTGGGATTAAAAATGACAACATTTAAGTATTAAAATTTCTCCATTCTGGGTAGCTGTTTCCATAGTGTAGTGGTAATCACGTCCGCTTCACACGCGGAAGGTCCTGGGTTCGAGCCCCAGTGGAAACAAGTATTTTTACCACGATAAAACAAGCACAAGCAGATTGCATGTTCCGAAAATTTAATCATTGGACAAAAATCTTAACACATCCAATACTCGCACTCATGAAAAAGAAAGAAAAAACATTTGATGATTTTACGCAATATATCCGCCTAAATGCACATAACCTGTCATGCCTTAAATGTACCGTCACTGTGAGTTGAACTTAACAAACAAAGAATTTGATGGTGGCTTGCCTGGAATAGTCAACTTTGATATATACCTTTATATCCTTTCATTTGCACTTAACACGCATATAGGCTCGTTGGTCTAGGGGTATGATTCTCGCTTAGGGTGCGAGAGGTCCCGGGTTCGAATCCCGGACGAGCCCAATTTTTGCCTCATTTAGGCATTTCTGATTACAGGGTCGATATTTCATCGTAGTTCATCACACTTGTATCGGCGATTCTCTGTTAATCCAGTCTTTGGTGTTTTCTTTTCACTAATAACATCAGCGTGTGCGTGACTTTTCGAGGAGTTCCATCTTTTTCCAATTGACCAGACTCCGCACAAGCCACTAAAGCACTTCTCATTGTTTTTGAACACTCACTTTCTTTTTTCTGATCACGTACTGAGGTTAGAATAGCGTTTGACAGTTAGGTGTGTACGATTTCGTACTTTTGACGTCTATTTTCAATTTTTGTACGGTCCACACACATATTGTACAAAGCGTGAAACTAATTAAAAAACAGACAACATTAAGCTGCAGTAGGAGAAGACATCAATTGTGCCACGTTTTAAAGAAAATAAGAAGACACACTTAAATACTTAAAATCACGACAATGTTTCCAAGCGGCTCGTTGGTCTAGGGGTATGATTCTCGCTTTGGGTGCGAGAGGTCCCGGGTTCGAATCCCGGACGAGCCCGTTCTTTTTTGAACAAATTGATACTCGAGACGTATAATTTGGTAGGCATCAGCGTCAATTATATTCACATATACAAGGTACACGAAAGTTGTGATTGTTTTTTTTTAAATGAGCACTAGCTCACTTGTACCACACCGAAACTACAGAGGGTACAAATTTTTCTCTACATACAATAGAAAACAAGAGGTTAATTCGTTGAACTATTAAAAACAGCAACTTATAAGCATAAATGTTTACAAATCGGGACACATCATACATATATATTATAGTTAACACCCGTATCATTGAAATCGTGCGCGTCATCATCAGTGACAAAATCATGAGGTGTGTGCATGTAGACATAATTGAAGAATTAGGATGCTTGCAGACAGTCAGTGGGATTAAAAATGACAACATTTAAGTATTAAAATTTCTCCATTCTGGGTAGCTGTTTCCATAGTGTAGTGGTAATCACGTCCGCTTCACACGCGGAAGGTCCTGGGTTCGAGCCCCAGTGGAAACAAGTATTTTTACCACGATAAAACAAGCACAAGCAGATTGCATGTTCCGAAAATTTAATCATTGGACAAAAATCTTAACACATCCAATACTCGCACTCATGAAAAAGAAAGAAAAAACATTTGATGATTTTACGCAATATATCCGCCTAAATGCACATAACCTGTCATGCCTTAAATGTACCGTCACTGTGAGTTGAACTTAACAAACAAAGAATTTGATGGTGGCTTGCCTGGAATAGTCAACTTTGATATATACCTTTATATCCTTTCATTTGCACTTAACACGCATATAGGCTCGTTGGTCTAGGGGTATGATTCTCGCTTAGGGTGCGAGAGGTCCCGGGTTCGAATCCCGGACGAGCCCAATTTTTGCCTCATTTAGGCATTTCTGATTACAGGGTCGATATTTCATCGTAGTTCATCACACTTGTATCGGCGATTCTCTGTTAATCCAGTCTTTGGTGTTTTCTTTTCACTAATAACATCAGCGTGTGCGTGACTTTTCGAGGAGTTCCATCTTTTTCCAATTGACCAGACTCCGCACAAGCCACTAAAGCACTTCTCATTGTTTTTGAACACTCACTTTCTTTTTTCTGATCACGTACTGAGGTTAGAATAGCGTTTGACAGTTAGGTGTGTACGATTTCGTACTTTTGACGTCTATTTTCAATTTTTGTACGGTCCACACACATATTGTACAAAGCGTGAAACTAATTAAAAAACAGACAACATTAAGCTGCAGTAGGAGAAGACATCAATTGTGCCACGTTTTAAAGAAAATAAGAAGACACACTTAAATACTTAAAATCACGACAATGTTTCCAAGCGGCTCGTTGGTCTAGGGGTATGATTCTCGCTTTGGGTGCGAGAGGTCCCGGGTTCGAATCCCGGACGAGCCCGTTCTTTTTTGAACAAATTGATACTCGAGACGTATAATTTGGTAGGCATCAGCGTCAATTATATTCACATATACAAGGTACACGAAAGTTGTGATTGTTTTTTTTTAAATGAGCACTAGCTCACTTGTACCACACCGAAACTACAGAGGGTACAAATTTTTCTCTACATACAATAGAAAACAAGAGGTTAATTCGTTGAACTATTAAAAACAGCAACTTATAAGCATAAATGTTTACAAATCGGGACACATCATACATATATATTATAGTTAACACCCGTATCATTGAAATCGTGCGCGTCATCATCAGTGACAAAATCATGAGGTGTGTGCATGTAGACATAATTGAAGAATTAGGATGCTTGCAGACAGTCAGTGGGATTAAAAATGACAACATTTAAGTATTAAAATTTCTCCATTCTGGGTAGCTGTTTCCATAGTGTAGTGGTAATCACGTCCGCTTCACACGCGGAAGGTCCTGGGTTCGAGCCCCAGTGGAAACAAGTATTTTTACCACGATAAAACAAGCACAAGCAGATTGCATGTTCCGAAAATTTAATCATTGGACAAAAATCTTAACACATCCAATACTCGCACTCATGAAAAAGAAAGAAAAAACATTTGATGATTTTACGCAATATATCCGCCTAAATGCACATAACCTGTCATGCCTTAAATGTACCGTCACTGTGAGTTGAACTTAACAAACAAAGAATTTGATGGTGGCTTGCCTGGAATAGTCAACTTTGATATATACCTTTATATCCTTTCATTTGCACTTAACACGCATATAGGCTCGTTGGTCTAGGGGTATGATTCTCGCTTAGGGTGCGAGAGGTCCCGGGTTCGAATCCCGGACGAGCCCAATTTTTGCCTCATTTAGGCATTTCTGATTACAGGGTCGATATTTCATCGTAGTTCATCACACTTGTATCGGCGATTCTCTGTTAATCCAGTCTTTGGTGTTTTCTTTTCACTAATAACATCAGCGTGTGCGTGACTTTTCGAGGAGTTCCATCTTTTTCCAATTGACCAGACTCCGCACAAGCCACTAAAGCACTTCTCATTGTTTTTGAACACTCACTTTCTTTTTTCTGATCACGTACTGAGGTTAGAATAGCGTTTGACAGTTAGGTGTGTACGATTTCGTACTTTTGACGTCTATTTTCAATTTTTGTACGGTCCACACACATATTGTACAAAGCGTGAAACTAATTAAAAAACAGACAACATTAAGCTGCAGTAGGAGAAGACATCAATTGTGCCACGTTTTAAAGAAAATAAGAAGACACACTTAAATACTTAAAATCACGACAATGTTTCCAAGCGGCTCGTTGGTCTAGGGGTATGATTCTCGCTTTGGGTGCGAGAGGTCCCGGGTTCGAATCCCGGACGAGCCCGTTCTTTTTTGAACAAATTGATACTCGAGACGTATAATTTGGTAGGCATCAGCGTCAATTATATTCACATATACAAGGTACACGAAAGTTGTGATTGTTTTTTTTTAAATGAGCACTAGCTCACTTGTACCACACCGAAACTACAGAGGGTACAAATTTTTCTCTACATACAATAGAAAACAAGAGGTTAATTCGTTGAACTATTAAAAACAGCAACTTATAAGCATAAATGTTTACAAATCGGGACACATCATACATATATATTATAGTTAACACCCGTATCATTGAAATCGTGCGCGTCATCATCAGTGACAAAATCATGAGGTGTGTGCATGTAGACATAATTGAAGAATTAGGATGCTTGCAGACAGTCAGTGGGATTAAAAATGACAACATTTAAGTATTAAAATTTCTCCATTCTGGGTAGCTGTTTCCATAGTGTAGTGGTAATCACGTCCGCTTCACACGCGGAAGGTCCTGGGTTCGAGCCCCAGTGGAAACAAGTATTTTTACCACGATAAAACAAGCACAAGCAGATTGCATGTTCCGAAAATTTAATCATTGGACAAAAATCTTAACACATCCAATACTCGCACTCATGAAAAAGAAAGAAAAAACATTTGATGATTTTACGCAATATATCCGCCTAAATGCACATAACCTGTCATGCCTTAAATGTACCGTCACTGTGAGTTGAACTTAACAAACAAAGAATTTGATGGTGGCTTGCCTGGAATAGTCAACTTTGATATATACCTTTATATCCTTTCATTTGCACTTAACACGCATATAGGCTCGTTGGTCTAGGGGTATGATTCTCGCTTAGGGTGCGAGAGGTCCCGGGTTCGAATCCCGGACGAGCCCAATTTTTGCCTCATTTAGGCATTTCTGATTACAGGGTCGATATTTCATCGTAGTTCATCACACTTGTATCGGCGATTCTCTGTTAATCCAGTCTTTGGTGTTTTCTTTTCACTAATAACATCAGCGTGTGCGTGACTTTTCGAGGAGTTCCATCTTTTTCCAATTGACCAGACTCCGCACAAGCCACTAAAGCACTTCTCATTGTTTTTGAACACTCACTTTCTTTTTTCTGATCACGTACTGAGGTTAGAATAGCGTTTGACAGTTAGGTGTGTACGATTTCGTACTTTTGACGTCTATTTTCAATTTTTGTACGGTCCACACACATATTGTACAAAGCGTGAAACTAATTAAAAAACAGACAACATTAAGCTGCAGTAGGAGAAGACATCAATTGTGCCACGTTTTAAAGAAAATAAGAAGACACACTTAAATACTTAAAATCACGACAATGTTTCCAAGCGGCTCGTTGGTCTAGGGGTATGATTCTCGCTTTGGGTGCGAGAGGTCCCGGGTTCGAATCCCGGACGAGCCCGTTCTTTTTTGAACAAATTGATACTCGAGACGTATAATTTGGTAGGCATCAGCGTCAATTATATTCACATATACAAGGTACACGAAAGTTGTGATTGTTTTTTTTTAAATGAGCACTAGCTCACTTGTACCACACCGAAACTACAGAGGGTACAAATTTTTCTCTACATACAATAGAAAACAAGAGGTTAATTCGTTGAACTATTAAAAACAGCAACTTATAAGCATAAATGTTTACAAATCGGGACACATCATACATATATATTATAGTTAACACCCGTATCATTGAAATCGTGCGCGTCATCATCAGTGACAAAATCATGAGGTGTGTGCATGTAGACATAATTGAAGAATTAGGATGCTTGCAGACAGTCAGTGGGATTAAAAATGACAACATTTAAGTATTAAAATTTCTCCATTCTGGGTAGCTGTTTCCATAGTGTAGTGGTAATCACGTCCGCTTCACACGCGGAAGGTCCTGGGTTCGAGCCCCAGTGGAAACAAGTATTTTTACCACGATAAAACAAGCACAAGCAGATTGCATGTTCCGAAAATTTAATCATTGGACAAAAATCTTAACACATCCAATACTCGCACTCATGAAAAAGAAAGAAAAAACATTTGATGATTTTACGCAATATATCCGCCTAAATGCACATAACCTGTCATGCCTTAAATGTACCGTCACTGTGAGTTGAACTTAACAAACAAAGAATTTGATGGTGGCTTGCCTGGAATAGTCAACTTTGATATATACCTTTATATCCTTTCATTTGCACTTAACACGCATATAGGCTCGTTGGTCTAGGGGTATGATTCTCGCTTAGGGTGCGAGAGGTCCCGGGTTCGAATCCCGGACGAGCCCAATTTTTGCCTCATTTAGGCATTTCTGATTACAGGGTCGATATTTCATCGTAGTTCATCACACTTGTATCGGCGATTCTCTGTTAATCCAGTCTTTGGTGTTTTCTTTTCACTAATAACATCAGCGTGTGCGTGACTTTTCGAGGAGTTCCATCTTTTTCCAATTGACCAGACTCCGCACAAGCCACTAAAGCACTTCTCATTGTTTTTGAACACTCACTTTCTTTTTTCTGATCACGTACTGAGGTTAGAATAGCGTTTGACAGTTAGGTGTGTACGATTTCGTACTTTTGACGTCTATTTTCAATTTTTGTACGGTCCACACACATATTGTACAAAGCGTGAAACTAATTAAAAAACAGACAACATTAAGCTGCAGTAGGAGAAGACATCAATTGTGCCACGTTTTAAAGAAAATAAGAAGACACACTTAAATACTTAAAATCACGACAATGTTTCCAAGCGGCTCGTTGGTCTAGGGGTATGATTCTCGCTTTGGGTGCGAGAGGTCCCGGGTTCGAATCCCGGACGAGCCCGTTCTTTTTTGAACAAATTGATACTCGAGACGTATAATTTGGTAGGCATCAGCGTCAATTATATTCACATATACAAGGTACACGAAAGTTGTGATTGTTTTTTTTTAAATGAGCACTAGCTCACTTGTACCACACCGAAACTACAGAGGGTACAAATTTTTCTCTACATACAATAGAAAACAAGAGGTTAATTCGTTGAACTATTAAAAACAGCAACTTATAAGCATAAATGTTTACAAATCGGGACACATCATACATATATATTATAGTTAACACCCGTATCATTGAAATCGTGCGCGTCATCATCAGTGACAAAATCATGAGGTGTGTGCATGTAGACATAATTGAAGAATTAGGATGCTTGCAGACAGTCAGTGGGATTAAAAATGACAACATTTAAGTATTAAAATTTCTCCATTCTGGGTAGCTGTTTCCATAGTGTAGTGGTAATCACGTCCGCTTCACACGCGGAAGGTCCTGGGTTCGAGCCCCAGTGGAAACAAGTATTTTTACCACGATAAAACAAGCACAAGCAGATTGCATGTTCCGAAAATTTAATCATTGGACAAAAATCTTAACACATCCAATACTCGCACTCATGAAAAAGAAAGAAAAAACATTTGATGATTTTACGCAATATATCCGCCTAAATGCACATAACCTGTCATGCCTTAAATGTACCGTCACTGTGAGTTGAACTTAACAAACAAAGAATTTGATGGTGGCTTGCCTGGAATAGTCAACTTTGATATATACCTTTATATCCTTTCATTTGCACTTAACACGCATATAGGCTCGTTGGTCTAGGGGTATGATTCTCGCTTAGGGTGCGAGAGGTCCCGGGTTCGAATCCCGGACGAGCCCAATTTTTGCCTCATTTAGGCATTTCTGATTACAGGGTCGATATTTCATCGTAGTTCATCACACTTGTATCGGCGATTCTCTGTTAATCCAGTCTTTGGTGTTTTCTTTTCACTAATAACATCAGCGTGTGCGTGACTTTTCGAGGAGTTCCATCTTTTTCCAATTGACCAGACTCCGCACAAGCCACTAAAGCACTTCTCATTGTTTTTGAACACTCACTTTCTTTTTTCTGATCACGTACTGAGGTTAGAATAGCGTTTGACAGTTAGGTGTGTACGATTTCGTACTTTTGACGTCTATTTTCAATTTTTGTACGGTCCACACACATATTGTACAAAGCGTGAAACTAATTAAAAAACAGACAACATTAAGCTGCAGTAGGAGAAGACATCAATTGTGCCACGTTTTAAAGAAAATAAGAAGACACACTTAAATACTTAAAATCACGACAATGTTTCCAAGCGGCTCGTTGGTCTAGGGGTATGATTCTCGCTTTGGGTGCGAGAGGTCCCGGGTTCGAATCCCGGACGAGCCCGTTCTTTTTTGAACAAATTGATACTCGAGACGTATAATTTGGTAGGCATCAGCGTCAATTATATTCACATATACAAGGTACACGAAAGTTGTGATTGTTTTTTTTTAAATGAGCACTAGCTCACTTGTACCACACCGAAACTACAGAGGGTACAAATTTTTCTCTACATACAATAGAAAACAAGAGGTTAATTCGTTGAACTATTAAAAACAGCAACTTATAAGCATAAATGTTTACAAATCGGGACACATCATACATATATATTATAGTTAACACCCGTATCATTGAAATCGTGCGCGTCATCATCAGTGACAAAATCATGAGGTGTGTGCATGTAGACATAATTGAAGAATTAGGATGCTTGCAGACAGTCAGTGGGATTAAAAATGACAACATTTAAGTATTAAAATTTCTCCATTCTGGGTAGCTGTTTCCATAGTGTAGTGGTAATCACGTCCGCTTCACACGCGGAAGGTCCTGGGTTCGAGCCCCAGTGGAAACAAGTATTTTTACCACGATAAAACAAGCACAAGCAGATTGCATGTTCCGAAAATTTAATCATTGGACAAAAATCTTAACACATCCAATACTCGCACTCATGAAAAAGAAAGAAAAAACATTTGATGATTTTACGCAATATATCCGCCTAAATGCACATAACCTGTCATGCCTTAAATGTACCGTCACTGTGAGTTGAACTTAACAAACAAAGAATTTGATGGTGGCTTGCCTGGAATAGTCAACTTTGATATATACCTTTATATCCTTTCATTTGCACTTAACACGCATATAGGCTCGTTGGTCTAGGGGTATGATTCTCGCTTAGGGTGCGAGAGGTCCCGGGTTCGAATCCCGGACGAGCCCAATTTTTGCCTCATTTAGGCATTTCTGATTACAGGGTCGATATTTCATCGTAGTTCATCACACTTGTATCGGCGATTCTCTGTTAATCCAGTCTTTGGTGTTTTCTTTTCACTAATAACATCAGCGTGTGCGTGACTTTTCGAGGAGTTCCATCTTTTTCCAATTGACCAGACTCCGCACAAGCCACTAAAGCACTTCTCATTGTTTTTGAACACTCACTTTCTTTTTTCTGATCACGTACTGAGGTTAGAATAGCGTTTGACAGTTAGGTGTGTACGATTTCGTACTTTTGACGTCTATTTTCAATTTTTGTACGGTCCACACACATATTGTACAAAGCGTGAAACTAATTAAAAAACAGACAACATTAAGCTGCAGTAGGAGAAGACATCAATTGTGCCACGTTTTAAAGAAAATAAGAAGACACACTTAAATACTTAAAATCACGACAATGTTTCCAAGCGGCTCGTTGGTCTAGGGGTATGATTCTCGCTTTGGGTGCGAGAGGTCCCGGGTTCGAATCCCGGACGAGCCCGTTCTTTTTTGAACAAATTGATACTCGAGACGTATAATTTGGTAGGCATCAGCGTCAATTATATTCACATATACAAGGTACACGAAAGTTGTGATTGTTTTTTTTTAAATGAGCACTAGCTCACTTGTACCACACCGAAACTACAGAGGGTACAAATTTTTCTCTACATACAATAGAAAACAAGAGGTTAATTCGTTGAACTATTAAAAACAGCAACTTATAAGCATAAATGTTTACAAATCGGGACACATCATACATATATATTATAGTTAACACCCGTATCATTGAAATCGTGCGCGTCATCATCAGTGACAAAATCATGAGGTGTGTGCATGTAGACATAATTGAAGAATTAGGATGCTTGCAGACAGTCAGTGGGATTAAAAATGACAACATTTAAGTATTAAAATTTCTCCATTCTGGGTAGCTGTTTCCATAGTGTAGTGGTAATCACGTCCGCTTCACACGCGGAAGGTCCTGGGTTCGAGCCCCAGTGGAAACAAGTATTTTTACCACGATAAAACAAGCACAAGCAGATTGCATGTTCCGAAAATTTAATCATTGGACAAAAATCTTAACACATCCAATACTCGCACTCATGAAAAAGAAAGAAAAAAACATTTGATGATTTTACGCAATATATCCGCCTAAATGCACATAACCTGTCATGCCTTAAATGTACCGTCACTGTGAGTTGAACTTAACAAACAAAGAATTTGATGGTGGCTTGCCTGGAATAGTCAACTTTGATATATACCTTTATATCCTTTCATTTGCACTTAACACGCATATAGGCTCGTTGGTCTAGGGGTATGATTCTCGCTTAGGGTGCGAGAGGTCCCGGGTTCGAATCCCGGACGAGCCCAATTTTTGCCTCATTTAGGCATTTCTGATTACAGGGTCGATATTTCATCGTAGTTCATCACACTTGTATCGGCGATTCTCTGTTAATCCAGTCTTTGGTGTTTTCTTTTCACTAATAACATCAGCGTGTGCGTGACTTTTCGAGGAGTTCCATCTTTTTCCAATTGACCAGACTCCGCACAAGCCACTAAAGCACTTCTCATTGTTTTTGAACACTCACTTTCTTTTTTCTGATCACGTACTGAGGTTAGAATAGCGTTTGACAGTTAGGTGTGTACGATTTCGTACTTTTGACGTCTATTTTCAATTTTTGTACGGTCCACACACATATTGTACAAAGCGTGAAACTAATTAAAAAACAGACAACATTAAGCTGCAGTAGGAGAAGACATCAATTGTGCCACGTTTTAAAGAAAATAAGAAGACACACTTAAATACTTAAAATCACGACAATGTTTCCAAGCGGCTCGTTGGTCTAGGGGTATGATTCTCGCTTTGGGTGCGAGAGGTCCCGGGTTCGAATCCCGGACGAGCCCGTTCTTTTTTTAACAAATTGATACTCGAGACGTATAATTTGGTAGGCATCAGCGTCAATTATATTCACATATACAAGGTACACGAAAGTTGTGATTGTTTTTTTTTAAATGAGCACTAGCTCACTTGTACCACACCGAAACTACAGAGGGTACAAATTTTTCTCTACATACAATAGAAAACAAGAGGTTAATTCGTTGAACTATTAAAAACAGCAACTTATAAGCATAAATGTTTACAAATCGGGACACATCATACATATATATTATAGTTAACACCCGTATCATTGAAATCGTGCGCGTCATCATCAGTGACAAAATCATGAGGTGTGTGCATGTAGACATAATTGAAGAATTAGGATGCTTGCAGACAGTCAGTGGGATTAAAAATGACAACATTTAAGTATTAAAATTTCTCCATTCTGGGTAGCTGTTTCCATAGTGTAGTGGTAATCACGTCCGCTTCACACGCGGAAGGTCCTGGGTTCGAGCCCCAGTGGAAACAAGTATTTTTACCACGATAAAACAAGCACAAGCAGATTGCATGTTCCGAAAATTTAATCATTGGACAAAAATCTTAACACATCCAATACTCGCACTCATGAAAAAGAAAGAAAAAAACATTTGATGATTTTACGCAATATATCCGCCTAAATGCACATAACCTGTCATGCCTTAAATGTACCGTCACTGTGAGTTGAACTTAACAAACAAAGAATTTGATGGTGGCTTGCCTGGAATAGTCAACTTTGATATATACCTTTATATCCTTTCATTTGCACTTAACACGCATATAGGCTCGTTGGTCTAGGGGTATGATTCTCGCTTAGGGTGCGAGAGGTCCCGGGATCGAATCCCGGACGAGCCCGTTCTTTTTTGAACAAATTGATACTCGAGACGTATAATTTGGTAGGCATCAGCGTCAATTATATTCACATATACAAGGTACACGAAAGTTGTGATTGTTTTTTTTTAAATGAGCACTAGCTCACTTGTACCACACCGAAACTACAGAGGGTACAAATTTTTCTCTACATACAATAGAAAACAAGAGGTTAATTCGTTGAACTATTAAAAACAGCAACTTATAAGCATAAATGTTTACAAATCGGGACACATCATACATATATATTATAGTTAACACCCGTATCATTGAAATCGTGCGCGTCATCATCAGTGACAAAATCATGAGGTGTGTGCATGTAGACATAATTGAAGAATTAGGATGCTTGCAGACAGTCAGTGGGATTAAAAATGACAACATTTAAGTATTAAAATTTCTCCATTCTGGGTAGCTGTTTCCATAGTGTAGTGGTAATCACGTCCGCTTCACACGCGGAAGGTCCTGGGTTCGAGCCCCAGTGGAAACAAGTATTTTTACCACGATAAAACAAGCACAAGCAGATTGCATGTTCCGAAAATTTAATCATTGGACAAAAATCTTAACACATCCAATACTCGCACTCATGAAAAAGAAAGAAAAAAACATTTGATGATTTTACGCAATATATCCGCCTAAATGCACATAACCTGTCATGCCTTAAATGTACCGTCACTGTGAGTTGAACTTAACAAACAAAGAATTTGATGGTGGCTTGCCTGGAATAGTCAACTTTGATATATACCTTTATATCCTTTCATTTGCACTTAACACGCATATAGGCTCGTTGGTCTAGGGGTATGATTCTCGCTTAGGGTGCGAGAGGTCCCGGGTTCGAATCCCGGACGAGCCCAATTTTTGCCTCATTTAGGCATTTCTGATTACAGGGTCGATATTTCATCGTAGTTCATCACACTTGTATCGGCGATTCTCTGTTAATCCAGTCTTTGGTGTTTTCTTTTCACTAATAACATCAGCGTGTGCGTGACTTTTCGAGGAGTTCCATCTTTTTCCAATTGACCAGACTCCGCACAAGCCACTAAAGCACTTCTCATTGTTTTTGAACACTCACTTTCTTTTTTCTGATCACGTACTGAGGTTAGAATAGCGTTTGACAGTTAGGTGTGTACGATTTCGTACTTTTGACGTCTATTTTCAATTTTTGTACGGTCCACACACATATTGTACAAAGCGTGAAACTAATTAAAAAACAGACAACATTAAGCTGCAGTAGGAGAAGACATCAATTGTGCCACGTTTTAAAGAAAATAAGAAGACACACTTAAATACTTAAAATCACGACAATGTTTCCAAGCGGCTCGTTGGTCTAGGGGTATGATTCTCGCTTTGGGTGCGAGAGGTCCCGGGTTCGAATCCCGGACGAGCCCGTTCTTTTTTGAACAAATTGATACTCGAGACGTATAATTTGGTAGGCATCAGCGTCAATTATATTCACATATACAAGGTACACGAAAGTTGTGATTGTTTTTTTTAAATGAGCACTAGCTCACTTGTACCACACCGAAACTACAGAGGGTACAAATTTTTCTCTACATACAATAGAAAACAAGAGGTTAATTCGTTGAACTATTAAAAACAGCAACTTATAAGCATAAATGTTTACAAATCGGGACACATCATACATATATATTATAGTTAACACCCGTATCATTGAAATCGTGCGCGTCATCATCAGTGACAAAATCATGAGGTGTGTGCATGTAGACATAATTGAAGAATTAGGATGCTTGCAGACAGTCAGTGGGATTAAAAATGACAACATTTAAGTATTAAAATTTCTCCATTCTGGGTAGCTGTTTCCATAGTGTAGTGGTAATCACGTCCGCTTCACACGCGGAAGGTCCTGGGTTCGAGCCCCAGTGGAAACAAGTATTTTTACCACGATAAAACAAGCACAAGCAGATTGCATGTTCCGAAAATTTAATCATTGGACAAAAATCTTAACACATCCAATACTCGCACTCATGAAAAAGAAAGAAAAAAACATTTGATGATTTTACGCAATATATCCGCCTAAATGCACATAACCTGTCATGCCTTAAATGTACCGTCACTGTGAGTTGAACTTAACAAACAAAGAATTTGATGGTGGCTTGCCTGGAATAGTCAACTTTGATATATACCTTTATATCCTTTCATTTGCACTTAACACGCATATAGGCTCGTTGGTCTAGGGGTATGATTCTCGCTTAGGGTGCGAGAGGTCCCGGGTTCGAATCCCGGACGAGCCCGTTCTTTTTTGAACAAATTGATACTCGAGACGTATAATTTGGTAGGCATCAGCGTCAATTATATTCACATATACAAGGTACACGAAAGTTGTGATTGTTTTTTTTTTAAATGAGCACTAGCTCACTTGTACCACACCGAAACTACAGAGGGTACAAATTTTTCTCTACATACAATAGAAAACAAGAGGTTAATTCGTTGAACTATTAAAAACAGCAACTTATAAGCATAAATGTTTACAAATCGGGACACATCATACATATATATTATAGTTAACACCCGTATCATTGAAATCGTGCGCGTCATCATCAGTGACAAAATCATGAGGTGTGTGCATGTAGACATAATTGAAGAATTAGGATGCTTGCAGACAGTCAGTGGGATTAAAAATGACAACATTTAAGTATTAAAATTTCTCCATTCTGGGTAGCTGTTTCCATAGTGTAGTGGTAATCACGTCCGCTTCACACGCGGAAGGTCCTGGGTTCGAGCCCCAGTGGAAACAAGTATTTTTACCACGATAAAACAAGCACAAGCAGATTGCATGTTCCGAAAATTTAATCATTGGACAAAAATCTTAACACATCCAATACTCGCACTCATGAAAAAGAAAGAAAAAAACATTTGATGATTTTACGCAATATATCCGCCTAAATGCACATAACCTGTCATGCCTTAAATGTACCGTCACTGTGAGTTGAACTTAACAAACAAAGAATTTGATGGTGGCTTGCCTGGAATAGTCAACTTTGATATATACCTTTATATCCTTTCATTTGCACTTAACACGCATATAGGCTCGTTGGTCTAGGGGTATGATTCTCGCTTAGGGTGCGAGAGGTCCCGGGTTCGAATCCCGGACGAGCCCAATTTTTGCCTCATTTAGGCATTTCTGATTACAGGGTCGATATTTCATCGTAGTTCATCACACTTGTATCGGCGATTCTCTGTTAATCCAGTCTTTGGTGTTTTCTTTTCACTAATAACATCAGCGTGTGCGTGACTTTTCGAGGAGTTCCATCTTTTTCCAATTGACCAGACTCCGCACAAGCCACTAAAGCACTTCTCATTGTTTTTGAACACTCACTTTCTTTTTTCTGATCACGTACTGAGGTTAGAATAGCGTTTGACAGTTAGGTGTGTACGATTTCGTACTTTTGACGTCTATTTTCAATTTTTGTACGGTCCACACACATATTGTACAAAGCGTGAAACTAATTAAAAAACAGACAACATTAAGCTGCAGTAGGAGAAGACATCAATTGTGCCACGTTTTAAAGAAAATAAGAAGACACACTTAAATACTTAAAATCACGACAATGTTTCCAAGCGGCTCGTTGGTCTAGGGGTATGATTCTCGCTTTGGGTGCGAGAGGTCCCGGGTTCGAATCCCGGACGAGCCCGTTCTTTTTTGAACAAATTGATACTCGAGACGTATAATTTGGTAGGCATCAGCGTCAATTATATTCACATATACAAGGTACACGAAAGTTGTGATTGTTTTTTTTTAAATGAGCACTAGCTCACTTGTACCACACCGAAACTACAGAGGGTACAAATTTTTCTCTACATACAATAGAAAACAAGAGGTTAATTCGTTGAACTATTAAAAACAGCAACTTATAAGCATAAATGTTTACAAATCGGGACACATCATACATATATATTATAGTTAACACCCGTATCATTGAAATCGTGCGCGTCATCATCAGTGACAAAATCATGAGGTGTGTGCATGTAGACATAATTGAAGAATTAGGATGCTTGCAGACAGTCAGTGGGATTAAAAATGACAACATTTAAGTATTAAAATTTCTCCATTCTGGGTAGCTGTTTCCATAGTGTAGTGGTAATCACGTCCGCTTCACACGCGGAAGGTCCTGGGTTCGAGCCCCAGTGGAAACAAGTATTTTTACCACGATAAAACAAGCACAAGCAGATTGCATGTTCCGAAAATTTAATCATTGGACAAAAATCTTAACACATCCAATACTCGCACTCATGAAAAAGAAAGAAAAAAACATTTGATGATTTTACGCAATATATCCGCCTAAATGCACATAACCTGTCATGCCTTAAATGTACCGTCACTGTGAGTTGAACTTAACAAACAAAGAATTTGATGGTGGCTTGCCTGGAATAGTCAACTTTGATATATACCTTTATATCCTTTCATTTGCACTTAACACGCATATAGGCTCGTTGGTCTAGGGGTATGATTCTCGCTTAGGGTGCGAGAGGTCCCGGGTTCGAATCCCGGACGAGCCCAATTTTTGCCTCATTTAGGCATTTCTGATTACAGGGTCGATATTTCATCGTAGTTCATCACACTTGTATCGGCGATTCTCTGTTAATCCAGTCTTTGGTGTTTTCTTTTCACTAATAACATCAGCGTGTGCGTGACTTTTCGAGGAGTTCCATCTTTTTCCAATTGACCAGACTCCGCACAAGCCACTAAAGCACTTCTCATTGTTTTTGAACACTCACTTTCTTTTTTCTGATCACGTACTGAGGTTAGAATAGCGTTTGACAGTTAGGTGTGTACGATTTCGTACTTTTGACGTCTATTTTCAATTTTTGTACGGTCCACACACATATTGTACAAAGCGTGAAACTAATTAAAAAACAGACAACATTAAGCTGCAGTAGGAGAAGACATCAATTGTGCCACGTTTTAAAGAAAATAAGAAGACACACTTAAATACTTAAAATCACGACAATGTTTCCATGCGGCTCGTTGGTCTAGGGGTATGATTCTCGCTTTGGGTGCGAGAGGTCCCGGGTTCGAATCCCGGACGAGCCCGTTCTTTTTTGAACAAATTGATACTCGAGACGTATAATTTGGTAGGCATCAGCGTCAATTATATTCACATATACAAGG
Organism: Limnoperna fortunei; assembly: GCA_944474755.1. NCBI lineage: Eukaryota > Metazoa > Mollusca > Bivalvia > Mytilida > Modiolidae > Limnoperna > Limnoperna fortunei. The sequence goes on from OX104111.1 coordinate 90,990,011, forward strand.
TACGCGAAAGTTGTGATTGTTTTTTTATAAATGAGCACTAGCTCACTTGTACCACACCGAAACTACAGAGGGTACAAATTTTTCTCTACATACAATAGAAAACAAGAGGTTAATTCGTTGAACTATTAAAAACAGCAACTTATAAGCATAAATGTTTACAAATCGGGACACATCATACATATATATTATAGTTAACACCCGTATCATTGAAATCGTGCGCGTCATCATCAGTGACAAAATCATGAGGTGTGTGCATGTAGACATAATTGAAGAATTAGGATGCTTGCAGACAGTCAGTGGGATTAAAAATGACAACATTTAAGTATTAAAATTTCTCCATTCTGGGTAGCTGTTTCCATAGTGTAGTGGTAATCACGTCCGCTTCACACGCGGAAGGTCCTGGGTTCGAGCCCCAGTGGAAACAAGTATTTTTACCACGATAAAACAAGCACAAGCAGATTGCATGTTCCGAAAATTTAATCATTGGACAAAAATCTTAACACATCCAATACTCGCACTCATGAAAAAGAAAGAAAAAAACATTTGATGATTTTACGCAATATATCCGCCTAAATGCACATAACCTGTCATGCCTTAAATGTACCGTCACTGTGAGTTGAACTTAACAAACAAAGAATTTGATGGTGGCTTGCCTGGAATAGTCAACTTTGATATATACCTTTATATCCTTTCATTTGCACTTAACACGCATATAGGCTCGTTGGTCTAGGGGTATGATTCTCGCTTAGGGTGCGAGAGGTCCCGGGTTCGAATCCCGGACGAGCCCGTTCTTTTTTGAACAAATTGATACTCGAGACGTATAATTTGGTAGGCATCAGCGTCAATTATATTCACATATACAAGGTACACGAAAGTTGTGATTGTTTTTTTTTAAATGAGCACTAGCTCACTTGTACCACACCGAAACTACAGAGGGTACAAATTTTTCTCTACATACAATAGAAAACAAGAGGTTAATTCGTTGAACTATTAAAAACAGCAACTTATAAGCATAAATGTTTACAAATCGGGACACATCATACATATATATTATAGTTAACACCCGTATCATTGAAATCGTGCGCGTCATCATCAGTGACAAAATCATGAGGTGTGTGCATGTAGACATAATTGAAGAATTAGGATGCTTGCAGACAGTCAGTGGGATTAAAAATGACAACATTTAAGTATTAAAATTTCTCCATTCTGGGTAGCTGTTTCCATAGTGTAGTGGTAATCACGTCCGCTTCACACGCGGAAGGTCCTGGGTTCGAGCCCCAGTGGAAACAAGTATTTTTACCACGATAAAACAAGCACAAGCAGATTGCATGTTCCGAAAATTTAATCATTGGACAAAAATCTTAACACATCCAATACTCGCACTCATGAAAAAGAAAGAAAAAAACATTTGATGATTTTACGCAATATATCCGCCTAAATGCACATAACCTGTCATGCCTTAAATGTACCGTCACTGTGAGTTGAACTTAACAAACAAAGAATTTGATGGTGGCTTGCCTGGAATAGTCAACTTTGATATATACCTTTATATCCTTTCATTTGCACTTAACACGCATATAGGCTCGTTGGTCTAGGGGTATGATTCTCGCTTAGGGTGCGAGAGGTCCCGGGTTCGAATCCCGGACGAGCCCAATTTTTGCCTCATTTAGGCATTTCTGATTACAGGGTCGATATTTCATCGTAGTTCATCACACTTGTATCGGCGATTCTCTGTTAATCCAGTCTTTGGTGTTTTCTTTTCACTAATAACATCAGCGTGTGCGTGACTTTTCGAGGAGTTCCATCTTTTTCCAATTGACCAGACTCCGCACAAGCCACTAAAGCACTTCTCATTGTTTTTGAACACTCACTTTCTTTTTTCTGATCACGTACTGAGGTTAGAATAGCGTTTGACAGTTAGGTGTGTACGATTTCGTACTTTTGACGTCTATTTTCAATTTTTGTACGGTCCACACACATATTGTACAAAGCGTGAAACTAATTAAAAAACAGACAACATTAAGCTGCAGTAGGAGAAGACATCAATTGTGCCACGTTTTAAAGAAAATAAGAAGACACACTTAAATACTTAAAATCACGACAATGTTTCCAAGCGGCTCGTTGGTCTAGGGGTATGATTCTCGCTTTGGGTGCGAGAGGTCCCGGGTTCGAATCCCGGACGAGCCCGTTCTTTTTTGAACAAATTGATGGACACTCGAGACGTATAATTTGGTAGGCATCAGCGTCAATTATATTCACATATACAAGGTACACGAAAGTTGTGATTGTTTTTTTTTAAATGAGCACTAGCTCACTTGTACCACACCGAAACTACAGAGGGTACAAATTTTTCTCTACATACAATAGAAAACAAGAGGTTAATTCGTTGAACTATTAAAAACAGCAACTTATAAGCATAAATGTTTACAAATCGGGACACATCATACATATATATTATAGTTAACACCCGTATCATTGAAATCGTGCGCGTCATCATCAGTGACAAAATCATGAGGTGTGTGCATGTAGACATAATTGAAGAATTAGGATGCTTGCAGACAGTCAGTGGGATTAAAAATGACAACATTTAAGTATTAAAATTTCTCCATTCTGGGTAGCTGTTTCCATAGTGTAGTGGTAATCACGTCCGCTTCACACGCGGAAGGTCCTGGGTTCGAGCCCCAGTGGAAACAAGTATTTTTACCACGATAAAACAAGCACAAGCAGATTGCATGTTCCGAAAATTTAATCATTGGACAAAAATCTTAACACATCCAATACTCGCACTCATGAAAAAGAAAGAAAAAAACATTTGATGATTTTACGCAATATATCCGCCTAAATGCACATAACCTGTCATGCCTTAAATGTACCGTCACTGTGAGTTGAACTTAACAAACAAAGAATTTGATGGTGGCTTGCCTGGAATAGTCAACTTTGATATATACCTTTATATCCTTTCATTTGCACTTAACACGCATATAGGCTCGTTGGTCTAGGGGTATGATTCTCGCTTAGGGTGCGAGAGGTCCCGGGTTCGAATCCCGGACGAGCCCAATTTTTGCCTCATTTAGGCATTTCTGATTACAGGGTCGATATTTCATCGTAGTTCATCACACTTGTATCGGCGATTCTCTGTTAATCCAGTCTTTGGTGTTTTCTTTTCACTAATAACATCAGCGTGTGCGTGACTTTTCGAGGAGTTCCATCTGACTTCCGGTCAGTGTTTTGAAGTGACCACACGTGTTTTTCAACCGGAGAGAATTTCTTCTGTTTTTTAAGGTTTTGTCTGGAATACCAAACAATATCAGGATTTTTTCTCTTATAAGGACCTTGATTGCAGTAAGTCTTTTCTTCGTTTGTAAAAGAATGCATATTTTGAACATTTATATGTATTAACGTGCTGCACACATGTTCGGAGGTATAAGAAGTGTTCATTACTCGTAATAACATTTAAAAAAAGGACGATGGATAATTTGCCTAAATTTTTAGTGAAAGCGATTCAAAATGCCGCTGAAGAATTTCAAATAATAACATATTCAGTTCATGGAGATGATGGAAAGACTAGAATATCTATTATGTTTTCAAAACCTGAATGTAAATACATGAAAAGAAAATCTGTTTCGGCATTAAGGAGGGACACTAAGAGAATGAAAGAATACAGTGACAATAAAGTCAAGGAAATCAATTCAGTGACTGGTTGTATAGATTCAATTGTTGATTTATCAAGGGAAGAAACAATTAGAAAAACTGTAAATTACGTTTCAATTGATGAACCAAACATGGAAATTGAAAGTGCCCCCTTAAGTTCCTCTTCGTGCACAAGTACTACAGTAGTCGATGAGAATTTCGGACAGCGTATTATTAGTAAGGAAAACTCGAATAGACCTACCAAACCGGTTATCAATCCACAAATAGATTTACCTAAACAAAAGACAATAGCTGATACAGGTAAACAGAGGATTATACATAGACGAATTGACGAACTAAATATGGAATTTAAAAGTACACCAGGAAGCACCTCCTCGTGTACAAGTACTAACAAAGCGGTCGGTGAGAATATAGGACAGTGTATTAATAGCAAAGTGGACCCTATCAAACCTGACAAACTGGTTGACAATTCACAAATAGATTTACATAAACAAAAGACATCAGATGTGACAGGTAAACAAAAGATTATAAATACACGACAAGGTAACACTATCGACAGTGATATGGATGCAGAATCAACACTTCATAACACAATTGTGTTCGAAAAAATTGTGTTAAAGAAAAGTAGAATGACATCCGACTTTTTAATTGGAAAATGTAGTAACGGTCGCCTAATTGCCTATAATATCCATCAAAAGATATTTCGGATACTGGACGTTGGTGACGGAAAATTCGACTGGTATAAACAGTGTGTTGAGAAGGATTTCGAAGATGTGCGAGAAACTATTTGGTACACAGATAAGATAAAGGAAGATATAGATGCGATGAATGACTATTTGACAAAAACAATGAACTAGGTTTTTTATGATTTGAATTTTGTAAATGTACATGCAGGGTGTTTAAAATGTAAGAGTCTGTGAGAAAATGACCTGTTTGTCCTCTTTGATCAAGGACATTTGTATCAAAACTATTTTGTTTATTTGATAACACCCATTTTAACTTACCATTTATGTCTTATTGAATTCAAAATAATTATTTGACTTTTGTGCTACAGGAATGGATACCAGCCGTGTACACTAGTATAAAACATTATTTATGAGTTTCATGTAGGCTTATAAATGTTCAAGGAAATGAGGTGTGTAGTGTTTGTTGTCTGACAATTTTGTTCTATAATTTCAGCCTTTGATTTTCTATCCAGTTAAATTTCTATGTGTATTTATAGGACAGAGCAAGTGAGTGAGAGGTTGAATGAAAGTGTAGAAAAGTTCTCATTCTGTGATATGTACAGTAATGTTGTAAATATACAAATGATGATTTCAATAAATATACAAGATAAAAAAAAAAGATTCTCGCTTAGGGTGCGAGAGGTCCCGGGTTCGAATCCCGGACGAGCCCAATTTTTGCCTCATTTAGGCATTTCTGATTACAGGGTCGATATTTCATCGTAGTTCATCACACTTGTATCGGCGATTCTCTGTTAATCAAGTCTTTGGTGTTTTCTTTTCACTAATAACATCAGCGTGTGCGTGACTTTTCGAGGAGTTCCATCTTTTTCCAATTGACCAGACTCCGCACAAGCCACTAAAGCACTTCTCATTGTTTTTGAACACTCACTTTCTTTTTTCTGATCACGTACTGAGGTTAGAATAGCGTTTGACAGTTAGGTGTGTACGATTTCGTACTTTTGACGTCTATTTTCAATTTTTGTACGGTCCACACACATATTGTACAAAGCGTGAAACTAATTAAAAAACAGACAACATTAAGCTGCAGTAGGAGAAGACATCAATTGTGCCACGTTTTAAAGAAAATAAGAAGACACACTTAAATACTTAAAATCACGACAATGTTTCCAAGCGGCTCGTTGGTCTAGGGGTATGATTCTCGCTTTGGGTGCGAGAGGTCCCGGGTTCGAATCCCGGACGAGCCCGTTCTTTTTTGAACAAATTGATACTCGAGACGTATAATTTGGTAGGCATCAGCGTCAATTATATTCACATATACAAGGTACACGAAAGTTGTGATTGTTTTTTTTTAAATGAGCACTAGCTCACTTGTACCACACCGAAACTACAGAGGGTACAAATTTTTCTCTACATACAATAGAAAACAAGAGGTTAATTCGTTGAACTATTAAAAACAGCAACTTATAAGCATAAATGTTTACAAATCGGGACACATCATACATATATATTATAGTTAACACCCGTATCATTGAAATCGTGCGCGTCATCATCAGTGACAAAATCATGAGGTGTGTGCATGTAGACATAATTGAAGAATTAGGATGCTTGCAGACAGTCAGTGGGATTAAAAATGACAACATTTAAGTATTAAAATTTCTCCATTCTGGGTAGCTGTTTCCATAGTGTAGTGGTAATCACGTCCGCTTCACACGCGGAAGGTCCTGGGTTCGAGCCCCAGTGGAAACAAGTATTTTTACCACGATAAAACAAGCACAAGCAGATTGCATGTTCCGAAAATTTAATCATTGGACAAAAATCTTAACACATCCAATACTCGCACTCATGAAAAAGAAAGAAAAAACATTTGATGATTTTACGCAATATATCCGCCTAAATGCACATAACCTGTCATGCCTTAAATGTACCGTCACTGTGAGTTGAACTTAACAAACAAAGAATTTGATGGTGGCTTGCCTGGAATAGTCAACTTTGATATATACCTTTATATCCTTTCATTTGCACTTAACACGCATATAGGCTCGTTGGTCTAGGGGTATGATTCTCGCTTAGGGTGCGAGAGGTCCCGGGTTCGAATCCCGGACGAGCCCAATTTTTGCCTCATTTAGGCATTTCTGATTACAGGGTCGATATTTCATCGTAGTTCATCACACTTGTATCGGCGATTCTCTGTTAATCCAGTCTTTGGTGTTTTCTTTTCACTAATAACATCAGCGTGTGCGTGACTTTTCGAGGAGTTCCATCTTTTTCCAATTGACCAGACTCCGCACAAGCCACTAAAGCACTTCTCATTGTTTTTGAACACTCACTTTCTTTTTTCTGATCACGTACTGAGGTTAGAATAGCGTTTGACAGTTAGGTGTGTACGATTTCGTACTTTTGACGTCTATTTTCAATTTTTGTACGGTCCACACACATATTGTACAAAGCGTGAAACTAATTAAAAAACAGACAACATTAAGCTGCAGTAGGAGAAGACATCAATTGTGCCACGTTTTAAAGAAAATAAGAAGACACACTTAAATACTTAAAATCACGACAATGTTTCCAAGCGGCTCGTTGGTCTAGGGGTATGATTCTCGCTTTGGGTGCGAGAGGTCCCGGGTTCGAATCCCGGACGAGCCCGTTCTTTTTTGAACAAATTGATACTCGAGACGTATAATTTGGTAGGCATCAGCGTCAATTATATTCACATATACAAGGTACACGAAAGTTGTGATTGTTTTTTTTTAAATGAGCACTAGCTCACTTGTACCACACCGAAACTACAGAGGGTACAAATTTTTCTCTACATACAATAGAAAACAAGAGGTTAATTCGTTGAACTATTAAAAACAGCAACTTATAAGCATAAATGTTTACAAATCGGGACACATCATACATATATATTATAGTTAACACCCGTATCATTGAAATCGTGCGCGTCATCATCAGTGACAAAATCATGAGGTGTGTGCATGTAGACATAATTGAAGAATTAGGATGCTTGCAGACAGTCAGTGGGATTAAAAATGACAACATTTAAGTATTAAAATTTCTCCATTCTGGGTAGCTGTTTCCATAGTGTAGTGGTAATCACGTCCGCTTCACACGCGGAAGGTCCTGGGTTCGAGCCCCAGTGGAAACAAGTATTTTTACCACGATAAAACAAGCACAAGCAGATTGCATGTTCCGAAAATTTAATCATTGGACAAAAATCTTAACACATCCAATACTCGCACTCATGAAAAAGAAAGAAAAAACATTTGATGATTTTACGCAATATATCCGCCTAAATGCACATAACCTGTCATGCCTTAAATGTACCGTCACTGTGAGTTGAACTTAACAAACAAAGAATTTGATGGTGGCTTGCCTGGAATAGTCAACTTTGATATATACCTTTATATCCTTTCATTTGCACTTAACACGCATATAGGCTCGTTGGTCTAGGGGTATGATTCTCGCTTAGGGTGCGAGAGGTCCCGGGTTCGAATCCCGGACGAGCCCAATTTTTGCCTCATTTAGGCATTTCTGATTACAGGGTCGATATTTCATCGTAGTTCATCACACTTGTATCGGCGATTCTCTGTTAATCCAGTCTTTGGTGTTTTCTTTTCACTAATAACATCAGCGTGTGCGTGACTTTTCGAGGAGTTCCATCTTTTTCCAATTGACCAGACTCCGCACAAGCCACTAAAGCACTTCTCATTGTTTTTGAACACTCACTTTCTTTTTTCTGATCACGTACTGAGGTTAGAATAGCGTTTGACAGTTAGGTGTGTACGATTTCGTACTTTTGACGTCTATTTTCAATTTTTGTACGGTCCACACACATATTGTACAAAGCGTGAAACTAATTAAAAAACAGACAACATTAAGCTGCAGTAGGAGAAGACATCAATTGTGCCACGTTTTAAAGAAAATAAGAAGACACACTTAAATACTTAAAATCACGACAATGTTTCCAAGCGGCTCGTTGGTCTAGGGGTATGATTCTCGCTTTGGGTGCGAGAGGTCCCGGGTTCGAATCCCGGACGAGCCCGTTCTTTTTTGAACAAATTGATACTCGAGACGTATAATTTGGTAGGCATCAGCGTCAATTATATTCACATATACAAGGTACACGAAAGTTGTGATTGTTTTTTTTTAAATGAGCACTAGCTCACTTGTACCACACCGAAACTACAGAGGGTACAAATTTTTCTCTACATACAATAGAAAACAAGAGGTTAATTCGTTGAACTATTAAAAACAGCAACTTATAAGCATAAATGTTTACAAATCGGGACACATCATACATATATATTATAGTTAACACCCGTATCATTGAAATCGTGCGCGTCATCATCAGTGACAAAATCATGAGGTGTGTGCATGTAGACATAATTGAAGAATTAGGATGCTTGCAGACAGTCAGTGGGATTAAAAATGACAACATTTAAGTATTAAAATTTCTCCATTCTGGGTAGCTGTTTCCATAGTGTAGTGGTAATCACGTCCGCTTCACACGCGGAAGGTCCTGGGTTCGAGCCCCAGTGGAAACAAGTATTTTTACCACGATAAAACAAGCACAAGCAGATTGCATGTTCCGAAAATTTAATCATTGGACAAAAATCTTAACACATCCAATACTCGCACTCATGAAAAAGAAAGAAAAAACATTTGATGATTTTACGCAATATATCCGCCTAAATGCACATAACCTGTCATGCCTTAAATGTACCGTCACTGTGAGTTGAACTTAACAAACAAAGAATTTGATGGTGGCTTGCCTGGAATAGTCAACTTTGATATATACCTTTATATCCTTTCATTTGCACTTAACACGCATATAGGCTCGTTGGTCTAGGGGTATGATTCTCGCTTAGGGTGCGAGAGGTCCCGGGTTCGAATCCCGGACGAGCCCAATTTTTGCCTCATTTAGGCATTTCTGATTACAGGGTCGATATTTCATCGTAGTTCATCACACTTGTATCGGCGATTCTCTGTTAATCCAGTCTTTGGTGTTTTCTTTTCACTAATAACATCAGCGTGTGCGTGACTTTTCGAGGAGTTCCATCTTTTTCCAATTGACCAGACTCCGCACAAGCCACTAAAGCACTTCTCATTGTTTTTGAACACTCACTTTCTTTTTTCTGATCACGTACTGAGGTTAGAATAGCGTTTGACAGTTAGGTGTGTACGATTTCGTACTTTTGACGTCTATTTTCAATTTTTGTACGGTCCACACACATATTGTACAAAGCGTGAAACTAATTAAAAAACAGACAACATTAAGCTGCAGTAGGAGAAGACATCAATTGTGCCACGTTTTAAAGAAAATAAGAAGACACACTTAAATACTTAAAATCACGACAATGTTTCCAAGCGGCTCGTTGGTCTAGGGGTATGATTCTCGCTTTGGGTGCGAGAGGTCCCGGGTTCGAATCCCGGACGAGCCCGTTCTTTTTTGAACAAATTGATACTCGAGACGTATAATTTGGTAGGCATCAGCGTCAATTATATTCACATATACAAGGTACACGAAAGTTGTGATTGTTTTTTTTTAAATGAGCACTAGCTCACTTGTACCACACCGAAACTACAGAGGGTACAAATTTTTCTCTACATACAATAGAAAACAAGAGGTTAATTCGTTGAACTATTAAAAACAGCAACTTATAAGCATAAATGTTTACAAATCGGGACACATCATACATATATATTATAGTTAACACCCGTATCATTGAAATCGTGCGCGTCATCATCAGTGACAAAATCATGAGGTGTGTGCATGTAGACATAATTGAAGAATTAGGATGCTTGCAGACAGTCAGTGGGATTAAAAATGACAACATTTAAGTATTAAAATTTCTCCATTCTGGGTAGCTGTTTCCATAGAGGAGAGGAATCAAGCACAGCCCCGTTGTGGACGTGTGTATTTTGCTCCGATGGATTTTCGTTTGTTTTGAACGGATATTTAGTGTTCGGATCTTCTGAACAGGTATAGTGTTTGAAATTTTGTGCTTTTATTACAAACTGAACATTATTTAAGACATACGCGTTTGTGTTCACCCCTTACGCCTTCGATTTTATCGATAGGTGGAGGGGGGTGTTTCGGTGCACTTGATTGTTTACTATTGAGGCTGTACTCGTTTTGACAGTTCCGGCATACACGTATTTATGATAATGGAATCAAAGTTACGACATTGGGGTCAAGGCTTTGGAAAGTCCCCTGTTAGAACTGGTGGCTTTGGAAATGTTCGTCCGAACAAAAGTAGGAATGAATATAATGCAAAATATGTCACAACAAAACGTATTTATTCAAAAGAAGCCACCTTTAGGATTGATAATATTGATGTTTACAAATTTAAAGCTATTGACGTGATTGATTCAATTGAAGAAATATGTGGTAAAAACACAGTATTAGCCGTTGTTCCTAACAAAGATTTGGGTAATTCATATGAAATTACCCTTGATTCTAAGGAAAATGTCCACAAGTTGCATCGTGGAATAACTGTAAATGACAAAGATTTTCAATGTTGTTTTCAACAATCGGATGTAGTTGTGGTTTCTTTTCTTCATATCCCATCTTATGTTGACGATGAAGAATTACTATCCCGATTACGATTTAAGAACGTCGAGATTTTGTCCGAAGTATACAGACGTGTCTATCCGGGGACACAAGTCGCAGACGGTACAAGATTTGTACGTGTGAAATTTCCACCAGGAATGATTTCACTTGCATGGTCGATGTCTTTTGACACTGCTGCCGGACAGCGTTACTTTAAAGTGGTTCACAATAACCAAGTGAAAGTCTGCTCTAACTGTGAATCCCCCGAGCATGTAAGAAGGGACTGTCCGTATTTTAATTGCCGTGGTTGTGGTGAACAGGGTCACAAGGCCAACCAGTGTAATGCACTTAAATGTACGAAATGTAGCAAATTACCTTTGCTTTGTGTTTGTCCTAAAACTAGAACGGACGATAAACGAAATGCTGATGAAAATGTTGATGATAACAATTACGAATGCACTAAGTGTGATGGAGCTTGTAACTGTATGGTTGAGGAGAGAACAGAAATTGGATCTATAAAAAATGATGACAATCACGACTCTCTGAAGAGCGATGTAAATAAAACCAGTTATGAAACTAAGACAACAGTAAATAGGGAAAGTGAAAGTATAGTTGACAATGATGTTCGAAGTGTTACCGAAACTGTAGAACATATATGTGAATCGGAAGGAACGGATGGAAAAACTGATTCAGATGTTGATCATGCTACTGGTTGTGTTGGCGATCAAGACGAAAGTCTACAAGATGATAGGAGCTCTGTTTGTGACAAAAACCGCACGAATGGAGCTCCAGTAGAAAACGAAGTCGATACATCTTCCCCTGGGTAAGGGTTCGTGTCTGACGACGATGAAATCGTTTTTAAGACAGATGATAAGAATATTGGGGATACGAAAATTGTCTTAGCACCTGATGCCACCACGGAAGATGTCGATATAGACATGTCTAGTGGTGAAACATGCAATGATAAATCTGACTGTAAAACTATACATAATACGATAGAGTCAGAAAATCAAACACAAGTTGAGGCGGACCAATTCAAAGAGTCCCTAGATGGAAACAAGGGCTCGAATAGAAGAAATAAAATGAATTTTAAACCTAATCTTCATGGTGTAAATGTAAAATCCAGGTTTACGCCTTACAAATAAGTAAAAATGTATGCTAAGTTTGTCATAAGTGTGTCACTGTTTTTAGCAATGGTCCTTATAGTATCACACAACTGTAACGGATTACGAAATGTTATCAACTTTAAAAATTATGTGTCATTTATTTCAGAAAAAAAGTATGGAATTTGTCTTTTGCAGGAGACTTTCTGGACTGATGATTATGTAGACAGTATATCTCATTTATATGATGGAAAAATTCTATGTAGTAACAGTGGTAATAATAGACAAGGTGTAGCAATATTGATATCTAAGTATATAAAAGATAAAGTTAAATTTGTTTTTAAAGACAATGCTGGGAGATTCTTACATGCTGTTTTCGAAAGTGATGACAAAATTTTCAATTTAATTAATATATATGCTCCAAATGATCTTCATGAAAGAAACCAATTTTTTTGTTTTATTGATGATTACATTGCTAATTTAGAAAATATTATTATAGGTGGTGACTTTAATAATTCATTATCGCCTTTAGATAGATGCAATAAAACTGGTCACATAGAAGATATTGCTTACAGATCATTGGTTAAGTTAATAGAATATAATAACGTATATGATATATGGAGAGCTAGAAACAATAATACTAAACGATTTTCGTTTAAAAGACAATGTAATAATGCATTACAACAGAGCAGAATCGATTATTTTCTTTGTAGTCGTAAATTGTCTAACAATGTACAGTATGTTTATTATAACGATACTAGTCTTAGTGACCATAGTTTTGTTATTTTAAATTTCAATGCAACTGTTGTAGAAAGAGGACCAGGGCTGTGGATTTTAAACAATACACTTTTGTCTGATGATTTTTATGTTAAAAATGTTCAAAATATTATTGAGGAACAAAAACGTTGCCCTTTATATGACAATGATGTAATGATATGGTGGGATAACCTGAAATTTAAAATAAAACAGTTTTCTAAGGTTTACAGTGCTAGAAAAGCAAAGGAAATGCGTCAAGAATTTTATTGTATACAAAATAAGTTTAATAGATTGTCAGAAGATTATGCTGAAGGTAAAATTGTTGATATGACTGTTTTTGAAAATATAAAACTGGAGCTTAAAGAATATGAATCAAATATATGTAAAGGTGCAATATTAAGGTCTAAAGCAAATTGGGCTGTCAACTCAGATTGTAACTCCAAGTATTTCTTAAATTTAGAAAAGTTTAAGCAAGAAAGTAATTGTATCAAAGAACTAATTTGTGAAGATGGTAAAGTTATTTCAGATACTGAAAGTATGCTTAATGAGCAGTATGCATTTTATAGCAAATTATATTCCTGTGTAGATATTGATGTAACAAAAATGAATGATTTGTTAGCTTTTAATGATAAAAAAGTTGTTGATGAAGATATTGAATTATGTGATGCTGATATTTGTGAATCTGAAATTAGAAAAGCTTTATGGGAAATGGCTTGTAATAAAAGTCCAGGTTCTGATGGACTCACAGTTGAGTTTTACAAGCATTTTTATACTTTTTTACGAGATATATTGTTGAGAATTTTCAATTGTGTTCAAGAAAAACAAAACTTGTGTCGATCTATGAAATGTGGCATACTAAGTATTATATATAAGAAAAAAGGGGACAGAAGGTTATTAAAAAACTACAGGCCTATATCATTATTACAAGTGGACTATAAAATTATTGCAAGAGTAATGGCAAATAGGTTTAAACATGTATTACCGAAACTAGTTTCAGAAAATCAATCATGCTGTATATTAGGGAAAGATATTGCGGACACGATATGCAATATTAGAGATATTATTGACTTAGTAGAAAATGATAATTTAGAAGGTTATGTTTTAAAAATTGATCAGGAAAAGGCTTTCGACAGAGTTAGTCATGAATATCTTATTGCAACGTTAAACAGTTTTGGATTTGGAGAAAAATTTGTAAGCTGGATTAAAATATTTTATACTGGTATATGTAGTTCTGTTAAATGTAACGGATTTCTTACAAAATATTTTAGTATTAAAAATGGTATTCGACAGGGATGTCCCATTAGCGCTCTTCTGTATGTCTTGGCAGCAGAATCACTACAGAGTGCAATTCGAAAGAGTGATTTAATAAGAGGGATTAAAATACCGAATTCGGAGAGGGTAGGGTTAGCTTTCCAGCACGCGGACGATACTACGTTAACGCTTGGGGATCGAGAATCTATAAGTGCAGCATTTAAAGTATTTGAATTGTACTCAAAAGGTTCTGGTGCCAAGATAAACAGGGAAAAATCTGAAATATTGTGTATTGGTATGGGTTCTTTGTCGGCTAACGACATTGCAATGTATAATGTAACAGAATGTAAAGATGTAATTCAGGTATTAGGTGTATATGTTGGAAAAGATTTTAAGAAATGTTTATCTATGAACTGGCAAGAGAAGGTACGAAAAATTAAATGTATACTAAATATATAGTTACAACGTAATTTGACAATTCAGGGAAGAGCTACTGTTGTCTCATCTCTACTTATGTCTAGACTGTGGTACACGTTAGCAGTATTTCCTATTCCTGAATGGGCTGTATCTGAAATAAAAACACATTGTATTAATTTTGTGTGGAATCATAGGGCACATTTACTTAAATATCAGACTATAATAGGTGGTAAAGATGAAGGAGGTTTACAAATTGATGATATATATTTAAAAATGTTAGCATATAGACTTAAATTTCTGTCTAGATTGCTAAGTGCAGATTATAATGTATTATGGAAAGACACTTGTAAACATTTTTTTAGAAAAGTTTACAATATGAATTTAGATGTTCAGCTGTTATTTTTAGAATTAAATGACAAATGTTTAGAATGTTTGCCTTTGTTTTATAAGGAAATGCTGCAAGCATGGCAATATATTAAAGATTGTGCTCGTATTGACTTATGTGCAGATATGGTTTATAAACAATCACTATTTCTTAATCCAGATGTAAAAATTGACAACAAGAGTGTGTTATGGAAACATTTTATTGACTCTGGTATCGTATCTCTCAAGGACATTTGTTATGAGGTGAAGACTGGATTCCTTCCTGTGCATGCAATTATAGACATAATTCGAAATGTGTATGTTGATCTTGATGCTAATATTATTAAAAAACAATACTTACAACTTGTATCTGTTTTACCCGAATCATGGCACCAGACTGTAAATACTAATATAAATGTAAAATGTATCAATGGTTGTTCAAATTATGTGTTACATATAAGTGATAAATTATATGACTTGTCGGCCTGCCAAGTGAAAACTTTTTATGGGGTACTTAAACAGAAATGTTTTATTCCACCAAATTGTGTTGAATTTTGGAGTGAATATTTCAATGAATGTATATTTTTTGCACCAGTTTGGAAAACGGTCAATTTTAAATGGAAAGCACCAGACATGATAGAACTTGATTTTAAAATTGTACACAACAGAGTTTTTACAAATCTAAAATTGTACAAAAGTGGTTTGATTGACAGTCCTTTATGTCTTGTATGTAAAGAAAATAATGAAGATCTGATTCATATGTTTATATTGTGTAATAGGTTAGACACATTTAAGAAATATTTACAAAATATTGTAGAACTACTGTTTGAAAATTGTGATAGTAATCAAATGACCGTTGTGAAATATGAAAAATTGATGTTTTTGGGACAAAGTGTAGGAATCAAAGGAGTTAATGTATCTTTTATGAATTTTGTTTTTGCCATTGCTAGATTTTCTATTTTTAAAAGGCGAAATATTTTGGGTGCGAACAATGACAATTTAGATCTGATAAGATTTTTCAAATATACTTTGAAACATTATGTCTCATATTTCCATGTCTATTGTTGTAAAATGAACAGTTATAGATCTATTTTTGAAAAATATTTTCTAAAGAATAATCCAATAATATCAGAAACGGAGGACGTACTAATGTTTAATCTTTAAAATTTACCATTTTATGGTCAAATGAATGTAGAATATGTGCTAGAAAATATGAATATACATTTTTTTCTCTTAAAAATGCTATTATGTAATTACATATGAATGTTGTAAGTTTTAAATTGTATATATAATGTGGAATTTTAATAAAGATAAAAAAAAAAGATTCTCGCTTTGGGTGCGAGAGGTCCCGGGTTCGAATCCCGGACGAGCCCGTTCTTTTTTGAACAAATTGATACTCGAGACGTATAATTTGGTAGGCATCAGCGTCAATTATATTCACATATACAAGGTACACGAAAGTTGTGATTGTTTTTTTTTAAATGAGCACTAGCTCACTTGTACCACACCGAAACTACAGAGGGTACAAATTTTTCTCTACATACAATAGAAAACAAGAGGTTAATTCGTTGAACTATTAAAAACAGCAACTTATAAGCATAAATGTTTACAAATCGGGACACATCATACATATATATTATAGTTAACACCCGTATCATTGAAATCGTGCGCGTCATCATCAGTGACAAAATCATGAGGTGTGTGCATGTAGACATAATTGAAGAATTAGGATGCTTGCAGACAGCCAGTGGGATTAAAAATGACAACATTTAAGTATTAAAATTTCTCCATTCTGGGTAGCTGTTTCCATAGTGTAGTGGTAATCACGTCCGCTTCACACGCGGAAGGTCCTGGGTTCGAGCCCCAGTGGAAACAAGTATTTTTACCACGATAAAACAAGCACAAGCAGATTGCATGTTCCGAAAATTTAATCATTGGACAAAAATCTTAACACATCCAATACTCGCACTCATGAAAAAGAAAGAAAAAACATTTGATGATTTTACGCAATATATCCGCCTAAATGCACATAACCTGTCATGCCTTAAATGTACCGTCACTGTGAGTTGAACTTAACAAACAAAGAATTTGATGGTGGCTTGCCTGGAATAGTCAACTTTGATATATACCTTTATATCCTTTCATTTGCACTTAACACGCATATAGGCTCGTTGGTCTAGGGGTATGATTCTCGCTTAGGGTGCGAGAGGTCCCGGGTTCGAATCCCGGACGAGCCCAATTTTTGCCTCATTTAGGCATTTCTGATTACAGGGTCGATATTTCATCGTAGTTCATCACACTTGTATCGGCGATTCTCTGTTAATCCAGTCTTTGGTGTTTTCTTTTCACTAATAACATCAGCGTGTGCGTGACTTTTCGAGGAGTTCCATCTTTTTCCAATTGACCAGACTCCGCACAAGCCACTAAAGCACTTCTCATTGTTTTTGAACACTCACTTTCTTTTTTCTGATCACGTACTGAGGTTAGAATAGCGTTTGACAGTTAGGTGTGTACGATTTCGTACTTTTGACGTCTATTTTCAATTTTTGTACGGTCCACACACATATTGTACAAAGCGTGAAACTAATTAAAAAACAGACAACATTAAGCTGCAGTAGGAGAAGACATCAATTGTGCCACGTTTTAAAGAAAATAAGAAGACACACTTAAATACTTAAAATCACGACAATGTTTCCAAGCGGCTCGTTGGTCTAGGGGTATGATTCTCGCTTTGGGTGCGAGAGGTCCCGGGTTCGAATCCCGGACGAGCCCGTTCTTTTTTGAACAAATTGATACTCGAGACGTATAATTTGGTAGGCATCAGCGTCAATTATATTCACATATACAAGGTACACGAAAGTTGTGATTGTTTTTTTTTAAATGAGCACTAGCTCACTTGTACCACACCGAAACTACAGAGGGTACAAATTTTTCTCTACATACAATAGAAAACAAGAGGTTAATTCGTTGAACTATTAAAAACAGCAACTTATAAGCATAAATGTTTACAAATCGGGACACATCATACATATATATTATAGTTAACACCCGTATCATTGAAATCGTGCGCGTCATCATCAGTGACAAAATCATGAGGTGTGTGCATGTAGACATAATTGAAGAATTAGGATGCTTGCAGACAGTCAGTGGGATTAAAAATGACAACATTTAAGTATTAAAATTTCTCCATTCTGGGTAGCTGTTTCCATAGTGTAGTGGTAATCACGTCCGCTTCACACGCGGAAGGTCCTGGGTTCGAGCCCCAGTGGAAACAAGTATTTTTACCACGATAAAACAAGCACAAGCAGATTGCATGTTCCGAAAATTTAATCATTGGACAAAAATCTTAACACATCCAATACTCGCACTCATGAAAAAGAAAGAAAAAAACATTTGATGATTTTACGCAATATATCCGCCTAAATGCACATAACCTGTCATGCCTTAAATGTACCGTCACTGTGAGTTGAACTTAACAAACAAAGAATTTGATGGTGGCTTGCCTGGAATAGTCAACTTTGATATATACCTTTATATCCTTTCATTTGCACTTAACACGCATATAGGCTCGTTGGTCTAGGGGTATGATTCTCGCTTAGGGTGCGAGAGGCCCCGGGTTCGAATCCCGGACGAGCCCGTTCTTTTTTGAACAAATTGATACTCGAGACGTATAATTTGGTAGGCATCAGCGTCAATTATATTCACATATACAAGGTACACGAAAGTTGTGATTGTTTTTTTTTAAATGAGCACTAGCTCACTTGTACCACACCGAAACTACAGAGGGTACAAATTTTTCTCTACATACAATAGAAAACAAGAGGTTAATTCGTTGAACTATTAAAAACAGCAACTTATAAGCATAAATGTTTACAAATCGGGACACATCATACATATATATTATAGTTAACACCCGTATCATTGAAATCGTGCGCGTCATCATCAGTGACAAAATCATGAGGTGTGTGCATGTAGACATAATTGAAGAATTAGGATGCTTGCAGACAGTCAGTGGGATTAAAAATGACAACATTTAAGTATTAAAATTTCTCCATTCTGGGTAGCTGTTTCCATAGTGTAGTGGTAATCACGTCCGCTTCACACGCGGAAGGTCCTGGGTTCGAGCCCCAGTGGAAACAAGTATTTTTACCACGATAAAACAAGCACAAGCAGATTGCATGTTCCGAAAATTTAATCATTGGACAAAAATCTTAACACATCCAATACTCGCACTCATGAAAAAGAAAGAAAAAAACATTTGATGATTTTACGCAATATATCCGCCTAAATGCACATAACCTGTCATGCCTTAAATGTACCGTCACTGTGAGTTGAACTTAACAAACAAAGAATTTGATGGTGGCTTGCCTGGAATAGTCAACTTTGATATATACCTTTATATCCTTTCATTTGCACTTAACACGCATATAGGCTCGTTGGTCTAGGGGTATGATTCTCGCTTAGGGTGCGAGAGGTCCCGGGTTCGAATCCCGGACGAGCCCAATTTTTGCCTCATTTAGGCATTTCTGATTACAGGGTCGATATTTCATCGTAGTTCATCACACTTGTATCGGCGATTCTCTGTTAATCCAGTCTTTGGTGTTTTCTTTTCACTAATAACATCAGCGTGTGCGTGACTTTTCGAGGAGTTCCATCTTTTTCCAATTGACCAGACTCCGCACAAGCCACTAAAGCACTTCTCATTGTTTTTGAACACTCACTTTCTTTTTTCTGATCACGTACTGAGGTTAGAATAGCGTTTGACAGTTAGGTGTGTACGATTTCGTACTTTTGACGTCTATTTTCAATTTTTGTACGGTCCACACACATATTGTACAAAGCGTGAAACTAATTAAAAAACAGACAACATTAAGCTGCAGTAGGAGAAGACATCAATTGTGCCACGTTTTAAAGAAAATAAGAAGACACACTTAAATACTTAAAATCACGACAATGTTTCCAAGCGGCTCGTTGGTCTAGGGGTATGATTCTCGCTTTGGGTGCGAGAGGTCCCGGGTTCGAATCCCGGACGAGCCCGTTCTTTTTTGAACAAATTGATACTCGAGACGTATAATTTGGTAGGCATCAGCGTCAATTATATTCACATATACAAGGTACACGAAAGTTGTGATTGTTTTTTTTTAAATGAGCACTAGCTCACTTGTACCACACCGAAACTACAGAGGGTACAAATTTTTCTCTACATACAATAGAAAACAAGAGGTTAATTCGTTGAACTATTAAAAACAGCAACTTATAAGCATAAATGTTTACAAATCGGGACACATCATACATATATATTATAGTTAACACCCGTATCATTGAAATCGTGCGCGTCATCATCAGTGACAAAATCATGAGGTGTGTGCATGTAGACATAATTGAAGAATTAGGATGCTTGCAGACAGTCAGTGGGATTAAAAATGACAACATTTAAGTATTAAAATTTCTCCATTCTGGGTAGCTGTTTCCATAGTGTAGTGGTAATCACGTCCGCTTCACACGCGGAAGGTCCTGGGTTCGAGCCCCAGTGGAAACAAGTATTTTTACCACGATAAAACAAGCACAAGCAGATTGCATGTTCCGAAAATTTAATCATTGGACAAAAATCTTAACACATCCAATACTCGCACTCATGAAAAAGAAAGAAAAAAACATTTGATGATTTTACGCAATATATCCGCCTAAATGCACATAACCTGTCATGCCTTAAATGTACCGTCACTGTGAGTTGAACTTAACAAACAAAGAATTTGATGGTGGCTTGCCTGGAATAGTCAACTTTGATATATACCTTTATATCCTTTCATTTGCACTTAACACGCATATAGGCTCGTTGGTCTAGGGGTATGATTCTCGCTTAGGGTGCGAGAGGTCCCGGGTTCGAATCCCGGACGAGCCCAATTTTTGCCTCATTTAGGCATTTCTGATTACAGGGTCGATATTTCATCGTAGTTCATCACACTTGTATCGGCGATTCTCTGTTAATCCAGTCTTTGGTGTTTTCTTTTCACTAATAACATCAGCGTGTGCGTGACTTTTCGAGGAGTTCCATCTTTTTCCAATTGACCAGACTCCGCACAAGCCACTAAAGCACTTCTCATTGTTTTTGAACACTCACTTTCTTTTTTCTGATCACGTACTGAGGTTAGAATAGCGTTTGACAGTAAGGTGTGTACGATTTCGTACTTTTGACGTCTATTTTCAATTTTTGTACGGTCCACACACATATTGTACAAAGCGTGAAACTAATTAAAAAACAGACAACATTAAGCTGCAGTAGGAGAAGACATCAATTGTGCCACGTTTTAAAGAAAATAAGAAGACACACTTAAATACTTAAAATCACGACAATGTTTCCAAGCGGCTCGTTGGTCTAGGGGTATGATTCTCGCTTTGGGTGCGAGAGGTCCCGGGTTCGAATCCCGGACGAGCCCGTTCTTTTTTGAACAAATTGATACTCGAGACGTATAATTTGGTAGGCATCAGCGTCAATTATATTCACATATACAAGGTACACGAAAGTTGTGATTGTTTTTTTTTAAATGAGCACTAGCTCACTTGTACCACACCGAAACTACAGAGGGTACAAATTTTTCTCTACATACAATAGAAAACAAGAGGTTAATTCGTTGAACTATTAAA